>BSBK01001821.1:600000-1152500 GCA_027943335.1 Chamaecyparis obtusa | reverse complement strand
ATCTTCTTAATAAGAACATCTTAGTTTCAATTCATCAAGTTAAAATTATAGGATAGTTGACTTCATCAAAATTCAAATCAAGTTGATTATTTATGTTTATGAAAACATATTACATATGTTAGTTAGTTTCATCGCATCAAATCAAACTAATTATTATCTTATATAAGCATCATTTCTTCTAAAATATTTTGGACATTGATCAATTTCATCACTTCAAATCAAATTGGTTACTTTTCATCATCATAATTATTTAGATGTTCAATTTTATCACTCTAAACCAAACTAAATACACTGATTGGCTCTTATTGTTCTTCCTCCCATCAAGCTCAAAGTTGGTATAGTCGGTTCTTGTCTAATCAAGTTCAGAATCGATAGTTATACAATGTCAATCACCTTGGATTTTGGTCAAATAAAGAATTCTCCAATCTAGAGTGGTTTCATCACTTCATACCAAACTGCTCTCTAAATCAACACCATCTTTTCTTTGAATCAACACACTGCTCGCACATGGATTCAAAGAGGGGAAAATGTAATCACCCTAAAATGGACTAATAGAACCAAAGGTCCTATTTGTCCTAACTTAGGACCAAGTCCTTAATAATGCTAGTCTGATTAACGATAATTGGCATAAATAATCAAAATCACAAATCTCATTAATTTATCAAAAGTCCTATTAATTTACCTTGGCATGAATTAATTAAATCCAACTCATTAAATATATGACTAAGGAATTTCAATAAAATCAATTAATAAATGAATCCAAATTACATGTCACCTTTAAAGGGACAACAAAGACAAATGCAACCAATCATGAGTTAGTAACCTAGATCACTCACATGGATCAAGTGAGAGTGAATGAAAACCCTCCATCTCAAGTCAATATCAACTGTAGAATTCATTACATTTTATATAAAAGAAAAGTTTTCAAAGCTCACATTACCTAGATTAATTGTATTCATACTTACATGCTATAGATTTTAATTCTTAATTGTGCACCTTCATTCACAACTTAAATTTATTTTCAATTTGATAATGGAATTCAATAGTTTTCAATTCGCTCAAGGCGCTTAACATGACCCTAGACCACTTACTCGGAGGGCTAAATGCTCTTATCATGAAAGTGCTTCCATTTTAAGATGATACATTAAGCCCCCACTTTAGCAAGAGTATGGACTCGATGCAAACTCTTGGTAAAGGAGATCAGAATGAAAAGATAATCTTATCATAATCCAAGGGACAAAGAGAAACCTTAAGCCCCTAGGGAATCAAGTCTTCATCGACTTCCAGATCACAATAAGAGAGACTTCTCTAGAGAGAGAAAGAAAGGGTGTGATTATCTCACCCAATGAGAACTTATGTCCCATTGTAAATCACACAAGGAAACAACGCAACTGGAAAGATGGAATTGAATCGCCTAGTGAATGTGGCTACTCACTAGTCAACCCATCAAGGATTTACCCTTAGGAATATTCTATTCCTTAAGAATAAAACCAAAACAAAAGAGATCTAGTCTTAAGGACACCTCCGACCTTAAGGGATAAAAAATATATGCATATTTGAAACTGGAGGGATCAAGAGATCCTAAAATATAAATCCATGCTTTAAGGATTAGTTACTAATCCAAAAAGGGAGAAAAGGTATCTTGAAAAATATGTGTGTATCAAAAAGTGCATGTGTGCAATAGGTGAGTAGAGCATATGCCCCCCTGTTAAAGTCATTGCTGACACTTTAACAAGAGCAATGACTTTAACGAAAACATAAACAACTCCATTGATTATGTTTCCACATCAAGATGCCCCCAGACGAAGACAAATCAAGGGAAATATCATAGAAACATATAGAGAACATAGAAGGGGTCTACCTACCATGGAGTCAGTATGATCATAAGATAATATATATATGATATTATTGAAAATGAATTGACATCATTCCCTAAAGAAAGTAGAACTACGATCACAAAGGAGAATCTTTTCGGACCATGACATGGAGACCAAAAAGAATTTAGTGCTACCATGTCTCGAATCCAAGCAGATTACACAAGGAAAAATTTACAAACAATAACAAAATTACAACATAACATGGAACAACGCATAGAAGAATATAGATACATATAGAGGAATTGAACAATAGTTTTGATTCCTTTATCACCTTGTGTGTGTGTAAAAATTGTACCTGATCTGTAGACACAACACTCAGTAAAACATTAGAGGTTAGTGATAATCAAAATCGTGCAAAATTGAAAGCTATCTAACCAAGCAATTTACTGCCTTCTAGTAGGTGCGAGATTAATGTTCTCAGATTATTATCGAGATCAGTGACCTAGACGACACCTAAATGAAGGATTTGAATGCAAAAGATCTAGATATGAGATTGAATGCAATTATTCTATTTTTTTGATATTTTCTATGCAATAAGAATGATAAAATGATATGAAACTATCTATATGAAAACTGATATGCTATGCTAATCTAACAATGATATGAAATATGAATGCAAAAATAAGATTGATCTCACAAAGATGTCGATTCGCAAGAGCTTTGATTCTTCAATTCCAATTCTCCAGCGTGATTGTGCAAAAATATGAGATGATTTGTGAAGAGCTAAAGCCTTTAATTTATAGAAATCCAAGGCTTTGGAGGTGCATGGATAAAAGCCATAAATCACTCAAATTAACTCATCTTGATTTTTGAGTTATCTGATCATGAAAGATAGTTAATTCTCAAAATCATGCAAAAACATGCAAAAATAGCTTTTTAACTCAAATTAGATTTTAGATCAGCTTTTTGAACTCCAAAAAGATGTTGAGTTCCAAAAAGTCAATAACTTGCATTGATTTTCTGATTGGGAGTTTAACTGTTTCTTTTGAATATGCATAATAATTAAGAATTAAATAAATAAATAAAGTGATTTATCCTCAACTCAACTGATTTTTGAAATAAAATAATTAATTTATGGGTTAATTAACTATTTTACCAAACTTTTATTAAAAATTATATTATTAAATAATGACAACATGCTTTAATTAATTAAATAAGAATTTAATCAATTAAAGATAGGAATTTTGATTTATTGTCAAAATTAAATAATACAATTAATAATAGATAGAATTAAATTTAATTACACAATTAAGTGGCAAATATTAAATCTAATTAATTAAATATGAAAATATTCAATTAATCAAACTTAGGATAAATGTGATTTATCGCCAAATAATCATTAAATTAAAGATAATTAAGATAATTAGGAATATTACTAGGAATATTCCCCGATGCAGAATTTAAGATAATCAATTATGATTCAATGATGTTTAGATATGCCTTAGGTTAGGACTTCGATGTCGATTTTGTTCGATTTGTCGATGTAGGAGGTTAATGAACTTATAGCCTATTTTTGGGGTATTACATTTTGCCCCTCTTTGAATTACTGTGCGAAGCGCAGTGGTTCAAAGATAGTCTGTGTTTGATAGAGATATGAAACTGATTCAAAAGATAAACCGATCTCAAGATAGAAACCAATTGAGAGATATTGAGATAGGAGGTCCTGAATGACCAGAGATAATGTTCACTGTAGCAGCGATGAACCTATGATTGCGAAAAAGTGTCAAAATGCCTGATTCTGAACCTTAGGATTGATAAGAAGTGAGTGACCCGTTCTAGACTCGATTGTCTTAGCAGAACTAGCAGGTATCACATCTGAATCCCTCAGTTGCTGAAGAACCAAGGAAAGAACACTATGATCGGATGGTTGCAAAAACTGATACAATTTACAAGATTAGGAGAATACCAGATTGATATGGATTGATGAATCTGATATGCCCCAAGTGATGATAGATTTGCCTCGAGCGATGAGGTCTTTTGATGAATCAGTAACTAGACGTGATTTTTGTCTTGATCACTGATGAAAGATATTGATAGATTTGATCGATAGAATTTTGATTTACAGACTTTGAATTGATGTGCAATACCATGCCCCCTTCGGGATTAAAATTGAAATCTGACAAGAAAAGTCAGCGTTGATAGTTTAGAAGCATGTTAATTGATTTGAGAAGTGGTTATACACGTCCGAGAATGCATTTTGCATCGTTTGGAGGTCCTAAAAGACCAAGTTTGACTAGGTTTGACCATGAGTTGACCAAGTTGAAATTTTGATAGTTTGATGTAAGATAATCAGTTAAGTTGAATACTAGATTTCTGTGATGATCAAAGGTCGAATATGCAAGTAGTTAATAATATGAATGATCTCAGATTTGAATTTTGATCCTGAAAAAGGATTCTACTTGCTGTTTCATTGGAGGAACCTTCGTGTGAGATTTAGCTCTTATTAGACTTGAAGATGCGATTTGAAGAATCATTTAAGCATTGAAGTTCATTTAATCATTGTGAGATCATGCAAACATGCAAAATGCAATGAGACATGCAAAATGAAATGAGACATGCAAAATGAAATGCAACCTAAGACCTAGCACCTAGTCACTGATCATATGTCGATTTGTTATCATCATTGAACTTTTAGGTAACCGGATAAATCAATACAATGCCCACTAGCTACGAAACCATAGACATATGAATATTGATTTGTAACGCTCAAGAACCAATACAACATCCCCTGGCTAGGCAACCATGGACATATGAATATTGATTTTGTTTTCGAAATGTCGGATTAGATATAAGCATCAAAGCATAAATGCTAGGATGACTTGAATATCATGTCCATTTTGATATAGCAATTTGTACAAGCATCAAAACATAGTCATTGTGATGACCTGAGTATGCCTTGCATTGTAAACACATCAAACAATAAAAAGATCATTCTAAATCCAGTGTGAATTACCCGTAGTGACCCTTTATCGTTCACCTCCTTAGGCAAGAGCGCGTTTCACAGTAGGAGAAAGAATTTACTTCAAAAAGATAATAGTTAGATCGAACGTCCTTGAATTTTTTTTGGGTATCAATGGTCGAGGTACGCATGGCCATCCAATTCAAGATAGAGGCTCTTACAGTTGGACACCATTTCAATCCAGAAGTTCCAAAGATGTTAGATTTTCACATACAAGCAGAAGACAAAGAAAAGATTATGCCCCCAGTCATCACTCTCTAAATCCTATAAAGGACATCATCAAAGAGCTCGAAGGGACACAATATGCAAAAATCTCAATGCGAATCAGCAAGCATACAAGGAGATAAAAGCATGAAAAGCACAGATTGTTTCAGTTTGAGTTTGATGTTTGATTGCGTTGTTATAGATGTAAAATCCTTTCTGGAGACAAGACTGACTGACTGACTCACATGAAGCTTTAAAGGATTCTGGCTAGATATGAAATGTCTAAGATACATGGGAGACCATAGGATATGACATTGATTGCCCCCAAATTTGAACATTGATAGGATACAGACGCTCAAGCTGGTTGGTGCACAAACTGACTTATTGAAACCAGGATATGCAGAAACAAACCGGGAGATATGTACAAACTAAAGCAAGACTGAAAGCTGGGAAAGACCAAGATTGTGCTGATAGATGGAGCATTTGGAACAAGTGGCGCCCATTTGCCGGGTTTTCACCATCTTGGTAGAGATTCTATTTTTGCTATCGAGATGCCTGTTTCCAGGTTTTCACCAAGGCACTTTTTTTTTTTCTTTTTTCATTTTTTTTTGTATGTTTCATTTTTTCAATTTTTTTGTACTTTTGATATTTTTTGATATTTTTTGTGAATCATCAAGGCACCTATTGCTAGGTTTTCACCAAGATGTTCATTTTTTCAGGACTTTTTCTGATTTTTAAGATTTTTTTTAGGACATTTACCAAGCACTGAATGCCTTAGGTGTAGAATTTCTTCAGATGGAGAACGTTGATTGGTTCTCAGAGCTATTCTCCTTCAGTCGTTGAGAGTTGATAGGCACCAGAGCCAAAAGTAGTAGTGATTACAAAGGGACCCAGCCAGTTGGGTTCGAACTTCCCCTTGTGTTCTCGATGTGATTGATTTTTAGGATTTTCTCTCAACACTAGATCACCAATCTAAAATTCTCTGTGTCTGACTTTCTTGTTGTAGCCTCTAGACATTCTCTTTTGATATACTCTGAGATGATCATATGCTGCTTGTCTGTGCTCATCTAGTAGTTCAAGTTCTTGTAACCTCGACACTCTGTAGTCTTCATCAGTGACAAGTCCATGCATTCTGATCATGAGTGATGGGATTTCAACCTCAATAGGCAGTACCGCTTCAGACCCATAAACTAAAGCGAAAGGTGTAGCCCCTGTAGGTGTTCTGATACTAGTTCTATAGGCCCAAAGAGCTGGATTGATCATCAGATGCCAGTCTCTTCCTATTTTATTCACTGTTCTGTGCAAGATTTTCAAGAGATTTTTGTTTGAAGCTTCAGCTTGTCCAGTCCCTTGAGGATAGTAGATAGAAGACCAATGTTGAGTAATTTTGAACTTAGCACATAAGTCATCTAGGTCCTTGTTTTTGAATTGTCCCCTGTTATCTGTGATTATAGAGTGAGGGATCCCATATCTGCAAATGATGTAGTTCAGGATGAACATAGAGATCTGTTTCCCCGTTGCTTGTGTTAGAGGAACTGCTTCTACCCATTTTGTAAAATAATCTGTAGCTATGATTATATGGGTATGTCCATTAGAAGAGTGCAGATGGATAGCACCTATGAGATCAAATGCCCATTGTTGAAAAGGCCATTGTGTAGTAAAGGGAATCAGATCTCTCCCTGGAGCATGAATCAAGTTGCCATGTACTTGACACTGTTGACAGTTTTTAGCAAATTTAATAGCTTCTTTTTCCATTTCAGGCCAATAATATCTAGCCCTAATAAGTTTTTGAGCTAACGTTAAACCGTTTGAGTGTGACCCACATATACCCTTGTGGACTTCCTCTAATGCACGTTGAGACTCTTCTCATTCTAAACATCTAAGCAGTGTACCATCTAGACCTCATTTGTACAGATCATTACCAATGATGACATATCGGGATGCGGATCAGATAAGGTTTCATTTCTCAAAATGGTTAAAGGACTCAGGGATGATTTGGTCATGGAGATAGGAGAATAGATTTTTGTAGCGAGATGAGTCATAACCTACAACAGTGCAGATCATGCGGGTTTTAGGGGAGTCATATGCAGGATAGGATAGGGCTTCCACCAGGAACTCGTAGCGTAGTTCATGTTTGGGCTGCTGTAAAAGAGTAGATAATGTCACCATTGCATCAGTAGCCTTATTCTCCATTCTGGATATTTGCTCAAATGTGATAGAGATGAAGTATTTCTTTAAATCATCTACCATTCTCTTGTAAGGAATGAGCTTTTCATCTTTGGTTTGGTATACATCATTGACTTGGTGGATAACCAGTTGTGAGTCCCCATGGATGTGCATCTCTGTAACTCTCCACTGTATTGCCATTTTCATACCATTGAGAAGTGCCTCATATTCAACAATATTGTTTGTGAAAGGAAAATTTAATCTGAATGCTTTGGGTATCGAGTATCCTTGAGGAGTGATGAACAATATGCCTGCTCCAGATCCATTCTGTGTGTAGGAGCCATCAAAGAATAATCGCCATGCTCTAGAAGAGAGGTGCATGATAGAAGAATTGGGAAATTCCATTTGCATGGGTGTATCATCAAATAGTGGTGCTTCAACTAATTGATCAGCAATGACCTATCCTTTGATAGCTTTTCTTTCAACATATGCAATGTCAAATTCGCTCAAGAGCATGACCCATTTAGCTAGTCTACCTGTGAGGGCAGCCTTGCTTAGGAGATATTTCAGTGGATCAATTTTAGCTACCAAATGAGTGGTATGAGCTAACATGTAGTGTCTCAATTTCTATGATGCAAAGATCACAGTGAGACATGCCTTCTCTATCATTGAGTAGTTCTTCTCATAGGCCACTAAAGTTCGACTGATATAGTAGATGGCTCTTTCTTTCTTGTTCTCATCATGCTGTGCTAGCAATGCTCCCAGTGATGTATCTGTTGCGAAGACATATAATATTAAAGGCTTCCCATGAATAGGAGGCATCAATATAGGTGGATTTGATAGATACTTCTTGATATGTTTAAAGTTGTTCTCGCATTCTTCATTCCATGCAAAGGTCACACCTTTATGTAATGTTTTTGTAAAAGGCTGTGAGATGTCCGCTAGCTGTGATATGAATCTTCTGATAGATTGAACTCTGCCTTGCAATGTTCTCATTTGACTAATATTTGTGGGAGGTTGCATCTCTATTATAGCCTTGACCTTAGCTGGATCAACTTCAATGCCTTTCTTGGAGATGATGTATCCTAGGAGCTTTCCAGAAGTGACTCCAAAAGCACACTTTTTAGGATTTAGTCGAAGACTAAATTTTTCCATTCTGTCGAGGATCATGCTCAAGTCTGTTAGATGTTTAGTTCTAATCATGGATTTTTCCAAGGTATCATCTATGTAATCCTCCATTGTTCTATGCATCATATCATGAAAAATAGATGTCATTGCTCTTTGATATGTAGCTCCAGCATTTTTGAGTCCGAATGGCATAACATTCCAACAAAAAGTTCCCCACGCACATGTGAAAGCTATTTTCTCTTGATCTTCTAGAGCAATTTTGATTTGGTTGTATCTAGAAAAGCCATCCATTAAGGAATACATTTCATAGCCCGCAGTCATGTCTACTATCATATCAATGTTAGGCAGTGGAAAATCATCCTTAGGGCATGCTCTGTTCACATCCCTAAAGTCCGTGCACACTCTGATGGAACCATCTGGTTTGGAAATAGGTACAATGTTGGAAATCCACTCAGCGTAGTCTATGACATGGATGAATCCAGCTTTTAGGAGTTTTTCTAGTTCTACTTTGACTAAGAGTGCAACATGAGGATGCATCTTTCTCAATTTTTGTTTGATTGGTTTTACTCCGGGAGCAATGGATAGATGGTGCATAATGAGATTGGGATCCAATCCTGGCATATCTGAATATTTCCATGCAAAGTTGATCTTTTTCTCTGATAAGAAGGTAGTGAAGTTCTGTTTCTCTTCGTCTAATAAAGATTGTGCTACATGTACCAATTGTGGTTCCTCTGTTGTACCCAAATTGATGGATTGAGTTGGCTCAATTAGAACTAGAGATCTATCCTATAAATGACTTGGAAGGACATCAAATATCTCATCCTTAGGCACCTCAGAGAGGTTTTCACCTTCGAATACATCTTTTCTTTTTACTTTTGTCAGTTCTGAGACTGCCACAAAGTGGTTTTCACCCTCATAACTCTTTTTCTTTTTCTTTTTACTCTTGTTTTTCTAACTAAGATATTTGATGTCTGACTCGGTCATGCTGACGCTCGGTTCACTGATGGAAGTACTCATAGGCTCAACTGCATTGAGGTAGCATGAAAGGGCATAGTCATTTGGGAAGGTATACATACCATGGTTTGGGTTTGTGGAAGTTTGGTCGATAAGATCAGGGTGTTGGATAGTCAAAGCGGGAAAGGCTTGGGATATGGTGTTCACGGATGTGGATATGTCATCATTGGTCCTAACCCGACTCTCAAGTTCAAAGGTGATATTACAGCTCAAAATGTTCAATTCGTGAATAGGCTCAACGTCATCATGGGAGTCCTCTTCAGCCATAGGTGGATCAGACACGTTAAGTTCATTGTTTCTCTCTAGACTTACGTTGGGTTGAGAGACATATTGGTGAATAAAATCAATAGATTTCTCTGTTATAAGCTCATCTTCTTCTGGAATGGCACCCCATTCATAATCATTTGACTCATCTTCTGATTCAAAATCTCTAGGAAATCTTAGAAAATGTGTGAAATCAGGATGAATACCCCAAGAAGGATTACCCTCAGTCTTTGACTTGAATTCATATTCATGGGAATCAGTGTTAGAATAACTACCCCCTACTTCTTGATCAGTTTGATTGCCTTCGAGATTAGCTAGTTCTTGTGGTGCAACCATCTCTTGCGCTACAGTAGGTTCTTGTGTTTCTACTACATTAATTCTTCTGATAGGATCATCTATATCATCAAGAAGATCTTTGATCTCTTTAGGCAATTTTTCATAGGGGATAAGTTCAGAGCTATCTGAATCATCATCAGAGGGTTCTATATCTTCTTTCTTAAGAAGGGGTTCTTCGGGTGCAATTTGTTCTATGACATGAGAACAACCACCTTTGAGATGATAGGGTTTCTTCTTAAACCCTATGCCACCAGTATCTTTTTTGGCTCGACCAATATGTGAAATGGGGGTCACAAGACCCTTTCCCCTAATTCCTAGAGGTCCTTGACTGGAATATCCCATCTTGGCGATCAATTTGTTTCCTGGACCATATGAACTAGCAGGGATTGTAGGTGCTATAGATTCACTAGGTTGAACAATTTTAGATTCAGAATCCTCTTTATATAGCCATGCCAGCACAGCTTCATCCTCTTCAAATTCTTGTTTGGATACTTGTTCCACCACAAAATGTCCTTTGTATGCTTCCATAGGTTCCTTAGGTTCTGATTTAGACTGCTTCAAGGATTGGCCATACGACTTAGGTGAGATTGGGAGAGATGTTAGAGACAAGACTGGCTCTATAGTGTATTCTCCCATCCCATTTTCTTTGATATTGATATCTTTAGAAATGTCATCCATATTAGATGTGGAAGCGACATTTTGTTGCTTGATGAAAGATTCTCTGTTGTTGGGAACAAGCTTATCGACACTTTCCTTCAATGTATTGCAAGTTGTATTCAGATCTACTGGGATAGTAACTTCCACTCCTTCATAGGGAAATTTCAAGCATTGATGATACGTAGAAGGAATGGCTTGCATTTCATGGATCCAGGGTCTCCCTAGAAGGATATTATAAGCCAATGGTAGATCGAGCACCTGACATGTGGTATCTTTGATGACTGGACCCACTCGGATGGGTAAGACAATGGTGCCCTTAGAAGATCTTTCCTGTTCATCATAGGCCTTTATAGTGATCTTCTTTCGAGGATCAATAGCCACCTCTGAGAATCCCAACTGTGTGATTAAGTTGTAAGAACAAATGTTGAGGCTTGCACCCCCATCTATCAACACACATTTGACGCGATGGTTCTGGATCAAGACTTCTATGTGTAAGGGCTGATTGTGTGGGTGACTCAAAGAGTTGTCATCTTCCTCTGAAAAGGAGATATATTGTAGAGACGTTAGATGACCAACCATAGTCTGGAACCTGTCTAGATCTAGATCATCAGGAACATTAGAGCCGAGCAAAGCTTTGTCTAGGATATCTCTATGAGCTGGAGATATTCGAAGTAACTCAAGCATGGAGATTTTGGCATTGGTGTGCTGGAGTTGTTGGACGATGCTGTAAGATGTAGGTCTGGTATCCTTTGGATTGGAAGATTTTGAGGCAACCTTCTGTTTAGAAGCAGATGTGAGATTGAAAGGTATCTTAGGGACATTAGATGAACTTGGTGTTTGTCCTTTCAGATGAGTCTGAGCTTGTGATCTGGTAACTGCATTAGCTGAGGAATGATTTCTATCTCTTCGTACAATTGTGATGACATTGCAGCTTTCAGAGAGACATGGTTCAACCATATTGATGACAACATCGTTTCCAGGGTAGGCATAGTTGACTTTTGCCCCCATGTTAGGCTGGGAAGTGGAAACTCCTTTGCCATGTTGTGGAAATGGTTCTGTAAATGCTGTGTGATCATTATTGCTGGTAGGATTATCGATCATGATATCCCCTTGATCTATCAAGTCTTGAATGGTATGCCTCAAGTGAAAGCATCCATTAGTTCTGTGACCTTTAGTCTGATGGAAAGCACAAAATTCATTATCTTTCCACCAATATGGTTTTGGATCTAGATCAGGTTTTCAGATTGGTGGTAAAGAGATCATGTTATCAGCTATCAGGGTCCTCAGAGCAGATTCCAAAGATTCTCCCAAGGGAGTAAACTTTCATTTATTATCCCATTGTTTGAATGACTTCTTTGGAGATGGTTCAGCAGATTTTTGCTCTGAAGCTTCAATGGCTTTGGTGGCAAGGGTGAGATTGTAGGCCGGTGCCTTTGATGGGGTGTGGATAGTGTCAACAACACTGTCAAAGATGATACCTTTGTTTCTATTCCAGCTCTTGTTTTTATCTTTTGAGCTAGATCCAGATTCAGACTTGTCCTTTTGAAGTGTGATTTCTCCTTTCTTGACAAGTACTTTCTCAATCTTGATTGCATTATCCACCGTTTTATCAAAAGATACATGATCTTGCATTTGTAATGGATAGTTGAGCTCTGGAACAAGGTTATTGATAAAGATTTCAAGTTTCTCCATTTCGGGAATTGGTCTAGCATATAGAGAAAACTTCTTTCGCCACCTCTTGAGGAAAGTTAGGAATGATTCCCCTGGATATTGCTTGAGGTTACAGATATCGATCATGGTAATCGGATGTTGAATATTGTAGGAATATTGTTGATAAAACAATTTAATCAATTCCTCAAAAGTTTTGATCGTAGAAGGTAATCTTGAAAACCACTGAATGGATGCTCCTCCCAAGGATCTAGGAAAAAGATGCATTAGATAAGTCGGTTCATGCATGAATTCCATGGATTGCGTACAGAACTCTCTGACATGATCTTGAGGATCAGAGTGTCTATCATATTTGTCATACTTTGGTATCTCCACTCTTTTTGGGAATGGTGGCATATACAAGTTTTTGTCAAACGGGAAAGGACATAGGGCCTCCATGGAGAACTCCTTGGGTTCCTTCTCCTTCTTAAGATTGTTAAATTCAACTTGTATAGCATGCATCTATTTTGTCATATCTGTGAGTGGAGTTTCTTCCTCATGTGTGATTATATCATCAACGTTAAAGTTGGGAGGAAGCTTAGCCCCTTCCTGGGCTAATTGTAAAAAGTATGCCTCTCTATCCACTTTCAAGAAATGGCTCATCATTCTCTTGAATTCATCGTCATTCTGACATCAATGGATTTCAGAGGGGGTAGGTTCTTGGTCAGCATTATGTTGAGAATGGTGTCGCTGGGATCCTCCTCCTAGAGAATCATGGTTTGTCCCTGCTTGAGACATGGTAGGAGTCTTTGGGCTCCCTGGAATAGATTGAGGAGGAGTTTGCTGATTACCTCTGTGAGTTGATAAAGGAGGTATGTAACCAGTTTTCAATCGAAAGTTACCGAGACCGTCGTCTTCATAGATACCTGACTTGATGAGTTGTTCCAGAGTTGGACCTGGGGTATTGGTCAAAAGTAAGTTCTGAGACGTTTCTTCTGATTTCTTGTGTGAAGAAGCTCTGGTCTCCACCATTAACTTTGAATGAAATAGAAGAAAAGGATGAAGACAACTGAAGAACAATTTGATTCAAAAAAAAATCAGATGACGCAACCTTGTCAAGATTATGATAGTTTTGAAGATCTAATGAGATGTGGGTGAAGGAAACTGTGCCCTGGATGTATGGGATAGATCGCCCAAAAGATAGCGGACACGAGTTCTCAACACTTAGTCTATTTTTGAAGATTGATTGAAGATTGATAGTTATGACAAGGTTTTGACACGAGATAAAAAGGACTCAAATTGATCAAACAGAAGACTAGATCAGATTCAAAAGATCAAACTCAGAAAATGGTAGAATGCTCAATGGCTACTGCTCTGTTCCTGACACAATGATATTTTTGATAGATTCTGGAACTAGGCTGAAAACGTTGGATATCTTGCAATTTGACAATTTTTGACAACTTTCTCAAATTTTTCCAAACGACACTCTACAGACTCGTACGACAGTTGGGTATAAATGAAATGATAGTTGTGAAACTCGTACGACAGTTGGGTAGAGATGAAACGATAGTTGACAAAACTCGTACGATAGTTGCTAACAATTTTTGGCTTCTTGAATTTTGCTGGTTTGAAAACTCATACGACACTGGGTTCTCAATCATACGATAGATGGGCGATACTGAAATGACATTTGACAAAAAGTCATACGACTTTTGACTTCTTGAAATGACTTTTGACTCCAGAAAGAACTTTATGTCAATTTTTGCAAAATTTAAGGTTTTCAGTTCTGGATTGTTTGCAAATTGTACTGCCCAAATTTTGAAGGTTATACCAGATTTGATTGTTTTTAATAGCCAAGTAGATAAACAAGTACGCAGAATAGCAAGCAAGTGATTCCAAGCACATCTGAAAACAATGAACAAGGGCAAAAGCAACCTTGCGCATGAACAATCAAGTGACCAAATTGTGCTAATCCCTGAGAGTACTAATTGTGTATGTTCTGAAAAGTTTTGCAATAACGCACATATACCTGAAAGTGAAAAATTGGCCTCTCTAGGGTTTTTAGTAATGGTTTGACTCTGCAACTTTTATGATTCAAAGGGGTGAACTCCAATCCCGGTGCACCAGGGTTTTGACACAGTTTGAGAACTTAATCTTCAAGAGCTGCTAGGGAGATCTGACAACCCAACAATGAACCATACCTGTGGAGATTTCTTCCACAAGGACATTTATATAGCGGCTGTCACTACCATGGCGAAAATGGCTATGACCGCTTGAGGTTCCGTCAATGCAGTTTTCCCTATGAAGGGATTGTCCGCTACGGTTAACCCTCTCTAAAGATGACTCATAGATTTATACCACAAGGGGACTTGGCTCCAGATTCAAGGTTTTGACACCTCTTCACTTTTAACCAAAACAAAGCAAGCAGATTAATCCAACACGCTAAGACAAAGTTTTGTTACACCAAAGTCTGTGATATCAACTCCACATGATCTATCAACCTCTCCGGGGAGAGAATGTATCAATCAATAAGAGAAGACACACTAACCAATTTTGATTCACCAAAGCTTGTGATATCAACCCTACGTGATCTATCAACCTCTCCAGAGAGAGAATGTGTCGATCAATAAGAGAAGATGCACTAACCAAGTTGAATGTGAAACGCACTAAGTATCCTCCCTACCTACAAGGATTTTGTCGTCAAGAAAGATTTCGCTAGGAATCCAATCTCTCAAGAATCACGAATAGTGTTCATAGGGCTTAATTACTATGTGAGCACAGATATATGTTCCGAAAGTAAATCTACCAAAAGTACCCAAAAAGTAGAAAGAGGAACACTTAACGCTTAAAGCGAATATGAGATGAGTCCACAAGGTGGAACACTTAACACCTCACACAAGTTGAAAATGAGTCCCCAACTTATAAAACAAGTGATTTCCTAAAAGCACAAAAGGGTTGCCAAGTGGAACATTTAACGCTTCTGTCTTGTTGACCCCTCCCCTTTATGGCACTGAGATTGCAACCACGGGGCGGAAATGAGGGGCCGGCGGATTAGCGAGTCCAATAACCCAAGATAGCAATCAAGATCAATCACAAGTATTCTAAGACTACTTAATGAATCCTTAAGGGATCACAACCTAGTATCAAATTATGCAAGTGTGTAGAATAAAAGCATGAGAAGACGCACACAAGCTAGACACATAAGAGATTTATTTTAAGCCCAAATCAAAATGTTATTAGATGAAGGAGAATACCTGGTGATCCTCGCAATGCGCTTAGTAGATTTTACATGATTTTTAGCAATTCTTGCACTTTTCCCAATCAAAACCAGTAGAGAGCAATCAAAAACAGAGAATTTCAATTGTCAAAATTAGCAGTTAGCCGAAATATAAAAATCAAATCTGATACTCTGCTCTGAAAAATGAAATGACAATCAAAAATTGGTATGGAAACTTGTACGACAGTGGGTATGCTCTCAGACGACAGTCTAGAAACTCGTACGACACTGGGTATGCTACCATACGACAGATTAGCTCTCAAATGACAGTGGGTATGTAATGAAATGAGTCGCGATCCGATAGACTATCGTATGACAGTGGGTCCAGTATCATACGACAGTGGGTATGCTCCCATATGACATTTGTCAGAAACTCGTACGACAGATGTACGGACAAAAATTAAAAATTGCAATTTTGCACAGATCCTGAGGATAAAAAGATAGAAATTGATAGAATTGAATTGGAAACCCGTTTCAGGGCCCCACGGTGGGCGCCAGAAATGTGTGTGAAAATTGTACCTGATCTGTAGACACAACACTCAGTAAAACATTAGAGGTTAGTGATAATCAAAATCGTGCAAAATTGAAAGCTATCTAACCAAGCGATTTACTGCCTTTTAGTAGGTGCGAGATTAATGTTCTCAGATTATTATCGAGATCAGTGACCTAGACGACACCTAAATGAAGGATTTGAATGCAAAAGATCTAGATATGAGATTGAATGCAATTATTCTATTTTTTTGATATTTTCTATGCAATAAGAATGATAAAATGATATGAAACTATCTATATGAAAACTGATATGCTATGCTAATCTAACAATGATATGAAATATGAATGCAAAAATAAGATTGATCTCACAAAGATGTCGATTCGCAAGAGCTTTGATTCTTCAATTCCAATTCTCCAGCGTGATTGTGCAAAAATATGAGATGATTTGTGAAGAGCTGAAGCCTTTAATTTATAGAAATCCAGGGCTTTGGAGGTGCATGGATAAAAGCCATAAATCACTCAAATTAACTCATCTTGATTTTTGAGTTATCTGATCATGAAAGATAGTTAATTCTCAAAATCATGCAAAAACATGCAAAAATAGCTTTTTAACTCAAATTAGAGTTTAGATCAGCTTTTTGAACTCCAAAAAGATGTTGAGTTCCAAAAAGTCAATAACTTGCATTGATTTTCTGATTGGGAGTTTAACTGTTTCTTTTGAATATGCATAATAATTAAGAATTAAATAAATAAATAAAGTGATTTATCCTCAACTCAACTGATTTTTGAAATAAAATAATTAATTTATGGGTTAATTAACTATTTTACCAAACTTTTATTAAAAATTATATTATTAAATAATGACAACATGCTTTAATTAATTAAATAAGAATTTAATCAATTAAAGATAGGAATTTTGATTTATTGTCAAAATTAAATAATACAATTAATAATAGATAGAATTAAATTTAATTACACAATTAAGTGGCAAATATTAAATCTAATTAATTAAATATGAAAATATTCAATTAATCAAACTTAGGATAAATGTGATTTATCGCCAAATAATCATTAAATTAAAGATAATTAAGATAATTAGGAATATTACTAGGAATATTCCCCGATGCAGAATTTAAGATAATCAATTATGATTCGATGATGTTTAGATATGCCTTAGGTTAGGACTTCGATGTCGATTTTGTTCGATTTGTCGATGTAGGAGGTTAATGAACTTATAGCCCATGTTTGGGGTATTACACCTTGCACCAACTAAGTAACAAGGATCATATAAAAGAATCTAACAACATTTAGCAAACACATTACAGGAGAAACACAGTACAATAGGCAAACACACAACAAAGCTACCACGAAGGACAAGCTGATCAAGCATGCCACCTACTCTCCCCATCTCATTGTATATCATTTAGGGAAGGTGGGTAACTTGAAAGAGGGACTATATCCAACATAGTAGGAATGATAGCCAGTTCCAAACAAGGATCCTCTTGAGAATCACAATGTTTGACACTAGGTGTAAGAGTTAATTGTGATGAAAGCATATTAGGTAAATCAATGTTAATGTCAATAGTCTCATATTCATCATTAACACCATTAGTATCATCAAGAGTATCTTCTTCATCCAAATTAATCAAAATAGGATCTAAGATATGAATATAATCATCATAATCATGCATTTTAACATCATTATTAGTAACAACTTCTTCTAACATATCATGCATAGATTTATCCAAAGAAGGTAGAGATCTTTGAAGAATAGAATTAAGAGCTTGAGCATGAGCATGATGCTTTTTACAATGTTCATTGGTAGATCGATTACATTTTGATTTATTTGAAATAGGTTGAGAAATAGGAGGAACAATCATAGGATCCTTCATAGGTTCTTTAGGAAGATCAATAGGATTATCAACAATAGGAGGAACTATCATAGGATTTTTCACATGTTCTTTAGGAATATTGATAGGAGGTATAGAAGGTGTAGGAAAAAGACCATGATTAAGATCCATAGGAGGTATGCTTAATTCAAGAATCTTACGATGTTTATAATCTTGATATGAATGGAAAAGGTTATCAGGTTGAGGAGGACATGAATTAGGTAATGAAGGCCAAAAGAAATCAAGAGCAACACAATCTCTAGGCCTAGAAGGTTGATATAAACTATGATTAACCATCTTCAATTCTTCATCATGAATGAATTTAAGACACTTATGGATAGGTGAAGCAACAAAATGCATGGCATTCAACCTAGGCAAACCTAGCTTAACTTGAAATTGATCAGAAGTAGGAACACCAACAAAGGTAGTGTTCATAATTTTTCCATAGAGTTCAACTGGTAAAGTAATCGAACCAAATGATGGATAAAGAAAACCATTGCAAGTTTTAATCCACACATCTAATGTATTATAAAAATTGCGTTGTAAGATTTTCATAAAAAGATTTTCTTCAGTTATAACATTGACTAAGGATGTAGGATCAACAAGACAACCACGAGTAGGTTTCTGAGAAATCCTAGCATAAATGTAAAGGAGACCATTAGGAGCTTTAATAGTCTTAGAGTCATCAAAGGTAATCAAAATTTCCCGAGGTCTTTTATTCTTAGGTTGTTGTCAAGGTTTAGGTTGAGTTTTCAATTTAGGCTTAGGTTTTGGTCGAGGTTGAGATTGAACTTGAGGTTGAATCTGAGGTTGAGGTTGAGGTTGAGGTGGAGATACAGATTGACCAACATGCTCCACTTGATTAACAACATGATTGAGATCATCCATCTTTGAATCATATATAATTTCCATAGCAGATGGCTGAGAAATGGTATTAGTATCATGCGTAGGTAAAAGATTCATATAGATTTGAAGGTTTTGATTAGGAGGAGAAACATATTTGTTACCACTACCATCAAGATTATCAACAGATAATGCATTAGAGTCAATTAAGTCTTGAACCTTATGTTTTAAAGAATAACACTTCTCAGTATCATGACCATTCTGATGATGATATTGACAAAAAAAATTTTGATCAAAAGATTTAGATGCAATCGTAGCAGGTAAAAGAGGTTGAATAGGAGGTAAAGTAATCATATTAGCAGTTAACAACCTATTCATAATAGCATGTAAAGATTTAGAAAGAGGAGTAAACATATAATTTAATCAAAAAGTAGTGGATGTAGAAGTGGCATTGTGAGATGCAACAACAACTTGATCAACAACTGCATTCACTTGTTTGTTTATCTTGACATAGTTGTTGAATTTTTTAAATTTGTTTGGATTAGGAGCAACATCACTTTTATCAACTGGAACATGAGCCATTGGAGTGTTGTTCTCAAATTGACTCACTTGTAATTGATAATGATGAAGCATTGCAAAAAGTTGTTGAAAAGAGGTAAATTCAATAAGCAGAATCTTATCTCTAATATCCTTTTGCAAATTTTAAATAAACATACATTGAATATCAATATCAGGAACAGGATAGGAAATCTAAGCATGCAAATGCTTAAATCTATCAATAAATTCAGTTAATTTTTCTTTAGCACTTTGTTTACAATGCATCAAATCAGTCAAAGACACTTGTGGGCCAATGCTATTTTGAAATTGTTGAATAAAAGCATTAGAAAGTTTTAGAAAGGAATCAATAGAATAAGGAGGCAAGGAACAATACCATTGTAAGGCCTTGTCATGGAAGGTTCTAGAAAACAACTTGGCTAAAATCCTATGGTCATGAGCATAATCACTACAAAGGATTTGGAATGTTTTAACATGATGAACAAGATCTCCTTTTCCATTATAATTCTCAAGATGAGGCATATCGACTTGCTGAGGAATAGGATTATGAATAATATCCAAGGACAAAGGACTTCCCATGTCACATGTAGGAATACTAAACTTGTTTTGAGTTAAGGAAGCAAGTTGTTGTTGTAAGGATGACATAGTTTGAGCCAAACTGATGATTGTTGAATCATTAGAGGAAATAGGAGGAATAGCAACATTAGACACACTAGGTAAAGTGTAAGAAGCTACAGGAATAGAAGACACAACTAGAGGAACACTAGGAACTACAGTTGGAAGTGAATTGGAATAAGTAAAAGGAACATTATGATATGAAGGTTGTGATGTAGGAAGGGACATAGGAGGAACACTCATAGGAACAGAGGGAACAGCCACAATCACCAAAGAAGGAGTATAGGTAAATGATTAGAAGGAGGTTCAACACTAGTGATAGGAGGAATCAACCCTAAATCTTGAGCTTCTTGAGCTAAAGGTTTAACATTTGAATGCAAGAGGTGAGTAATACCATGCAAGAGGTTAACACCTTGATCACTATCACAAAGAACTTTCTTAAGAGCCTCTATAGCTTGAATAGAATCTTGATTATGGTTCTCTTGAATAAGCCAATTATCCATTTTATCAAGTTCAGTTGAAAGTTTTTGGACTTGTTCAGGAGGAACTCTTAAAGCGTCATCCTCATCATGAGATGAGTGAGAAGAGTTTTGCTCCATTGTAGGATTGGAATCATGAAGAATCAAATTATCATGAGGGATCCTAAGGAAAGGAGAGGAAGATTCAGGATCAAAGGCACCCATGAGTCTACAACTTCTTCTAACCAGAATGTTATAAGTAGGACTAGTAGTAGTAAAGCTCATAAACCAATGTAATGCAAATGAACTAAACTAAGAACACATAAAGCATGAATATTTTTGTATTTTTGAAATCTAATTAGCATGCAAGATTTAACACAAAAGAGAAATCTAATACCAACAAGATAAAAGGAAATTTAACACCACAAAACACAATAGGGCATCCAATTCCATAAAAGAAAGGAGAGTAAGTATATCAGGCTCACCAAAATGAATAGAGGTAGAATGGAATCAACTAATTGAATGTATGTATGGGGGAAATATGAGATGCACTTCTAAATCCAAATTCCCAAAGGAGAGATCCAAACTGATCAACCAAAAGGTTAATGCACAATCGAATCAATCTATGGAGAATATGAAAGAGGAAGAAAACCTTATATTTCCCTATAATGAAATTGTACTTGAAATATGAAATAATTGAAAGGCAAATACTAACCTCAAAATAGGGAAAATTTGGAAAATGCCAATTTCTGATGTCTATGTGCAGTTTCAGGCAATTTTGCAACCTATTTCGGACCGGAAACACCGAGATGAAGAAAACCTAGAAAAATTTTATCTTTTTGACAGTAGGTAGTCTTTGACCCTCATAAAAGGTCAAGGGCTACATTCTTATTCTGAAGGTTGACTTTGACTTTGTTCACAGATCTTGAAAGTTCACCGAAAAGGGTATCCAAATCCAATCTCAGATCCGAAGTTCCGCATTTGCACCTGCAAGAAAAAGGGGGTTTTGTTATTTGTATGGGGGGTTTGCCTTGGTCAAACCCCAATTTAGGAATTAACCTTGAAATTAAATTGAATTGTAATGTGCATAAACAAAGCAAATGAAACAATTCACCTTGCTTATGTTGAAGTCCTTGTAGAGGATTCAAATCCTCAAATCTACAAGTAGGGATGCTCCAATGGATGTAGAATGAATGTAGGATGTCTCAAATCAATGACATTTGATCTTCAACACCAATATTGAATAGATCTTTGCATATGAGGAGGCGGATGAATGTAGAAGGATGGATCTTCAAGGGGGCTCCAAAGAGATTGAATCCTTCAATGGTTAACAATGGATATCCTTGATGGATGAATGCTTGAAAACTTGAATGATTGAAGGATTTCTTGAATGCTTGAATTCACTTTCTTGCACTTGAGAGCTTGCTCATGAAATTTCTTGAAGATGAGATATGAAAATGAGAGAGGAAGGTCTCCTTTTATAGTGAACTAGGGCACAAACCTCTAGAGAAGGCCGACACTGGGGAATTAAATCTTAATTAACCTTAACCCCTAGAAATGGACCCATATTAAATGCAATTTAAGGATTTACCATTCTGAAATCCGAAATGGCTGACTTGGAGGTGGGAAAAAGAATCTTTTCGAAACCCGATACCCATAAATCAGAAAAACTTGAAATTTTAATTGGGGGTCAAGGACGAGGTCGACTCTACCCT
Source organism: Chamaecyparis obtusa (assembly GCA_027943335.1). Taxonomy (NCBI): domain Eukaryota; kingdom Viridiplantae; phylum Streptophyta; class Pinopsida; order Cupressales; family Cupressaceae; genus Chamaecyparis; species Chamaecyparis obtusa. The sequence goes on along the minus strand of BSBK01001821.1, from coordinate 1,130,404 downwards.
AGGTTAAAGTTGAGGTCGAACCTGACCTAGGTTAGAGTCAAGGTCGACTTTGACCTTGAGGTCAAAATGTTGGAAATATTCAGGAATTAACCGAGTTACTGAGAGGGGAGGGGTGAATCAGTAACTCCAAATTTTCTTTCAATTTTAACATGTAATTTACTTTTAACCTTTGCATACAGAGAGCATGAAACTTAAAAGCATTCACAATAATGACACATAGATTTGGTTACCCAGAAACCTTCCAAAAGAAAGTAAAACTGGGGTGGGGATGAAACCCACAAAGCTTTAATACTGCAGAATAAAGTTGGCCGGTTAAGGCTTACAATTTGATCACTTCTGATGATCTGCCCTGTTAGGAGCAATAAGGATTGCTAAATCCACCCTGTTAAAGGATTTACAAACATACAATGAAGTATGCACTCGGTAAAGAGATTTTACAAAAGACTGTTAAGTCTACCCGGTTAAAGGATTTAGTACTGATTCACCTGTTAGAATGAAACAGTAGATCTCTGGCTTTGCAATTGGATTGCTGATTGAGATTCGCTGATGTACTGATCACCTTCTGTGATGAATTTGTCTTTGCTATTCCTTATACTTCTGAAGCCTTCTTGTAATTCACTTATCTCTGCCTTTCTTTCTCTTTCACATATATTTCTTCTTGCATGCATCTTGACATTTTTACAACATTGTTTATATACAAGTCTTAAACAATTAATTACAATTATAATTACAAAGTTGGCTTGACAAATAAACATAAGTGCTACTAAGTCGGCCCAAGTATGGTTACACGGTTCCTGCAAACTAACTCGGTGACTTTCTGATACTCGGCGTCCACTGCATTACTCGGCATCGTCATGCACTCGGTAGAAGTGAAGGCACGGTTCATACTGATCACTCGGTAGGTTTTGAACTCGATAAATACTGGTGACTCGGTAGACATGATGTTACTCGGTTTACACTATCCTGTTCAGTTTGTACTAACTTGCTCAGTTTGCACTATCTGCTCGGTTTGCACTGTCTGCTCGGTTTGCACTGTCTGCTCGGTTTGCACTGTCTGCTCGGTTTGCACTGTTTGCTTGGTTTGCACTGTCTGCTTGGTTTGCACTGTCTGCTCGGTTTGCACTTTCTGCTCGGTTTGCACTGTCTGCTCAGTTTGCACTGTCTACTCGGTTTGCACTGTTTGCTCGGTTTGCACTATTTGCTCAGTTTGCACTATCTGCTCGGTTTGCACTGTCTGCTCGGTTTGCACTGAGAACGCAAATAAGTGTTGTCACTAGTGGCAATTCTACTTAATGCCAACACAAAAACCTCAGGACCCCAGCCTAGAATGCCAGGAAATGTAGATAGGAAGTGGAAAATAGGTACATAGGGAAGCAAAATATGAGGAAAATCCAAATACATGCAAAGACCTGATCAAGGCACTTAACATGACCCCAGACCACTTACTCAGAGGGCTAAACACTCTTATCATGGAAGTGCTTCCATTTTAAGATGATACAGTTAATTACATGTGTTCAAATATCTCATTCTAGAATATAATGTCACCGATTAGGATCTAATTTTTGTGATCCATCTTGATCTTAATTAGACTCTTTCTGGTTAGAGAGAAATATGATGCTCTTGTAGTTCATTTTTGCTATTGAATTTGATAATTGATTACTAATGGACTAACAAATTAATGTTCTATTAAAGTGTTGTGTTGTAGCTTACAAGTACAAATATTCACACATACAAGCCTAATAGATTCAATTCTAGAAATACGATCAAAAGTCTCAATAAATTCTATACCTTCCATTTGTGAATAACCTTTACATACCCGTATTTCTTTGTTCTAAAATAATTTACCATCTTCAAGCAACTTATTTTTGAATACCCACTTAGTATCGATCACATTCTTATCAATAGGTCTGGGAACAAGGATCCAAGTCTTTCTCTTTTCAATCTAATCAAGTTCCACCTTCATTTATTTCATCCGAATATCATCAATGCATGCCTCTTTAACATCTTTAGTCTCAAAATCAAATAGAAAACATGTTTAATCTCTAGCAATTATTTCTCTAGTATGAACACCTCTATTCTTATCACCAATAATGACATCTTCAGAATGATTGATCATTACATACCTTGGAGATTTTGGTATAGGCTGTATAGCAGACCCTTCAATGTTAACATCCACTTCAGTTCCTTTCAGTTATCTATATTCTTCTGATCCATTATGATTTTAATTTTGCATTTCCACAATTTGATTGTCATCTTTAGTCACATCATATGTTAGTCTATAATTATAACATTTATATGCCTTTTTTTTGTAGAATAACCAAGAAATATTTCTTCATCACTTATAGGATCAAAATTTCTAGTATCTTCATCTCTCTTAATGTAGCATTTACTTCCAAAAATTCTAAAATATTTCACCGAAGGAATATGACCCTACAAAATTTCATAAGGACTCTTATTGATTCTTTTCTTAATCTGTACTTGGTTCAAAGTATATACTATGGGGCACACTTCTTCTCTCCAATAGATCTATGGTACTTTTCCTTCAATCATCATAGTCCTATTTGTGTCTAGGACAGTCCTATTTCTTCACTCACCAACACCATTCTTCTATAAGGTTTGGGGGTGCAGAAGTCTATCTCTTTATCCCACGTTCTTCAAAAAATGCATAAAACTTATCAGATGTAAATTCTCCACCTCTATATGATCTCAAAAATTTTAGTCCTCTTGTAGATTTTGTCTCCACTAGTAACTTGAATATCAAAAATTTTCAAAAAGTTTTTGATTTCTCCTTAAAAAATGTAACCCACATCATCCTTTGAATAGTCATCAATAAATAGTATAAAGTATCTATCATCGAAGTAAATTCTTGTATTAGTAGGACCACATAAATCTATATGCACTAAATCCAATAATCCATTTAAAGAATGTCTTATTCTTGAAAGTAGATTTAATTATCTTTCCAAATTGATATTCTTTGCACATATTGTTAGGCTTTAGTAGTTTAGGAAAATCTCTCACAGCATGAGTAGTGATAATCTTCACAATATTATCAAAGTTCACATTACAAAGTCTTCTATGTCATAACCAACTATCATCAATATTAACAATCAAACATTTATTCTCAATAGTTATAAAATGAAATATATTACCAATAGTGTTTATACCTGATGCAATAAGCTTTCCTATACTTTCAATGATTTTATAGATTCCATTCATGAATTCTAGTTTGGAACCTTTATCCAATAGCTTTCCAACACTCAAAAAGTTACGACTTAAACCTTCAACATACAAGACATCATCAGTACTATTTTTACCATCAAGAGTAATAGACTCTTTTCCTTTGGTCAAAGAAGGAACATTGTTACCAAATCTCACTACACCTTTATCATAGTCCTCAAGCTTCACAAACTTATCTTTTTCACCTATCATATGATGTGAGAATCCACTATAAATGACCTATTGGAAGTTTTATTGTTTGAGGTGTTGAAATTTATGTTTTTTCATTGATGTCAACATATGTTTTAGTTGGTTTCATCAGATAGACTATATATGACAGGAACAAACAGGTATGATAGAGTCTTATGGACATTGTATGGAATTCTAGGATATGCAAGATTAGATTTTTGATGAAGGATGTGTGTAGACCTTATGTCTAAATTTGCAAATCATTACCTATTCTTTACATGAGTTATGATTGTTTTGGTGAAGACTGGTTACAGTGCAATAACAAAGGATTATGACAAAGATGGTCTCTGGGTTTTCAAGATAACTTGGATGCAAGCATGAATTGTGATATGCAAGTTTTAGGATGGAAGAACATTATGTGAGATTCTTGGGTTGCCAGGATCTAGGTGATGTCATATGAAGCATATGGTCTCGTGAAGACCTATTTGGGGCCGACTAGAGGAGATAATGTGTTAAGAAGGTTTCTAGCATGGATTGTGGATCTTGGAACACATTTGATGATTTATATATTTGGTGTATACATATTTAAGATATCATGTGCATCTTAGTAAGGGTCTATGTATTTATTTTTGCATTGGGGAAGTCCTAACAGGCTGACCTAATTGCTTGTTGCAACTTGTATAAAGGAAAGTCATTCCTTGAAGGTATACATGGTTATGGGGGTTGTAAACTTGTTGTTTGAAGGTTTACTAGATGTAGAGAAGAGTTAATTCATTAATCACTTTATTGGAACTGTTTGGAAAAATCTAGTTGTTGTAAGTTAGTTCATTACTATTATTGTATACTCTTATACATTTATTTGTATAGTGGATCTAGAAGGTGGATTCAACCTTCACATTGGAAAATGTGCTCATTCAATGAGCCTATTCTTGTAATCAACTCCTAAAAGGGTTGGAAAGACTCCTAACAAGGTTTGTCATTTAACATGGACTTGTACTAAATGTAATAATCAACTCCTAACAAAGCTATGTCTCCTAATAGGGACATAATATTTTAGTGCATCATTAGTGGGTGATGCAGGAGAATCTTGGGTTTATGGAAATCCTGTATTTTGATAGCTTATTATATGTGCTCAGTAACTTCTTTGGAGTTCTCAGTGGAGTGTTCTTATTGTTTAGTGGCAATCTTGGTTACTTGTCTCTACTTGGTGGTTCCTTTCATTGAGTGGCTTTGTTGTGTTTTGTTTCTACTCAATGGTGTTCTTCACCAAGTTGGTTCAGTGTGTCTATGTTGCTCGGTGACCTAGTTTACCGATGGATTTATTTTGTTTGTTTTGGCTGGCTAACTTATGCATTTAATTTTGGTCATGATCTTAATGTTGAGATCACTCATTGGAAAACATGTGGACCTAAATATGGATCATTTCTTTGTCTAATGCTAGATCTAGAAGATTCTTTGGGATGACCTATTTCTAGCCTCAAGTATAAATGTAATAATTTATTCTGGATTTAGGTAGTGAAGTTAGAAGGAAGATAGGAAGATAGAGATTATGGATCTCGCATGCATGAAGATTGTTTTGTGTTGTAATTGATTTCTATTTGTATTGTTCGTAAGCAGGAAGGCCTTATAGCTTGGCATGTATAAAGTTTGATGAATAGATAAATATGATCTACATTCCTTCTCTCTTTTCTATTTAATTTATTCCTTGTTATGATTCTACAAGGTGGTCTGGTAATTGGGTGAGCCTTTTGCCCCAGTTATATGCCCTTCCTTGCTTCAGGCGGTATCAAAGCAAGGTTTGATCTTGATCTAGGTTTGTGAATCTAGGTCTTCAATTGAGGTTCCTTCTTGTAAACCCTAGTTGGTTATTTGTTTTGGGGTGCTAGATTACTATTTGAATTACAATTGTAAAGGGTTTAAAGATCATTTGAGGAAGAAATGTAGATCTAGGATTACCTGATATGCTAAGACAAATTGTTCCTAGGTTGGAAGCTGTTGAGACAACCCAATGCTGAGGAAGACATCTTGATGATGTTATTGATGATGAAGTCGAAGAGATGTAGGAGGAAGCTACACTTGCACCTATAATGGATCAAGGAGAAGAAAGATTCACAAAATCATTGACTAGTTTGAAGGCTACACCATAGTTTAACCCTCCAGAGTATAGTGGAAAGCCAAATTTTGATGAATTGATAGACTGGATGAACGAGATGGAGAAATGCTTTGAGTATGAGAACACATTAGATGAGAAGAAGGTGAAAATTGCAAGCACAAGATTAAAATTTCATGCATCATTATGATGGGAGCATATGCAATTGGATTGAAAGAAGAAAGGTAAAACCAAAATCAAGGTATGGGATAAGATGGTAAGTAAGTTGAAGGGAAAGTTTCTACCTTGTAATGATCATAGTAACCTAGTTTGGAGAATGTAAAGTTTGAAGTAGAAAGATAGCTCTATGAAGGATTACACCAAGGAATTTTACAAGATAGATATCAAATTTGGATATATTGAAGATGAGGTGTAAATAATTGCAAGGTATTTGAATGGATTAAGGAATCCTATTCAATAAGAGACCAGTTTGGTGAAAATGGAGAGTATTGAGGAGGCTTATCAGTTTTCTCTAAAAGATGAGGATAAATTAAATAAAATTAATGAGCAAATACAAAGAGGAAGAGGTAGATCATATGGTGAAAACAATAGCTCTGATCAGGAAAAAATAAATCAAGACAAAGGCAAGACCAAGTGGAAAGGTGAAAGTTCATCTCAAGGAAGAGGTAAGTACTCCTAAGGTGGCTATGGTAGAGGAGGCTTTTAAGGAAATTCTTCTAATTGTGGTGAAGAGGGACATAGATCATTTGAGTGTACAGATGAAAGTAAGAAGGTCAGTAGTAACATAAATGCTTCAATGCATGAAGATTCACCAAATGAACCTGACAAGGAAGGAAACCTGATAGTCAGATTAGCATTGTGGAGTGAAAAGACTAAGGAAGATCTGATAAGAAAGAGTTTGTTCAAGACCAGATGTAGAGTTGTAGAGAAACTTTGGAAAGTGATCATTGATAGTGGAAGTTCAGAGAATCTGGCATCAGAAGAAATGGTTAAAAATTTGTAGTTGGAAAGACTGAAGCACCCAAAGCCATCATATTTCATGGATGAAGGATGAGAAAACACTTATGGTAAGTGAACAATGTTTGGTAAATTTGAAAATTGGAAAGTATTATGATAAGGTGTTGTGTGATACTATGCCTATGGACTATTGTCATATTTTGATGGTTAGACCTTGGCAATATGATAGACATGTTATATATGATGGGAGATTGCACAAATATACTATTTGGGCTAATGGAAAGAGAAAAATATTGTTACATTTGATTGAAGATTCTATTGGTGAGATATGTACATCTGTGAAAGTTTGTCTTATGGAAGGTAGACAGATTGTTAAGGATTTGAAGAGAAATGATGTATGTTATGTTGTGATTCCTAACAAACCGAGTGAGAAAATTGAAGATAAAGCTCCTGAAGAGGTTGAGAAGTTTCTCATTGAGTACAAGGAGATTATCTCATATAATGTACCTTATAGTTTTCCATTGATGAGAAGTATAAGTCATTGTATGGATCTAATTCCTAGAGGTAATTTTATGAATAAGGCACCAAACCGACTGACACCAACCAAGAATGAGGAACTCAACCAACAAGTTCAAGAGTTGCTATAGAAAGGTTTGATAAGAGAAGAGTCCATGTGTATTAACATCTATGTTGGCACCTAAGAAGAATGAAGAATAGAAAATGTGTACTGATTCAAGAGAAATCAACAAGATAACAGTTAAGTATCAGTTTCCTAAATCGAGAATGGATGATATAATGGATTGTTTGAGTGGAAAAAAATATTTTACCAAGATTGATTTGAAGAGTGGATATCATTATATTAGAATCAGAGAAGGTGATGAATGGAAGACTTCTTTCAAGAAAAAATAAGGTTTGTATGAATGGTTGGCTATGCCTTTTGGTTTAACTAATGCACCAAGTACTTTTATGAGGTTAATGAATGAGGTTTTGAAAAGATACTTGGGTAAATTTGTTATTGTGTACCTAGATGACATTCTAATATTTAGTAAAACTAGAGAAGGTCATTTATTTCTCATTATATAGGTATTACATAGATTGATAGAGGAAAAGTTGTTGATTAATCTAAAAAAGTGTTCCTTCATGAAAGAAGAGATTGTATATTTGGGATTTGTGATTTCAGCAGATGGTTTGAAGATGGACCTTGAGAAGGTTAAAGTCATACTTGAGAGGCTTGCAAATGAGAATGTTGGCGAGATAAGATCAATCCATGGTTTAACAAGTTTTTACTGAAAGTTAATTAGAAATTTTAGTTCAATTTGCAATGCTATGACCGAGACAATGAGAGGAGACAAAAGACAATTCATGTGGACACATGGAGTTGATAAGATTTTTGAGACTTTGAAACAAAAGGTTGTTGAATTTCCTATGTTATCTTTACCTGATTTCAATAAGGTATTCCATGTTTAATGTGATGTAAGTGGCATTACAATAGGAGTTGTGTTGAGTCAAGAAAGTAAACATGTTACTTTCTTTAGTGAAAAGTTGAATGATGCTAAAAGGAAATATTCTCTATCTGATCAATAATTTTATGCTAGTGTTCAAACCCTAAAGAAATGGAGACATTATTTGATGCCAATGGAATTTGTGTTGTATACTAATAATAAGGCTTTACAGTATTTGGGTGTTCAAAATAAGTTGAATCAAAGACATGTGAAATGGGTTGAGTATTTGCAGAATTTGATATTTGTGATAAAACATCAGAGTGGAGTATCTAACCAAGTTGTTGATGCATTGAGTAGAAGAAGATCTTTGCTGACTGAAATGAGAATTGAGGTTCTTCGTTTTGATAATATGAAGAACTTGTATGAAATTGACCCTGATTTTTTTGAGCTGTGGAGAATGTGCAGAGCACTGATTCTAGATCAACTGAGTAAGTGGGAAGACCATTTCATTCAAGAAGGTATGCTATTCAAAGGAATTCAATTATATATATCGAGAGGATCAATGAGAACTAATTTGATAAAGAAAAATCATAGTAGTGGTTTGGATGGACACTTTGGCATTGATAAGACATTGAGTTTTCTTAAGTAAAGGTATTTTTGGCCTCAATTATATAGGGATGTTCATAAAGTTTTGAAGAGTTGTGGAGTTTGTCAAGTTACAAAAGGAGTAAGTCAGAATATTGGATTGTATACACTGATTTCTTTTCTTGAGAAATCTTGGAATGATATCAACATGGATTTTGTTCTTCACTTACCGAGGACAATAAGAGGTAATGATTCTATATTTGTTGTTATGGACATATTTTCCAAGATGGAAAATTTCATACCATGTAGGAAAACATAAGATATAGTGTATATAGAAGATATTTTCTTCAAGGAGATTGTTAGATTGCATGGATTACCAAGGAGTATCATCTCTGACCAAGATAGTAAGTTTGTTGGCTGTTTTTGGAAGACTCTATGGAAGAAGCTAGACACTGAGTTGAAGAATAGTTCTACAGTTCATCCACAGACTAATGGATAGATAGAGGTTGTAAATAGAAGTTTGGATAACCTGTTGAGATGCTTAGTTGGAGACAAACTAAGTAATTGGGATTTAATGTTAGCACAAGAAGAGTTTGCATACAATATTTAAATGAATAGGAGTAATGAAAAGTCACATTTTCATATTATTAATGCAATACAACTGAGGGATATATTAGACTTGAAAGATATTGCTGGAGAAGAGAAGAGGAGTGCTGATAAGATATTCTTATTACCAATAATGACTTCTTCAAAATGATTGATCCTTACATACCTTGGAGCTTTTGGTATAGGCTGTGTAGCAAACCCTTCAATTTTAACATCCACTTCATTTCCTTTTAGTTATCTATAGTCTTTTAATCCATCATGATTCTAATTTTGCATTTCCATAATTTGATTGTCATCTTTAGTCACATCATACGTTAGTCTATAATTATAACATTTATATACCTTTTTTTGTAGAATAACAAAGAAATATTTCTTCATCACTTATAGGATCAAACTTTCCAGTATCTTCATCTCTCTTAATGTAGCATTTACTTCCAAAAATTCTAAAATATTTCACTGTAGGAATATGACCATACAAAAGTTCATAAGGATTCTTACTGATTCTTTTCTTAATCTATACTTGGTTTAAAGTATATACTATGGTGCACACTTCTTCTCTCCAATAGATCTATGGTACTTTTCCTTCAATCATCATAGTCCTATTTGTGTCTAGGACAATCCTATTTCTTCACTCACCAACACCATTCTGCTATAAGGTTTGGGGTGTAGAAGTCTATCTCTTTATCCCACGTTCTTCAAAAAATGCATAAAAATTATCAGATGTAAATTCTCCACATGTATCTAATCTCATAAATTTCAGCCCTCTTCTAGATTCTGTCTCCACCAGTAACTTGAATATTTAAAATTTGCATTTTTTCTAATTTCTCCTTAAAAGATGTAACCCACATCATCCTTTGAATAGTCATCAATAAATAGCATAAAGTATCTATCATTGAAGTAACTTCTTGTCTTAGTAGGACCACATAGATCTATATGCACTAAATCTAACAATCCATTTGAAGAATATGTATTATTCTTGAAGGTAGATTTCATTATCTTTCCCAATTGATATTCTTTGCACATATTGTTAGGCTTTAGTAGTTTAGGAAAATATCTCACAGCATGAGTAGTACTAATCTTCACCATATTATCAAAGTTCACATGATAAAGCCTTCTATGTCATAACCAACTATCATCAATATTAACAATCAAACATTTATTCTCAATAGTTATAAAATGAAATAGATTACCAACATTTTTTATACCTGATGCAATAAGCTTTCCTGTACTTTCAATGATTTTACATATTCCATTCATGAATTATAGTTTGTAACCTTTATCCAATAGCTATCCAACACTCAAAAAGTTACTACTTAAACCTTCAACATACAAGACATCATTAGTACTATTTTTACCATCAAGAGTAATAGACTCTTTTCCTTTGGTCAAAGAAGGAACATTGTTACCAAATCTAAAAACACCTTTATCATAGTCCTCAAGCTTCACAAACTTATATTTTTCACCTGTCATATGATGTGAGAATCCACTATCAATGACCTATTGGAAGTGTTATTGTTTGAGGTGTTGAAATTTATGTTTTGTCATTGATGTCAACATATGTTTTAGTTGGTTTCATCAGACAAACTAGATATGACAGGAACAAACAGGTATGACAGAGTCTTATGGACATTGTATGGAATTCCAGGATATGCGAGATTAGATTTGTGATGAAGGAGGTGTGTATACCTTATGTCTAAATTCATAGATCATTACCTATTCTTTGCATGAGTTATGATTGTTTTGGTGAAGATTGGTTACAGTGCAATAACCAAGGACTATGACAGAGATGGTCTTTGGGTTTTCAAGGTAACTTGGATGCGAGCATGAATTGTGGTTTGCAAGTTTTAGGATTGACAAAATACCCATGGAAGAACATTTTGTGAGATTCTTGGGTCGCTAGGATCTAGGTGATGTCAAATGAAGCATATGGTCTCACGAAGATCTATTTGGGGCCGACTAGAGGAGATAATGTGTTCAAAAGGTTTCTAGCATGGATTGTGGATCTTGGAACACATTTGATGATTTATATTTTGTGTATACTTATTTTAGATACCGTGTGCATCTTAGTAAGGTTCTATGTATTTATTTTTGCATTGGGGAAGTCCTAACAGGCCGACCTAATTGCTTGTTGTAACTTGTATAAAGGAAAGTCATTCCTTGAAGTTATACATGGTTATGGGGGTTGCAAAATTATTGTTTGAAGGTTTACTAGATGTAGAGAAGAGTTAATTCATTAATCACTTCATTGGAACTATTTGGAAAAATCTGGTTGTTGTAAGTTAGTTCATTACTATTATTGTATACTCTTATACATTTATTTGGATAGTAGATCTAGAAGGTGGATTCAACCTTCACATTGGAAAATGTGCTCATTCAATGAGCCTATTCTTTTAACATTTCCTAAAAGGGTTGGAAAGACTCCTAACAAGGTCTGTCATTTAACAGGGACTTGTACTGAATGTAATAATGAACTCCTAACAGAGCTAGGTATCCTAACAGGGACATAATATTTTAGTGCATCATTAGTGGGTGATGCAGGAGAATCTTAGGTTTATGGAAATCTTGTATCTTGGTAGATTATTAGATGTGCTCCGTAGTTGCTTCAGAGTTCTCAATAGAGTGTTCTTGTTCTTTAGTGGAAAGCTTGGTTACCTGTCTCTACTTAGTGGTTCCTTTCACCAAGTGGCTTTGTTATGTTTTGTTTCTACTCAATGGTGTTCTTCACTGAGTTGGTTCGGTGTGTCTATGTTGCTCGGTGGCCTTGTTTATCAATGGATTTAGTTTGTTTATTTTAGCTAGATGACTTATGCATATTTTTTTGGTCATGATATTAATTTTGAGATCACTCATTGCGAAACATGTGGACCTAAATATGGATCATTTCTTTCGCTAATACTAGATCTAGAAGATTCTTTGGGATGACCTATTTGTAGCCTCAAGTATAAATGTAATAATTTATTCTAGATTTAGGTAGTGAAGTTAGAAGGAAGATAGGAAGATAGAGATCGTGGATCTCACATGCCAAAGAAGGCCTTATAGCTCGGTATGTATAAAGTTTAATGAATGAAAAAAATGATGTACGTTCCTTTTCTCTTGTCTATGTAATTGTTTCCGTATTGTGATTCTACAAGATGGTCTAATAATTGGGTGAGCCTTTTGCCCCACTTATATGCCCTTCCTTGAATCAAGTGGTATCAAAGCAAGGTTTGATCTTGATCTAGGTTTGCGAAGCTAGGTCTTCAATTGAGGTTCCTTCTTGTAAACCCTAGTTGGTTATTTGTTGTGGGGTAGTAGAGTATGATATAATTTACAATTGTAGATAGTTTCAAGATCGTTTGAGGAAGAAATGTAGATCCAGGATTAACTAATATGCTAAGACAAATTTTTTCTAGGTTGGAAGCTATTGAGACAACCCAATGCTGAGGAAGACATCTTGATGATGTTATTGATGATGAATTTGAAGAGATGTAGGATGAAGCCACACTTGCACCTATAATAGATCAAGGAGAAGAAAAATTCCCAAAATCATTGACTAGTTTGAATGCTACACCATAGTTTAACCCTCCAGAGTATAGTGGAAAGCCAGATTTTGATGAATTGATGGACTGGATCACTGAGATGGAGAAATACGTCGAGTATGAGAACATATTAGATGAGAAGAAGGTGAAAATTGCAAGCACAAAATTGAAATTTCATGTCCTTGTGATAGAAGCATCTGCAATTGGATCGAAAGAAGAAAGGTAAAACCAAAATCAAGGTATGGGATAAGATGGTAAATAAGTTGAAGGGAAAGTATCTACCTTGTAATGATCATATTAACCTAGTTTGGAGAATGCAAAGTTTGAAGTAGAAAGATAGCTCTATGAAGGATTACATCGAGGAATTTTACAAGATAGATATCAGATTTGGATATATTGAAGATGAGTTCTAAATAATTGCAAGGTATATGAATGGATTAAGGAATCCTATTCAATAAGAGATGAGTTTGGTGAAAATGGAGAGTATTGAGGAGGCTTATTAGTTTTACCTAAAAGATGAGGATAAATTGAATAAAATACATGAGCAAATACAAAGAGGAAGAAGTGATAGATTCCCTATAGGAAGAGGTAGATCATATGGTGAAAAAAATAGATATGATCATGAAAAAACAAATCAAGACAAAGGCAAGACCAAGTGGAAAGGTGAAAGTTCATCCCAAGGAAGAGGTAACTACTCCCAAGGTGGATATGGTAGAGGAGGATTCCAAGGAAATTCTTATAATTGTGGTGAAATTCTTATATTTGAGTGTACACATGAAAGTAAGAAGGTCAGTAGAAACATAAATGCTTTGGTGCATGAAGATTCACCAAATTAACCTGAGAAGGAAGGCAACCTGATTGTCAAAAGAGCATTATGGAGTGAAGTAAGAAAGAGTTTGGTCAAGACCAGATGTAGAGTTGCAGACAAACTTTAGAAAGTGATTATTGATAGTGGAAGTTCAAAGAATCTGGCATCAGAAGAAATGGTTAAAAATTTTTAGTTGGAAAGATTGAAGCACCCAAAGCCCTGTCATATTTCATGGATGAAGGATGAGAAAACACTTATGGTAAGTGAACAATGTTTGGTAAATTTGAAAATTGTAAAGTATTATGATAAGGTGTTGTGTGATACTATTCCTTTGGACTATTGTCATATTTTATTGGGTAGACATTGGAAATATGATAGACATGTTATATATGATGGGAGATTGCACAAATATACTATTTGGGCTGATGGAAAGAGAAAAATCTTGTTACATTTGATTGAAGATTCTATTGGTGAGATATGTACATCTATGAAAGTTTGTCTTATGGAAGGTAGATAGATTGTTAAGGATTTAAAGAGAAATGATGTATTTTATGTTGTGATTCCTAACAAACCAAGTGAGAAAACTGAAGATAAAGCTCCTGAAGAGGTTGAGAAGTTTCTCACCGAGTACAAGGAGATTATATCAGATAATGTATGTTATGGTTTTCCACCGATGAGAAGTATAAGTCATTGTATGGATCTGATTCCTGGAGCTAATTTTTTGAATAAGGCACCACACCAGCTGACACCAACTAGGAATGAGGAACTCAACCGACAAGTTCAAAAGTTGTTATAGAAAGGTTTGATTAGAGAAAGTTTGATTCCATGTGTATTACCATATATGTTGGCACCTAAGAAGAGTGAAGAATAGAAAATGTGTACTGATTCAAGAGAAATCAAAAAGATAATAGTTAAGTATCAGTTTCCTAAATCGAGAATGGATGGTATAATGGATTGTTTGAGTGGAAAAAATATTTTACCAAGATTGATTTGAAGAGTGGATATTTTAATATTAGAATAAGAGAAGGTGATGAATGGAAGAATTCTTTCAAGAAAAAATAAGGTCTGTATGAATGGTTGGTTATGCCTTTTGGTTTAACTAATGCATCAAGTACTTTTATGAGGTTAATGAATGAGGTTTTGAAGAAATACTTGGTTAAATTTGTTATTGTGTACCTAGATGACATTATGATATTTAGTAAAACTAGAGAAGGTCATTTATTTCTCATTAGATAGGTATTACATAGATTGAAAGAGGAAAAGTTATTGATTAATCTGAAAAAGTGTTCCTTCATGAAAGAAGAGATTGTATATTTGGGATTTGTGATTTCAGCTAATGATTTGAAGATGGACCCTGAGAATGTTAAAGCCATACTTGATTTTCCTACACATGAGAATGTTGGTGAGGTAAGATTATTCCATGGTTTAACAAGTTTTTACTAAAATTTCATTAGAAAATTTAGTTCAATTTGCAATTCTACGAATGAGACAATGAGAGGAGATAAAAGTGAATTCAAGTGGACACATGGAGCTGATAATATTTTTGAGACTTTGAAACGAAAGGTTGTTGAATTTCCTATGTTATCTTTACTTGATTTCAATAAGGTATTCCAAGTTGAATGTGATGCAAGTGGCATTACAATAGGAGTTGTGTTGAGTCAAGAAAGTAAACATGTTACTTTCTTTAGTGAAAGTTGAATGATGCTAAAAGGAAATATTCTATGTATAATCAATAATTCTATGCTAGTGTTGCTACCCTGAAGAAATGGAGACATTATTTGATGCCAATGGAATTTGTGTTGTATACTAATCATAAGGCTTTATGATATTTAGGTGTTCAGAATAAGTTGAATTGAAGACATGTGAAATGGGTTGAGTATTTATAGAATTTTACATTTGTGATGAAACATCAGAGTGGAGTATCTAGCCAAGTTGTTGATGCATTGAGTAGAAGAAGATCTTTGCCGACTAAAATGAGAATTGAGGTTCTTGGTTTTGATAATATGAAGAACTTGTATGAAATTGACCCTGATTTTTCTGAGTTGTGGAGAATATGCAAAGCACCGATTCTAGATCAACCGAGTAAGTGGGAAGACCATTTCATTCAAGAAGGTATGTTATTCAAAGGAATTTAGTTATATATATCGATCGAGAGGGTTAATGAGAACTAATTTGATAAAGGAAAAGCATAGTAGTGGTTTGGATGGACATTTTGGCATTGATAAGACATTGAGTTTGCTTAAGTAAAGGTATTTTTGGCCTCAATTATATAGGGATGTTCATAAAGTTTTGAAGAGCTATGGAGTTTGTCAAGTTACAAAAAGGGTATGTCAGAATATTGGATTGTATACACCGATTTCTTTTCCTGAGAAATATTGGAATGATATCAACATGGATTTTGTTCTCGGCTTACCGAGGACAATAAGAGGTAATGATTCCATATTTGTTGTTATGGACAGATTTTCCAAGATGGAAAATTTCATACCATTTAGGAAAACATAAGATGTAGTGTATATAGAAGATCTTTTCTTCAAGGAGAGTGTCAGATTGCATGGATTACTAAGGAGTATCATCTCTGACCGAGACAGTAAGTTTGTTGGCTAATTTTGGAAGACTCTATGGAAGAAGCTAGACACCGAGTTAAAGAGTAGTTCTACAGTTCATCCATAGACTGATGGATAGATAGAGGTTGTAAATAGAAGTTTGGGTAACCTGTTGAGATGCTTAATTGGAGACAAAATGAGTAATTGGGATTTAATGTTAGTAAAAGTAGAATTTTCATACAATAGTTAAATGAATAGGAGTAATGACAAGTCACATTTTTAGATTGTTAATGGTATATAACCCAAGAGTATATTAGACTTGAAAGATATTATTGGATAAGAGAAGAGGAGTGCTGAAGGGGAAGAATTTTCTTAATTTATGAAGTCATTGTATGAGGAAGTGAAACATAAATTGGAGAAGATTAATGATATATACAAGGATAATGCAGATAAGTCAAGAAGACATAATATTTTGGAATTTGGTGATGATGTAATGGTTGATTTGAAGAAATGAATATTGCTATTATACACTAGGTTTGCGCCTTTGTCTCAAGCTCTCGTAGTCTTGATAACCTAGTATAACATGGGAATCATCTCCAGGTGTGGGACCTATGCTAACTGAGAGGAGACCTCCAGGTTCTAGGCTAGTTCCTCTTGGATAATCACCTTAATTTTCTCTTAGACATGAAAAGTAAATCTTTTGAGGGAAAGGGATAGAAGGAATGCTTATAAAGGGAAATGACTGAAAGCAAACTACCTACTAGGTGATACACCAAAATTAGGGTTTGGATCTCAGTATAGAGGAATGGAATCAATGAAAGGCTTAGGTCTAATAGGTCACAACTCACTGAATAGGCTTGCATAAGTATTTCATAGAAGGGTTTGAACATAAGACACAATTTATGACCTGCAAGCAGACATTCACTTCTGCAACTCGGTGTAGGATTGAGACAAGATTGTTAGGGGGCTGAAGTATACCCACAAAAGCATCTAAATCAGATCAAACACAATAACACACAAAATCACATAAAGTAAGAGGGATCAAGAACCCTAAGTTTTCATTGAAAAACATACATATACTTTAATCCAATAAGAGATGACCTAAACAAGGAAGCATAGGGACATGAAGGATTGTCACAAAATACCTCTGCAATATTTGAATGATCAATGGGAGAAGTACAATTGTATAAGCCAGAGGGTAGAGATGATACCACAGATGACCCTTAAGAAAAATGAAATTCTTTTTACAATTGTTCAACTCTTGAGTGCCAAGGCTCCAAAAAAACAATATATACATACTCAACTGCACGCAAGCAGGAAAAAAACCTAACTAGGGTTACATGGATTTTACATTAGAATAACATCAAAACCCTAACTACCATCAAATCTAATTATAAATACATCTCTATAATACTTATGGCCAATCAAATATTATGTGCCCATCTCTATACTGCATCAACTCATGGACAAGCAACCTGGACTCATCTGCTTTCCTGCACAAAGTCTCACCATGAATGCTCAAGCTGATACTTTTTTTGAGACAAGAATCGACCCATGATAGCTACCCAAACTTCCTCATCATATTATTTCAACTGAAAATGTCCTAGAGACATAAATTTTCTGAGCTACCTCACCGCTTGCAGCCTACAAATCAAATATTGGCAAAAACCCTCTTAGACACATTTGAATTTGAAAGCTTAACGACTAGCCGGTCATTTTAAAATGTGACCATTGATATCCTTTGTTTCCCGATAGATGAATAGCTTAGATCTATCCTAAAATAGTCATGAAACCCTTTTGAAAAGTTCAAATCCATATCAGCAATACGAGGACCAATGAAATTTTAGCACGTCAGCACGTTTGGACCCACCTCAAGTTTTCCTCCTTTAAGTCATTCAACAACTACACTACTAAAGAATTCTAAGTCACAAGATCCTTTGGATTACCTTGGTCTGGTTAAGTGATTCAGTGAACAAGGCTTTTCACTAAATCACTGGGTCTTTCTAATAACCCTGGTTACATTAAGAGAACACGAGAAAACCTTTTGGTCTCTGAATCACAGAATACTTCCTTAACCTCTTATGAGAATCTGGCCTATATTTGGTGAATTGGTGACCGAAGACAATCGCTAGGTCACTGAGAACACACATTCACGCATTCACCAGATCGATTGGAGCACTGCTATTTTATCACATGAATATGCGACCAAAAGGAACTTATCAGAGCCACCAAAACTTTGTTAACCCTGGGCCCATCTCCACATGTCAATCTTCTATTTGTTCTCAACCACCCCATCAGCAGACACCTCGGCACTCCCCTAACATCGGACCCACTAAAGATAAGATTTTGATCCAATGGCGGGCACATGATCTCATGGCCACCAAATATTCCTTATGCCTTTGTGCCAGCTGTAGATTTATTTTAGACCGGGACCCTTCTGACAAACAGACCCACCTAGAAATCTTCATCAGCACTTGGCAACCAATTATATTTGAGCAAGTCAGCACACCCGATAGACTTGGACCCACGACCTGTAGAAAGAGCATCGAATGGTTGTTGCTAAACCGTTGTCTTAAAAATCATGCATCTTATCCCAGCGGCATAGCGACAACCACAAGATCTTGCTATACTTTAACCTCCCAAAAAGATCAGGATCCACTGACATGTGCCTAAACACCATTATGTGGACCAATCAAAAGCTGCCGTTCATATACACGTAGTAGTGGATCCACCAGGCATGAAGAGTTATGTCACCAAGGAGAATCAATGGTTGTCTAAAAATCCCATACCTCTGACACTTTTCATGAGAAAACACGCCAGCCGTTAGATCAAAAGAGGATTGACAACCAGGCCCACTAACAAATTACAAGTCATCTCCCTTCTACCAATGAAATACCTCCACATAGGACATCGTGGCAATGGACCCACAAAGGCATGAAGCGCTGAGGAAAAAGAAAGATCGATGGTTGTCGTAAGATCGCAAGCTTCTGACACATGCTATGAGATCTCATGACAACCATTGATCTTAGTAACTAAGACCCCACTAAGATTAACTCTGGAAGTCCTAGTGAATGCATGACCAAAGGAAGAATCGGTCAGTCACTGAATAGAATTCCCAACCTTGGTTAAGTTTGTAGAATACGTGAACAAGGCATTCATAGAATTGTTGAGTGTTTAGTCCAACCTAGGGTTTCAGTTATTAAATACCTAACTAAAAGGAAATCTATGGAGTCACTGAATGTTTAGAAGCACTACCATTTTATCTTATGACTAAGAGAAACATTGCAGTCGCTAGTTCACCGAGAGAAAAAGGTAACCATTGAAAAACTTAGAGAACTGGCGACTGAAGGAAAAATAAAGTGCACATGGAAAATGGGACTTTTAAGTTGCCGATAAAGTAACATGAAAATAGAATGAGGGGCTTAGGGTTTGTAGGGTTAATTTAGCACCAATGGCTACTTTTTGAATTTTAAGGGTTTTGCACCTAGCCAGAGGCCTAAAAAAGTTGCAGAGACCAGGGGAGAATAGATAAACCCGTGAAATTTTTTTGGGTGCTTGGCAAGGTGAAAACAAAGATTTTGGAATAGGTCTTGGCCAAATTTTCATGTATATGGAAATTAGGGTAACAATTGCTGGTTGGAACATATAGTAAGTTAAAGATGAAGAAATTTGGTCCTTGTAAGGTATTGAGGAAGTTTGGTAGTGGAAATGATTATGAAGTGGAGTTACTTGATAAAATGGACATATCACCAATATTAAACATTTCATATTTGTATGAGTATCATGAGCCTAATGAAGAAGTGATTGTACCGAGTGATTATCCTAAGAAGCAGATAGAAGAAGTTGAACATATTTTGGAATAAAGTGTTGGCAGAAGGACAAGAGGAAAGGATTACATGGAATACTTGGTAAAGTGGAAGAACATACTGATTGAAGACTCTACATGGATTTCTCAATCAGAGTTGGATTTAGCTCATGTTGTACCTCACACATAATTTGGGGAATCATTTTTTTTGAACCTCGAGTGTCTGATGTAGGAGAATCTTGGGTTTATGGCAATCATGTATCTCAGTAGCTTGTTAGATGTGCTTGGTAATTGATTTTGAGTTCTTGTTGGAGTGTTTGTGTTGTTTACTAGTGAGCTCAGTTACCTAACTTTTCTTAGAGGTGCCTTTCACTGAGTGGCTTTGTTATTTTTTATTTTTGCTCAGTGGTGTTCTTCACTGAGTTGGTTCGGTGTGTCTGTGTTGCTCGGTGGCCTAGTTCACCAACTAGTTTATTTTGTTTGTTTTGGCTAGCTAGCTTATACATTTAATTTTGGTCATAATATTAATGTTGGGATCACTCATTGGGAAATGTGTATGTTAGGAATGAGAACACTGAGAGGGGGGAGGGGGTGAATCAGTGTTCTTTATATTATTACTTTTTTTGATCTCTTGAATCTTAAATTTATTGCTTAAGTACTAAACTGAATATCAATGCAAGTAAGATAAACAACCATAATACATAACATCAAATATGATTACATGGAAACCCAAATAGGTAAAAACCCCGGTGGGAATTGACACCCACTAAGAACTGCACTAGTGTTTTATGATCCCTATTAGAAGATCTTGCAACCCTAGTAGGAGTTGATCTTTACAATGCTTTTAGTACAGTGACCTGGTCAAGGGTAGGACCCTGTTAGGATTCTTTTACAATTAACCCTATTAGGGGTGGGGACACACTATCCTAGATCTCATTGCTCAAGTGGGTGAAGGCTACAACCTTCTGGATCTCAGATACACACTATATCTGCAAGGTAAACTGTTGCTGTGACACTTCTTGTTTGATCAGTTCCTTTTGTGCGCTGATGCTTTATCCTCTTGTAATGCTCTAAAAAATTCTAACTAATCTTCACATACTTCTTCTCTACTACTATTAACTCTATCTCTCATGCCATACTTAATTACAAAGGTGCATGTCTTATTTATATGCACAAACAAAACTATTAACTAGGTTGGCCTTCAACCTATTACATACAATGCTTCCAAGTGAATTGAATCAATCATTTTTACATATAATCATATTAACATGTCTATGACCTAAATACAATAGATGCATAGCCTTTACAAAACAATATTATGATAGCTAACCAAAATACAAAGAGTCAGCTCCATGCTCTATTCTGTTCTGCCGCTCACTATCTATGACTCTTCAACTGGCTGTATCTTCATCATACTGACTCATCTGATCATGTGCTCTTAGAATTATCATGAATACATACCAACAAGCTTATCTTCAAGGGTGCATGCCATAACTTAGTCATACACATGTGCGCTGATGCTCTGTTCACCTGGTGCCCTGCTAACTGTCCTGTCTTTCATACTTAGCCATATTCTGATCTTATGAGTAAGTGCGCTGAATCCAAAACTATATATGAATTTTTTGCCATAATGAAAACACTATATTATAGTCATATACAATAGTATAGTTAGCTTTCCAAAAATTTCCCCCTTTTTCATTAATGGCAATAAAGGAATATGGTGAAGTTACTAACTGTATCTTTATCCAAAATTTTCTAACATATACTTTATCTTATATCTCCATATTCTTCCTTCTACCATGTACTATACTCCCCCTTTGACATTAATGACAAAGGTTCTAAAAAATGTATCTACAAGTACTTACACAGTTAGGACATCCGGATATGCAATCTTCAAGTTTTGGATCTCTTGCTGCCAAAATGTTGTTAGTGCATTTATAGTCTGGAGATGGGCACACAAAGCATATGTCAACTTTTCCATCTTTTCCAAATCTAAACTCGGACCTTGATCATATGTCACCATAGTGGCATCGATCTTCTTGATATTCTAATTTAACACATCCAATGAGGGTGCAAGAGCATTTCTTAGCTGAGTTTGCCTTACCCTTATCTTAGACATTTCTTTTTCTGCCTTCTCTATCTTATCCACTTGTCCTTGGTAAACATTGTTACACATATTTAAATTTGTGGAGGGATCTTCCACTAATTTCCTTACTACATCTATCATAGCTTTTGCTTCTTGAATTTTCTTGTAAAGGTCTATAGTTAGTTTGTCTTGGTTCATACAATATTCTATGATTTTTCTTTCTTTAGTTGCAAAGTCTTTCAGCAAGGCTTGACCAACCTTCAAAGAGCTAAGGTCAAGTGAAATTTTCCTTGTCAATTCACTCAATCTCTTCTTGAGATATTTCTCTTCTGCAACCTTGGATGCAGATTCTTCAAGACTGGAGAAATTTGTTTTAAAGCCTGAGAGTATGGCACTGACATCATCTACTAAATGGACTTTTGTAACCTTCTTCTCTTCTGGCAGTAGGCTACTTAGGATGTTGAATGACTCAACAAATAATGAGTTCCTCATTACCTATTTCTCCTTTACCTTATCCATTGCAAGCACACTAATCTTGATCATATCTTCTTCTCCCCATGAGTCTGGATTTGATGTGTCATGGGTCAAATTTTACAACAATGATGCTGATGGAATAGGAGTGAGAGGTGTGATGTCCATTACTAATTTTATGGGTACTTCAATAGATGGCTCATCTATTGGTTTATTTTCATTTTCTTCCTCTTGTTCTGTCAAGTCCTTAATCTGAATTTCTTCTTGTTGCATTGGTGAATCATCACCACAAAGAATTTCTGCTTCCTCAGTGCTCACAAATGCCTCTTTAAACTTGTCCAAGTCCTTATCTATGGCCGCCATAGATATCTCAACATTGTATATCATGATGGTGTCTTTATTGGCTTTAGGCATGGGCACATATACCATAGCCTCTATGGGTGCTGTCACTGTGGATGCTGAGTCCTATGGACCTGTCATAGGTGCATTTCTACTCACAATAGCTTTGGCTTGCTCAATAGGTGCTTGAGTTGTGGGCGCAGATGTTGGTTGCATGCGTTGTTCTAGGAACACCTTCTCAAAGGCTTTTTCTATTTCCTTGGAAATTAATTCATACTCCTTATTCATAATATGGAGTGTTCTCATCTTAGTTCTAAGGTGTAGCTTTACCAAGTCCATTAATAAGACCTTTTCTTCAATTGAGCACACTAGCAGATTATCATCCAATGTCTTTTCTCTAATTCTAAAGTCTTCTTCAACATCTTGTCTTTTCAATGTGTCCAAAATATCCCAAATCTTGTTTGGAATCATTGTCTTTAGTTCTAGCATAGTTTTCTTAAATTTTATCATGTGTTTGATTAGCATATCATGGATCTCAAATTTGTCTATTTCATGATATCTATCATAAAATTTAGATATCTGATCAAGTCTACCTTCATCTACCACTCTAGATCTCAACACTTGTAAATTTGGTAGGAATCTTACCTCAGAAGGTGGTTGAACATTTTTACCTTGACTTCTTGTGGCTCTTGCTGATGGATGGCTAGTAGCTATCTACTTCTTCCTCTTAGTCACCTTGCTTGTCTAAGGAGATGCTTCAATGAAATCTAAGTCAGTTATATTTGTGGGTGCATGAGTGATATCATTTGTCTTTTTCTTCTTTTCTTTGGGATCATTTGTTTTCTCAATTTTTATTTTCTTCTCCTTAGGGTCATCTATTTTCTCTATTTTGGTTTCAATAGTGGATGCGCTCTCAATTTGCATAGCTATCTTGGCTTCTCTAGCTTTATCTAGGTCATCTTGAGTGACACCATGAATCTTAAGTATCTCAGAGATAATCTTAGAGGCTTTCCTCTTGGTCGCTGCATTGTTTAGGACTGCATCTACTTGTCTAGTTTTCTCTTCATATGTGCCCCACCTTGGCTCATTTGGATCTTTGGGTACTGATAGTAAAACTTGTGCATATGCTTCCAGAATGTGTTCCTCTACTTCATACCCAAGTGGATGAATCCACTTAGTTCTAGGCTCAACTGCTTCCATGCATGATATGTTTGTTTCAACCATGAAGCATATACTGTCCTTATACTTCTCAACTATACTCTCAGGTATCCTATACCTTCTCTGCATCTTTATTCTAAATGTTTTGAGTTCCAATTCTATGAAGTCTTTCAAGGTGCTCTTTGAAGATGCCTTGAAGGAAATCTGAGGCATTGTGGGAATAGTCTTATCTAGATAAAGGTCTGATACTTTACCAACTATATGGAAGTACATATATATTATTAGAGATCCAAACCTGAATATATTAATCTTATCATGCTTGATTTACCTGATATTGTCCATCTATTGTGCGTGCAAGATCTCACACAAATTGAATTCACCATTCTCTTTTTCAATCCCGATGGCTATTAGAGTAGTGGCTGCAGAGACACTATTGACCTATTAGCATGTTGGAACTTGTATCCAAGTATCATAGACATCAATTTGATGTCTTTCTCCTCAATGGGTTCAATTTTCATCCTGCACTTATCACTCTAGGATTTGCAGGCTTGCTCAACCAATTTTTTGACATCCTTGCTAGTGGGAAGGATGGTGCCAGTCTTGGGTAATCCAGTCATCTCATGGATTAGGTCTGAGGTGATGCAAATAGGAACTTCACCTATCTAGAATAGGTCATCATGAATTTTTCTTAATAGGATCTTGATCCACTCAGATTCATAGAATTCATAAGCTGTAGCATACTCTATAATGGGGTTGCCTTCCAACCGTGCGAACTCATTAGTGAATGTTTTATCTAGATTCATCATGGTTTCCATGTGTGCCCTGATTCTACCTAGTCCTATTGGTTCCTTTTTACAGTAGATATACACACGTATATCCTCTACATGCATTACACCCATCAGAGTCCTAGAGAATTCTCCTTCCAAATCATCTAAGGTTGACTTAAAGGGATGCTTCTTAAATACACATCTTTTCCTCTCGACAAAATTGAAAACAACTGGAGTAGCCATAACTTACTTGGTTTATCACTTTAAATCGGTTTGCACAGGTTTCTGAAATGTCATGACTGAACTAGGGTTTCGTAGCAAACTTCCAACCTTCTTCACTGATAAATCAACTACAATCTCTTAACACAAACTTCTTTGATCTCCTGTGCTCTCCAAAGGCTCGAACTTGAATGCAAATGAGTGAATAAAGGATTTTTGGTGACTTAAAAACAACTTTCCTCCATTAATGCTTGCTGCATAAAAATAGAGCTTAACAAAAATTTTTAATCTTCATTTCTGCTATGAATTGGGAAATGTGCTTTCATATGTAGCATGCGAGTATGTATTCTTAGATTATACCAAGATCAGTGACCTTGACGACACCTAAATGAAGGATTTGAATGCAACATCTAGATATGAATTGGATGCAAATTAATCTTTTTTTTTTTGGTTTTTTTGTGCAATTATGATAATAAAAACTTGATATGAATCTATGCTAATATGGAAATTGATATGCTAAAATGATCTAACAATAATATTCTAAATAATATGGATACTATGCAAAAATAATGAAAATCTCACAACTTGAATTCTTAAGATCGATTCTTCAGTCTCCAATTCAGCAACGTGAGTGTGCAATTCATGGATGGATTGATAATAAAGAGCTGGAGCCTTAATTTATAGAAATCTAGGGCTTTGGAGGTGCATGAAAGAAAGCCATAAATCACTCAAATAACTCAGGTTGATTTTTTGAGTTATTTTTAAATAAAGGATATTTAACTCACAAAAACATGCAAAAGCAGAGTTCAACTCAAAATAGAGTTTAGCTTTAATTGATAATTGATAGTTGTTTGCTTTTCTTGAATGTGCATGTTTTATTTATGAATTAATTTAATAATAAAGTGATTTATTTCCAACTTAACTGATTTTGAAAAATAAAACAATTGATTTATGGGTTAATCAATTATTTTTCAAACTTTTATTCAAAAACAATATTATTAAAAATTGACAACTTGCTTTAATTAATTAAATAAGAATTTAATCAATTATTCATAGGATTTTGGATTTATTATCAAATTTAAATAATAATAATTTAGGAATAAATATAATTAACTTCAATTAAATAATTAAGTGGCAGAATTAAATCTAATTAATTAAATATTGAGAATATTCAATTAATCAAACTTTAGGATAAATAGAATTTATCACCAAATAATCATTAGATCAAAGATAATTATGATAATTAGGAATATTACTAGGAATATTCCCCGATGCAGAATTTATGATAATCAATTAGGATTCGATGATGTTTAGATGTGCCTTTGGTTAGGACTTCGATGTTGATTTCATTCAATATGTCGATATAAGAGGTTAATGAACCTATAGCCCATTTTTGGGGTATTACAGATCTCAGATACACACTATATTTGCAAGGTGAACTGTTGCTATGACACTGCTTGTCTGATTAGTTCCTTTTTTGCACTGATGCTTTTGCCTCTTGTAAAGCTCTACAACATTCTGACTCCTCTTCACATACTTCTGCTCTGCTAGTATTAGCTCTATCTCTCATTCCATACTTAATTTAATAATAAAGTGATTTATTTCCAACTTAACTGATTTTGAAAAATAAAATAATTGATTTATGGGCTAATCAATTATTTTTCAAACTTTTATTCAAAAACAATATTATTTAAAATTGACAACTTGCTTTAATTAATTAAATAAGAATTTAATCAATTATTCATAGGATTTTGGATTTATTGTCAAATTTAAATAATAATAATTTAGGAATAAATATAATTAACTTCAATTAAACAATTAAGTGGCAGAATTAAATCTAATTAATTAAATATTGAGAATATTCAATTAATCAAACTTTAAGATAAATAGAATTTATCGCCAAATAATCATTAGATCAAAGATAATTATGATAATTAGGAATATTACTAGGAATATTCCCTGATGCAGAATTTATGATAATCAATTAGGATTCGATGATGTTCAGATGTGCCTTTGGTTAGGACTTCGATGTCAATTTCATTCAATATGTCGATATAAGAGGTTAATGAACCTATAGCCCATTTTTGGGGTATTACATTTTGCCCCTCTTTGAATTACGATGCGAAGCGCAATGGTTCAAAGACAGTCTATGTATGATATTGAAATTGATGTTTGAAATTAATATTGATATGTGATAGAAACTGATTGAAATTGATATGAAGATGATAGGTCCTGAATGACCAAAGATAATGTTAACTATAACAACAATGAACTGATGATTGTGAAAAAGTGTCAAAACGCCTGATTCCAAACCTTATGATTGCAAAGAAGTGAGTGACCGATTCCAGACCTGATTTTCGTTAAGAATCACATTGGTATCACATCTGAACCCTTCAGTTATTGAAGAATCAAGGAAATAACACAATTGAACCGATAGTTGCAAAAACTGATACAATTTACAAGATTAAGAGAATACTAGATTGATATGGATTTCGATGAATCTGATATGCCCCAAGTGATGATTGATTTGCCCCAAGCGATGAGGTCTTTTTGATGAATCAGTAACTAGACGTGGTTGTTTGTCTTGATTACTGAGGAAAGATATGATTCCATAAAGATATGATTTCAAATTAGATTACAGACTTTGAATGATGTGCAATACCATGCCCCCTTCAGGATTAAAATTGAAATCTGACAAGAAAAGTCAGTGTTGATATGGTTCAAAAGCATGTTAATTGATTTGAAAAGTGGTTAAACATGTTCAAGAACACATTCTGCATTATTTGGAGGTCCAGAAGACCAAGTTTGACTAGGTTAAACCATGAGTTGACCATAGTTGACCAAGTTGAAATTTTGATAGTTTGATGTAAGATAATCAATTAAGTTGAATTCAAGATTTCTGTGATGATAGAAGGTCGGTTATGCAAGCAGTAGATCATCTTGGGTCCAAAAATTTTAAATCATGATTTTGACATAGTAAATGATCTTAGATTTTGATTTTGATCCCGAAAAAGGATTCTACTTACTGTTTCATTGGAGGAACCTTCATGGGAGATTCAGCTCTTGTTAGATTTGAAGAGATATTTGAAAAATTGTTTAAGCATTTGAAGTTCGTTGAGCCATTGTGAGATCATGCAAACATGTAAAATGCAAAGAGACATGCAAAATGAAATGCAACCTAAGACCTAGGACCTAGTCACTGATCATGTGTTGGTCATTCTCATCATTGAATTTTTAGGTAACCGGATAAATCAATACAATGCCCACTAGTTATGAAACCATAGACATATGAATATCGATTTGTATGCGCAAGAATCAATACAACACCCATTGATTAGGAAACCATGGATATATGAATATTGATTTTGTTTTTAGAATGTCGGATTAGATATAAGCACCAAAGCATAAACGCCAGGATGACCTGAATATCATGTCCATTTTGATATAG
Source organism: Chamaecyparis obtusa (assembly GCA_027943335.1). Classification (NCBI taxonomy): domain Eukaryota; kingdom Viridiplantae; phylum Streptophyta; class Pinopsida; order Cupressales; family Cupressaceae; genus Chamaecyparis; species Chamaecyparis obtusa. The sequence goes on along the minus strand of BSBK01001821.1, from coordinate 1,102,137 downwards.
CAATTTGTATAAGCATCAAAACATAAACGTCATGATGACCTGAATACGCCTTGCGGTGCAAACACATCAAACAATCAAAAGATCATTCTAAATCCAATGTGAATTACCCGTAGTGACCTTGTATCATTCACATCCTTAGGTAAGATTGCAGTTCATAGTAGGAGAAAGAAATCACTCAAAAAGACAATAGTTAGATCAAACTTCCTTGAATTTTTTGGGTATCAATGGTCGAGGTATGCATGGCCATCCAATTCAAGATAGAGGCTCTTACAGTTGAACACCATTTCAATCCAGAATTTCCAAAGTTGTTAGATTTTTACATACAAGCAGAAGACAAAGAAAAGATTATGCCCCCAGTCATCACTCTCTAAATCCTATAAAGGACATCATCAAAGAGCTTGAAGGGACACAATATGAAAAAATATCTATGCAAATCAGTAAGCATATAAGGAGATAAAAGCATGTAAAAAGCATAGATTGTTTTTAGTTTGTTTTTGATGTTTGATTGTGTTGTTGTAGATGGAAAATCCTTTCTGGAGACGAGACAGACAGACAGACTCAAATGAAGCTTCAAAGGACTCAGACTAGACATGACACATCTAAAGTATACTAGAGACCATAGGATATGACATTGATTGCTCCCAAGTGTTAAGCATTGATAAGATACAGACACTTGAGCTGATTGGTGTACAAACTGACTTATTGAAAACTTGAAATGTAGAAACAAACTAGGATATATGTACAAACTAAAGCAAGACTGAAAGCTGGGAAAGACCAAGATTGCGCTGATAGATGGAGCGTTGTGAAACAAGTGGCACCCATTTGCTGGGTTTTCACCATCTTGGCAGAGATTCTATTTTTGCTACCAAGGCGCATGTTTCTAGGTTTTCACCAAGGCACTTTTTCTTTTTCTCATTTTTTTTTGTATTTTTCATTTTTACAATTTTTTTTGTATTTTTCATATTTCCATTTTTTTTGTACTTTTGATATTTTTTGATTTTTTGTGAATCATCAAGGTGCCTATTGCTAGGTTTTCACCAAGATGTTCATTTTTTTAGGACTTTTTCAAAATTTTCAAATTTTTTTCAAGACATTTTACCATACACTGAATGCCTTAGGCGTAGAATTTCTTTAGATGGAGAACGTTGATTGGTTCTCAAGGCTGTTCTCCTTCAATTGTTGAGAGTTGATAGGAACTAGAGCCAAAAGTAGCAGTGATAACAAAGGGACCTAGCCAGTTGGGTTCAAACTTTCCCTTGCGTTCTCGATGTGATTGATTTTTAGGATTCTCTCTCAAGACTAGATCACCGACCTGAAATTCTCTATGTCTGACCTTCTTGTTGTAGCCTCTAGACATTCTTTTCTGATACACTCTAAGATGATCATACACTGCTTGTCTGCGCTCATCTAGTAGTTCAAGTTCTTGCAACCTAGACACTCTATAGTCATCATCAGTTACTAGACCATGCATTCTGATTCTTAGTGATGGGATTTCAACCTCAATAGGTAGTACCACTTCAGACCCATAAACTAAAGCAAAAGGTGTAGCCCTAGTGGGCATTCTAATACTTGTTTTGTAGGCCCAGAGAGCTGGATTGATCATGAGATGCCAGTCTCTTCCTTTTTTATTAACTGTACGATGCAAGATTTTCAATAAATTCTTGTTTGAAGCCTCTGCTTGTCCATTCCCTTGAGGATAGTAGATAGATGAACAATGTTGTGTGATCTTGAATTTGGCACATAGATCATCTAGGTCTTTGTTCTTGAATTGTCCACCATTATTTGTGATTATGGAATGAGGTATCCCATATCTACATATGATATAGTTCAATATGAACATAGATATTTGCTTGCTAGTTGCTTGTGTCAAAGGGACTGCTTCTACCCATTTTGTAAAATAATCTGTGGCTGTGATTATATGGGTATGTCCATTAGAAGAATGAGGATGTATAGCTTTGATAAGATGAAATGCCCATTGATGAAAAGGCCATTGTGTAGTAAAGGGAATTAGATCTCTCCCTAGAGCATGAATTAAGTTGCCATGCACTCGACACTTTTGACAATTTTTAGCAAACTTGATAGACTCTTTCTCCATTTCAGGCCAATAGTACCCAACCCTAATAAGTTTTCAAGCTAGTGTTAAACTGTTTGAGTGTGACCCACAAATACCATCATGGACTTCCTCTAATGCACATTGAGACTCTTCCCATTCTAAACATCTAAGTAGTGTACCATCTAGACCTTGTTTGTATAGATTGTGACCAATGATGACATATCAGGAGGCATTTCGGATAAGATATCTCTTTTCATGGTGGTTGAAGGTAGTGGGAATGATTTGGTCTTGGAGATAGGAAAATAGGTTTTTGTATCTGGATGAATCATGACCAACAACAATGCAAATCAAACGGGTTTTAGGGGAAACATATGCAGGATAAGATAGTGCTTCCACCAGGAACTCGTAGCGTAGCTCATGTTCAGGCTGTTGTAATAAAGTAGATAGTGTTTCCATTGCATCGACAACCTTATTCTTTTTTCTAGGAATTTGTTCAAATGTGATAGATAGGAAATACTGCTTTAGATCATCTACCATTCTCTTGTAAGGAATGAGATTTTCATCTTTAGTTTGGTACACATCATTGACTTGATGGATAACTAGTTGTGAGTCTCCATGAATGTGTAGTTCTATTACCCTCCATTCAATCACTATTTTCATACCATTCAAAAGGGCTTCATATTCAGCAATATTTTTTGTGAAAGGAAACTTTAATCTGAATGCTTTTTGGATTGAGTATCCTTGAGGAGTTATGAACAATATGCCTACTCCTGATCCATTCTATGTATAGGAGCCATCAAAGAATAACTGCCATTCTCTAGAAGAGAGAGTCATGATAGAGGAATCTAGAAATTCCATTTGCATTGGTGTATCATCAACCATAGGTGCATCTACTAATTGATCAGAAATAACCTATCCTTTTATAGCTTTTCTTTCCACATATTCAATGTCAAATTCACTTAAGAGCATGACCCATTTAGCTAATCTACCTGTGAGGGTAGATTTTCTTAGTAGGTACTTGAGTGGATCAATTTTAGCTACCAATTGTGTGGTATGAGATAACATGTAGTGTCTCAGTTTTTGTGATGCAAAAATTACAGCTAGACAAGCTTTCTCAATCATTGAATAGTTCTTCTCATATGCAACCAATGTTCTACTGATATAGTATATAGCTCTTTCCTTTTTATTCTCATCATGTTGTGCAAGCAATGCACCTAGTGATGTATTTGTAGCAGAGACATATAAGATCAAAGGCTTCCCATGAATAGGAGGCATCAAGATAGGTGGATTTGATAGATACTTTTTGATATGATTAAAGTTGTTCTCACATTCTTCATTCCATGCAAAGGTTACACCTTTATGTAATGTTTTTGTAAAAGGTGGTGATATGTCTGCTAGCTGTGATATAAATCTTCTGATAGATTGAACTCTTCCTTGCAATGTCCTCATTTGACTAATATTCTTTGGAGGTTGCATTTCCATGATAGCCTTTACTTTAGCTGGATCAACTTCAATGCCCTTCTTTGAAACTATGTATCCTAAGAGCTTTCCAGAAGTGACCCCAAAAGCACACTTCTTAGGATTTAGTCTGAGACTAAATTTTTCCATTCTGTCTAGTATCTTGCTCAAGTCATTTAGATGTTCAACTCTAATCATATATTTTTCTAAAGTATCATCAACATAATCCTCCATAGTCCTATGCATCATGTCATAAAAAATAGAGGTCATGGCTCTTTGATATGTAGCACTAGCATTTTTAAGCCCAAATGGCATGACATTCCAACAGAAGGTACCCCATGCACATGTGAAAGCAATTTTCTCTTGATCTTCTGGAGCAATTTTTATTTGATTATATCCAAAAAAATGATCCATTAAGGAATACATCTCAAAGCTCGTAGTCATGTCCACTATCATATCAATGTTAGGTAGAGGAAAACCATCCTTAGGGCATGCTCTATTTACGTCTCTAAAGTCTATGCTCACTTTGATTGATTTATCTAGTTTTGAAATAAGTACAATATTAGAGATCCACTCTACATAATCAATAACTCAGATGAATCCAGCTTTTAGGAGCTTCTCTAATTCAGCTTTTACCAAGAGTGCAACATGAGGATGCATCTTTCTCAATTTTTGCTTGACAGGTTTGACATTTGAAGCTATAGATAAATGATGCATTATAAGATTAAGATCCAACCTGGCATATCTGAATATTTCCATGCAAAGTTGATCTTCTTTTCTGTTAGGAATGTTGTAAATTTTTGCTTCTCTTCTTCTAATAAAGATTGTGCTACATGAATCAATTGTGGTTATTTTGTTGTTCCCAAGTTGATGGATTGAGTGGGCTCAATTAGAACTGGAGATCTATCCTGTAAACGACTCAGAAGGACATCAAATATCTCATCCTTAGGCACCTTAGAGAGGTTTTCACCTTCGGATACATCTTTTATTTTTACTTTTGTAGGTTTTGAGACTGCCACAAAGTGGTTTTCACCCTCATAACTCCTTTTCTTTTTCTTTTTATTCTTATTTTTCTGACTAAGATACTTGATGTTTGACTCCATCATGCTAACGCTTGGTTCACTGATGGAAGTACTCATAGGCTCAATTGCATTGAGGTAGCAAGCAAGGGCATAGTCATTCAAGAACGTATAAATACCATGGCTCAGGTTTGTGGAGGTTTGATCGATAAGGTCTGGATATTGGATAGTCAAAGTGGGGAAAGATTGGGAGATAGTGTTTACGGATATGGATCTATCATCATTGGTCCTAACCTAACACTCGAGTTCAAACGTGATATTACAACATAAGACATTCAATTCATGAATAGGCTCAATGTCATTGTGGGAATCAACTTCAGCTATAGGTGGATTAGACTCGATAGGTTCCTCATTTCGCTCTAGACTTACGTTGGGATTAGGTGCATATTGGTGAATAACATCAACATGTTTCTCTGTAATGAGCTCATTTTCTTCTGGAATGGCTCCCCATTCATGGTCATTAGATTCCTCATCTATGCCTCTAGGAAATCTAAGAATATGAGTAAAGTCAGGATGAATACCCCAAGAAGGGTTACCCTCAGATTCTGATTTGAATTCATACTCATGAGAATCTGTCTCAAAATAACTACCACCTTCCTCTTCTTGATTGTTTTCGAGATTAGCTGGTTCTTGTGTTGCAATGAACTCTTGATTGATAGTAGGTTCTTGTGTTTCTACTACATTAATTCTTTTGATTGGATCATATTTATCATCAAGAAGGTCTTTGATCTCCTTAGGCAATTTTTCATAAGGGATGAGTTTTGAGTTGTCTGAATCACTATCTGATGGTTTAGCTTCCTCCTTCTTAAGAAGAGGTTCATCTGGTGTGATCTGCTCTATGACATGAGAACAATTACCTTTGAGGTGAAAGGGTTTCTTTTTAATCCTAAGCCAACTTTGTCTTTATTCGCTCTACTAGTATGTGGGAGAGGTGCCTCAAGACCTTTTCCTCTGACTCCTAGAGGTCCTTTACTTGGATATCCCATCTTAGCTATTAATTTATCTCCTAGACCATATGCCTTAGAAGGGATTTTGGATACTGTAGAGTCACTAGTTTGAACAACTTGAGATTCAGGTTCATCTTTGTATAGCCATGCAAGCACAACTTCATCCTCTTTGAATTCTTGCTTGGAGACTTGTTCTGCTACAAAATTCTTTTTATATGCCTCAAGAGGTTCTTTAGAATCTAGTTTGGATTGTTTCAAAGATTGGACATAAGACTTAGGTGAGATAGGGAGAGATGTCAAAGATAAGACTGGATCCATAGTATATTCTCCCATACTATTTTCTCTCATATTAACCTCTTTTGCAAGATCTTCAATTTTAGATGTGGATGCTTCTTTAGTTGTCTCAATGGCAGATTCTCTGTTATTAGGCAGAAGTTTATCTGCACTTTCCTTCAATGTATTGCAAGTGGTGGATATGTTTGCTAGAATAGTGACCTCTACTCCTCCATAAGGAAATTTCAAGCATTGGTGGAATGTAGAAGGAATAGCCTTCATCTCATGTATCCATGGTCTCCCTAGAAGAATATTGCAAGCCAAAGGTAGATCAAGAATGTGACATATAGTATCTCTGATAACTGGACTTGCTCTGATAGGTAAGACAATGGTGCCTTTAAAAGATCTTTCTTTTTCATCATAGGCTTTTATAGTTATTTTCTTTCTAGGATCAATAGCCAATTTTGAAAATCCCAATTGTGTGACCAAGCTGTAAGAACAAATGTTTAGGCCAGTGCCTCCATCTATTAACACATGTTTGACTCTATGGTTTTGGATCAAGACTTCTATATGAAAAGGCTGGTTATGTGGGTGACTCAAGGAGTTGTCATCTTCCTCTAAAAAGGATATATACTGCGGAGATGTAAGATGTCCAACCATAGTCTAGAACCTATCTAAATCAAGGTCATTAGGAACATTGGATCCGAGCAAAGCTTTGTCTAGAATGGCTCTATGAGCTGGAGATATTTGAAGCAAATCAAACATGGAGATTTTCACATTAGTGTGTTGGAGTTGTTGAACAATGCTATAAGATTTTGGCCTTGTATCTTTAGGATTGAAAGATTTTGAAGTAGCCTTCTATTTGGAAGTGGAAGAAAGATTGAATGGCATCCTAGGGACATTTGATGAATCTGGGATTTGTCCATTCAGATGTGCCTAAGCTTGTGATTGAGTAACTGCGTTAGTTGAAGGATGATCTCTATCTCTTTGCACAATTGTGATGACATTGAAATGTTCAGAGAGACAAGGTTCAACCATATTGATAACAACATTATTTCTAGGGTAAGCATAATTGACTTTTGCCCCCATATTAGGCTGAGAAGATGAAACTTCTTGACCATGTTTCGGAAATGGTTCTATGAATGCTGTATGAGCATTATTGCTCTTAAGATTGTCAATGGTGATATCTCCCTTATCAATCAAATCTTGAATAGTATGTTTCAAGCGTAAGCAGTTATTAGTTTTGTGACCTTTACCCCGATGGAAATCATAGAATTCATTCTCTCTCCACCATTTCAATTTAGGATCTAGATCAGATTGTCAGATCTCAGGGAAGGAGATGATGTTATTAGTTAGTAGAGTTCTCATAGCTGATTCTGAAGATTCTCCAAGAGGAGTGAACATTCGTTTATTATCAGCGGACCACTTTTTATACTTTGGCTTCTTTTGAGATGGTTTAGACACCTTTTGTTCTGAAGCTTTGATGGCTTGGGTGCCAATAGTTAGATTGAAAGTTGGTGCCTTTAATGGGGCATAGATAGTATCAAAAACACCATCTATGACAATGCCTTTATTCTTGTTCCAGGTTTTGTTCTTGTCTTTAGAACTGGATCCTGATTCGTACTTGTCCTTTTGAAGTGTGATTTCTCCTTTTTTCACAAGTACTTTTTTGATTTTGATCACATTGTCTACCATTTTATCAAAAGATGTATGATCTTGCATTTGTATAGGATAGTTGATTTTTGGGATAAGATTATTGATGAAGATTTCTAGTTTCTTAGTTTTTGGAATAGGCCTAGCATATAGAGAGAATTTCTTCCTCCATCTTTTGAGAAATGTCAAGAATGGTTCACCTGCATATTGCTTGAGATTACAAATATCAATCATGGTGACTGGATGCTGAATGTTGTAGGAGTATTGCTGATAGAACAATTTGATCAACTCCTCAAAAGTTTTGATAGTAGAAGGTAATCTAGAGAACCAATGAATGGCCACTCTTCCCAGAGATCGAGGAAAGAGACACATCAGATAGGTTGGTTTGTGCATGAACTCCATAGATTGTGTACAAAATTCTCTGACATGATCTTGAGGATCAAAGTGTCCATCATACTTATCATACTTAGGCATCTCCATTCTTTTCGGGAATGGTGGCATGTACAAGTCTTTGTCAAATGGAAAAGGACATAGGGCCTCCATGGAGAGCTCCTTGGGTTCCTTTTCTTTCTCAAGGTTATTAAGCTTGACTTGCATGGTATGCATCTATTTCATCATAGCTGTGAGTGGAGTTTTTTCCTCATTTGTAATGATATCTTCAACATTAAAGTTGGGAGGAAGTTTAGCCCCTTGATGAGCTAATTGCAAAAAGTATGCTTTTCTATCCTCTTTCAAGAAATGCTTCATCATTTGTTTGAAGTTATCATTGTTTTGATATTGAGAAATTTCTTCAGGTGTGGGTTCCTGATCTACACCATGTTGAGATTGAGCTCCTTGAGAGCCAAAGTTTGTCCCTACTTGAGACATGGTGGGAGTTCTACCAGGGATAGATTGAGGAGGATTTTGTTGATTACCTTCGTGAGTTGATGAAGGAGGAATGTAACTAGTTTTAAATCGAAGGTTGCCGGTACTGTCATCTTCGTAAAGACCATAATTTAAAAGTTGTTCAAGAGTTGGACTTTGGATATGAGTCAAAGGTAAAGTATGAGATACCTCCCCAAATTTCTTGTGAGAAAAAGCTCTAGTTTCCACCATTAACCTTGGGTGAATCGAAAGAATATGATGAAGACAACTGAAGAAGGAATTGAATCAAGATGATCAGATGATGCAACCTTGTCAAGGTTTTGATTGATTGAAGCTTGGATTTGACTTAGATGAGGGATACTGTGCCCTGGATGTATGGGTAGATGCCCAAAAGATAGCGGACAAGATATCACAACACTTAGTCATTTTGATAGTTGATTGAAGATTGATAGTTATGACAAGGTTTTGACACGATGAAAAAGACTCAAATCGATTAAATAGAAGGGTAAATCAGATTCAAAAGGCCACCTTAGGAAAAGGATTGGATTCATTATAGGCTCTACTCTATTCTTGACACAGTGATTTGTTTGACAGATTCCAAGATGTATTTCTCAACTCTAACATGCAGTTTTAGACAGTGTGCAACAGGAAAATAGGCATATAGACCCCTGACAAAAATTAGATCTGACAGAACGTTGACCAATTGGTAGTAATAAGCTCTCTATTTTTCAAATTTTAGGATAGGTTCACATGAGGAAGTACCAGGCTACACACAAGAATGTGCTATCTCGCGCGAGGAAGTACTAGGCTGCGCGCGAGAATGTGCTATCTCGCATGAAAGAATACTTAGAAAGTTGAAATCTCATGCAATAAAAGGACATATTTTGATAGTTTTGGCATAGATTTTGAGGTAAAAATTTCAAGATAGATTTTGAGACACAGCGTTGGCTGTTCTCTGATAGAATATTCAGTTCTCACACCAGAAAAGGATTTTTGCTCCGATTTTGCAATTATTGAGTGTTTCAGTATCAGATTGTTTGTAAAATTTTGAAGATCCATGTAATAGTTCATTTTAAGCAACCAAGAAGATATCAAGCACATAAAACAACAAGCAAGGGAAGCAAGCAATCATCTGAAAATAATGAACAAGGGCAAAAGCAACCTTGTGCATGAACAAGCAATAGTGACTTATTTGCTAATCCCTAAAAATACTACTTGTGTATGTTCCAAAAAGTTTTTCAATAACACACATATTCCTAGAAAATGAAAATTTGGCCTCACTAGGGTTTTTAGTAATGGTTTGACTTTGCAACTTTTATGATCCAAGAGGGCAAACTCCAATCCAAGTGCATCGGGGTTTTGACACAGTTTGAGAACTTAATCTTTAGGATCTGCTAGGGAGATCTGATAGCCCAACAAGAGACCACACCTATGGAGATTTCTTCCAACATGACATTTATATAGCGGTTGTCACTACCATGACAAAAATGGCTATTACCACTTGAGGTTTCGTCAACATGGTTGACCCAATTAAGGGAATGTCCACTATGGTTAACCCTCTCTAAAGGTGACTCACAAGATATACCACATGGAGACTGGTTCCAGATTCAAGGATTTGTGTTTCTGGTACTATCCAAAAAGGAAGTAGAGCATAATCCCCTAGCCTTTTCACTTTTAACCCAAACAAAGTAGATAGATTAATCTAACACGCTAAGACCAAGATTACCTCCCAAAGATCTATGACGTCAACCCCTTATGATCTATCAACCTCTCCAGAGAGAGAATGCCTCGATCAAAAGTTGAAGACACATGGATCTAGTGGAATGTGATACTCCCTCAGTATCCTCCCTACCTACAAGGGTTCCTTCATTGAGAAAAGTTTCACTGGAAACTCACTCTCTCAAGAGCCATGAATAGTTTTCATAGGGCCTATTTACTATGTGTAACAAAGATGCTAAAAGAAAATCTATGTTCATTTTTAGAGCCCAAATGAAATGTGTGATATGGAAAAGAAAAGCACTCAAGCTAGACACGCAAGATGTTCATTTTAATCCAAATCAAAATGTTATCAGTTGAGAATATTACCTTAGGTCCAACGCTCTGCAATCCAAAATTTAGCACACATCTGAAAGTACAAAATCAAGACAAATCAACAGCAAATTGTAAGTGTTAGAAATCAATAATCTGAAAGTAAGAATTCACAAATTCTATGTCTCTGTAGCAAAATCTTGCATGAGTCAGGATGTGGTCTTGCGCAAGGAAACACTATCTCGCATGACGAAGGATGAAATCTTGTGTGAGGAAGTACGGTCTCACGTGACAAAAGATGAAGTCTTGCATGAGGAAGTGCTAAAACCAGCAACACTTCATGTGGCTCAATGGAAAATCTCGCGCAAGAATCCATGTAGAGTTGTACATAAGTACAGACAAAAAATTAAAAATCGCAGTTTTGATAGAAAAAGTGCCCAAATTTTTTTAATTTTTGTAGAGTATACCAGAACCCTTGAAACCTTTAACCTTGAAAGATAGAAAATTGATAGAAATGAAGGGAAACTCATTTCAGGGCCCCACAGTGGGCACCAAAAATGTGTGTGTGAATTTTGTACCTGATCTGTATACACAACACTTCAGTAAAACATTAGAGGTTAGTCGAAATCAAAATCGTGCAATAAATGAAAAACTAAACTAACCAGGTGATTTACTGCCTTCTAGTAGATGCGAGTATGTATTCTCAGATTATACCGAGATCAGTGACCTTGATGACACCTAAACAAAGGATTTGAATGCAACATCTAGATATGAATTGGATGCAAATTAATCTTTTTTTTTTTTGGTTTTTCTGTGCAATTATGATAATAAAAACTTGATATGAATCTATGCTAGTATGGAAATTGATATGCTAAAAAGATCTAACAACAATATTCTAAATGATATGGATACTATGCAAAAATAATGAAAATCTCACAACAACTCGAATTCTTAAGATCGATTCTTCAGTCTCCAATTCAGCAGTGTGAGTGTGCAATTCGTGGATGGATTGATAATAAAGAGCTGGAGCCTTAATTTATAGAAATCTAGGGCTTTGGAGGTGCATGAAAGAAAGCCATAAATCACTCAAATAACTCAGGTTGATTTTTTGAGTTATTTTTAAATAAAGGATATTTAACTCACAAAAACATGCAAAAGCAGAGTTCAACTCAAAATAGAGTTTAGCTTTAATTGATAATTGATAGTTGTCTGCTTTTCTTGAATGTGCATGTTTTATTTATGAATTAATTTAATAATAAAGTGATTTATTTCCAACTTAACTGATTTTGAAAAATAAAACAATTGATTTATGGGTTAGTCAATTATTTTTCAAACTTTTATTCAAAAACAATATTATTAAAAATTGACAACTTGCTTTAATTAATTAAATAAGAATTTAATCAATTATTCATAGGATTTTAGATTTATTGTCAAATTTAAATAATAATAATTTAGGAATAAATATAATTAACTTCAATTAAATAATTAAGTGGCAGAATTAAATCTAATTAATTAAATATTGAGAATATTCAATTAATTAAACTTTAGGATAAATAGAATTTATCGCCAAATAATCATTAGATCAAAGATAATTATGATAATTAGGAATATTACTAGGAATATTTCCTGATGAAGAATTTATGATAATCAATTAGGATTCGATGATGTTTAGATGTGCCTTTGGTTAGGACTTCGATGTTGATTTCATTCGATATGTCGATATAAGAGGTTAATGAACCTATAGCCCATTTTTGGGGTATTACAGATATCAGATACACACTATATCTGCAAGGTGAACTGTTGCTGTGACACTGCTTGTCTGATTAGTTCCCTTTTTGTGCTGATGCTTTAGCCTCTTGTAAAGCTCTACAACATTTTGACTAGTCTTCACATACTTCTACTCTGCTAGTATTAGCTCTATCTCTCATTCCATACTTAATTACAAAGGCACATGTCTTATTTATATGCCGAAATAAAACTATTAACTAGGTCAACCTTCAACCTATTACATACAATGCTTCCAAGTGAATTGGATCAAGCGTGTTTACATATAATTATATTAATGTGTCTATGACCTAAATACAATAGGCACTTAGTCTTTACAAAACAATATTATGATTGCTAACCAAAATACAAAGAGTCACCTCCATGCTCTGTTATGTTCTACCGCTCACTATCTGTGACTCTTCAATTGGCTATATCTTCATCATACTGACTCATCTAATCATGTGCTCTTAGACTTAGCATGACTACATACCAAAAATCTTGTCTTCAAGGGCACATGCCATAACTCGATCATATGCATGTGCGCTGATGCTTTGTTCACATGGTGCTCTGCTAACTATCCTATCTTTCATACTTATCCATATTCTGATCTTATGAGTAAGTGTGCTGACTCCAAAACTTTATATGACTTTGTTTCCATAATGAAAACACTATATTATAGTCATATATAATAGTATAGTCAACTTGCCAACAATGTGGACCTAAATCTGGCTCATTGCTTTCTCCAATGCTAGATCTAGAAGATGTTGGCATCAAGAGATGGCAACCGATAAGTTTACTATCGGTACATGGAAATTGAGTATTGTCATTAATTGGAAAAGAGGAAAGAGGTGTTTGACATCTCAATCTAAGGTCTAAAGATCTAAGGAGAACACCAGAGGTGGTTATGTATGTAAAGAGACTAGTTTAGAAACCGGTGACACTATGCAAGAAGGACAAGACTATATCTGCTCATCAGGAGAAACCGGTCACTAAGCCAAGTGTATCAGAAATCAAGGAATGGACAACTGGTGTCAACAATGCAACTGAGAAAAGGGTGCAACTGGTAAGAAGAGGAAGGAAATGTAAACAGGTCAAAGCTCTTACCTATTCATAACATAAGGATCTCAACCGATCAAGAAAAGACTTTGATATGATAAGATGAACCGGGGAAGTCATAGTCAACTATATGTTTGACCAACTCTTTGACTGGGATTTACTACACTAAATCTGGATGACTTTGAGTTAACATAGTGATCGGTTCGAGGTGTGTTTAAAGGTTTTAAAGATGAATTATGTGGCTATAAAACATGGAGTTATCTCATACAAAGGAAAGGTGATTGACACACATATATTGTTTTCTTTGTAAAGAAGATAAAGCAAGGGCATGCATCAGATGTTTCCTCAGTGAACTAATACTCCACTCGGTGATGAATCCAAAGGAGATCTATATTAGGCCATGCACGAGTGGTACAATTAGGGCAAGGACTCTATATATTCTTTTGCCTATTAAGAATATAGGTTGCCCTCATTTTTCCAAAAGAAAAGAGTGAACCTATATGCTGAAGAAGATAAGGTGCATAGAAAAGACAAGAAACAGAGAAGAGTGTGCAAAGAAGCACAATATAAAAGGAGAACATACCAGTGGTAACCGGTGATGTTTCTTAGTTGAGCATAACAAAGATCTTATTAGGCTATGCAAAGCCATTTGTAAAAGGTCAATCCTTATATTGTTTTCTAACAATTAAAATAGTTAAATCCTAGTATTTTGGGTGGACTTTAACATGTCCCTTGTACTAAATCCCTTAACCGGGTGACATATTTTTAGGTGTTCTAAGTCCTCTAACTAGGCAGGCACTAACCGGCCTTATTGTATCAAATCTCTTAATCGGGTCACATCTAATAGTGCATTGTAATCGTTTAATAAGGAAGGCTCCTAACAGGGTGCACTTTAGAAGAGTGCAGAATTTGTGAGGTCTCCTTACACCATGGTTTTCACCCAATTTGGGTTTCCACATGATACATCTAGTGTCACTTTGTGATTGATTGCTTGATGCTACTTTCATGCTTGAATCTATTTTGCTTGAAGTTTTAAGTACATTTCATCAGATTTATTAAGGAAAGTTTCATAGGTGTTGATTCACCCCTCCCCTCTTAGTACCAATTGGGACTGTCAATTGGTATCAGAGCCACCGATTTATTTTCTTTACTGCTTAATCACATAAGTAAAAAGTCAAGATGATGAGAAAAGAAGGACCAAAGTTTTCAAAGGAAAATTTTACTTTGTGGTGCAGTAGATTGAAGCTGTACATGAAAACCACCAGAGATCAATATTGGACTCATGTAACCATTGATTACAATGAACCTGCTGGCACCCTGACACCTGATGAATTGAAGATCAAGATTGAGCATACGACTTCTATGTATATGAGAGCCAACACATTACTTGATCATGTCTATGATGAGATTGAAAATCTAGAATCTGCTCACAAGATGTGGGCCAAGCTGCAACTAGTATATGGAGGGGACCCAAATTTTTCAAAGAGCCAAGGTTGAAAGCCTCAGAGGAAAGTATGATGACATGAGGATGAATGAAGGAGAAGACATTGAGCAATATAGAAACTAGATCAAAGAAGTGATTAACTCCATCAAGAGCACTAGAAGAAAACTCAGTGAAGAGGAGGTGGTTAGCAAAATACTAAGAATGCTCAGACCTCAGTATGCCATCAAGATCTCTGTAATTCAAGAGCTCAGATCAATGACCATAGATCAAGTCACTCTAGACTCCCTAATTAGTAAGTTGACTCTATTTGAATTAATTAATTTTGATCATAGCTTATCCATTTAGGAAGTAGCTTTTAAGTCTTCTATCAATACCTCTTCCACCAAAAAGGGAAGAGAAACTGAGAACTACTCTATCGGTAAGATTGGTAATCTTGTTGAGAATATTCTCTCAGAAGAGATGGAGCAAGATGAGTTTAAAGCACTCATCGCTAGGAGATTTCCCAAAGGGAAAGGGAAGTACAAAGGAAAAATTCCTCTGAAATGCTTTTATTGCAATAAGATAGGACATATTGCTACAAGATGTCCAGACAATGATAATAGAAAGAAGGGTAACTAGTTAAAAAACAAAGCAAAGAAGGAGTGCTACCTTGCAGAAGAAGGAGTCATAGACAATGAATCTGAATACTTTGAAGATCCAAAAATTGCATTTGTTGCAATAACAAAAGAGAGCCCAGTCGTAAGTGAAATGGTACTTATCTCAAGATCTCATCAACATGATGATTGGATCATTGATAGCGGATGCACTCACCATATGACTGGTGACAAGAACAAGTTCATCAGCTTGAAGCTCAATGATGGTGGATCAATAACCTTTGGAAATAACACTTCCTGTGTTATCAAAGGTAAAGGTTCTATTGCACTCAGCAATAATACTATTTGTGAAGATGTGTAATGGGTAGAATGACTCAAGTACAACTTAATGAGCATTGCACAACTAAACAATAAAGGATTCTTGTTAGAATTTGGACATGGTTCTTATGTTGTCAAGAATCAATTCGGAGCTCATGTTGCAACTGATAGATAGAGAAAAGGGAACATGTTCTACTTGGATTCAATGGAAGGAGCCTATCTCATTGCATTAGTCAAAGGAGAATGCAACAAGATCTATCTTGTAACCAAAGAGGACAATAGATGGTTATGGCATAAGAGACTCTGCCACATAAACTTTGATAGTATTGTCAAAGTAAGAAAGAGGAAATTGGTAAGAGGACTCCCTGAGATAACAAAACTTGAAAAATATATTTTTGAAGATTGTCAGTTAGGAAAATTGACAAGAACAAGTTTTAGTAGTAAATCCTTCTCTATTGAAAATGTTCTAGATCTTGCGCACATAGATCTGTGAGGACTAATGAGAACAAAGAGCTGCTACAGAGACTGGTACTTCATGCTCTTTGTAGATGATTTATGAAGGATCATGTGGACACTCTTCCTCAGATAAAAATTAGAGGAATTTCACATGTTCAAGATCTACAAGGCTCAAGTGGAGAAGGAGACTGGTAAAAGCTTAAAGTGTCTGAGATCAGATAGAGAAGGTGAATACACTTCTCAAGAGTTCACCCAATACTATGAGGAACATGGCATAAAAAGGTAGCTATTCACAACTAGGAATTCTTAGAAAAATGGAGTAGCAGAAAGAAGAAATAGGATGCTGATTGACTGTGCAAGAACCCTAATGATTCAGAAGGATCTTCCTCATCACTTCTAGAGAGAAGCTATCAGCACTGCTGTCTATATACTCAACTAAGTTCAAGTCAAGAAAGGAACTAGTAAGACCCCCTATGAACTATGGTTGAATCATACTCCTAGTGTATGTTACTTCAGAATCTTTAGCAGTAAATGTTACATGAAAAGAGATATGTACTTTGGGAAGTTTGATCCCAAGAGTGATGAAGGAACATTTCTGGGTTACTCTACCAAAAGCAAAGCCTACCAATTTCTGAACAAGAGAATGGAAAAAATAATTGAAAGTGTCAATGTAAAAGTTGATGAATATTCAAAACCAATTAAGAAGACTGGTCATAATGAATATGATAGTCTGCAAGGTCAAAATGAAGGAAATTTTTTTGAGTTCAATGAAGTAACAACTGAAGATGAAAGAGAAGAGAATGTAAATAGACATCTAGAGCAGGAGGCTATACCTGATGTTGACAAACCCACTCATGATGATGAACAAGAAGATTTTCAAGACCACGATGAAGAAATTGCTCAACTAGAAGAGCCTGACCAGGAACAAGGACTGGTTCTCCCAAGGTATGTCACATATCACTCAACTGATAATATAATTGGTGACAAACATGAAAATTTCTTGACCAAGAAAAAATCTAGAGAGAACATCTATTTGTTCTCCTGTATAGAGCCATAAACCATTAGGGAATCTCTAGAAGATGAAAATTGGGTCAAGGCCATGGAGGAAGAAATTGAGAAAATAGAAAAGAATGATACATGGGTACTTGTGCCTAGACCATAGGACAAGAATGTCATTGGGACAAAGTGGGTCTACAGGAACAAGCTGAATGAAGAAGGGAAAGTCATAAGAAATAACGCAAGACTGGTCTGCAAAGAGTATGCCCAAGAAGCTGGACTAGACTATGGAGAAACTTTTGCAACTGTGGCCAGATTGGAAGGAGTAAGAATTATTCTTGCCTATCCTACTCACAATAAATTCAAATTATACCAGATGGATGTCAAATCTGCATTCTTGAATGGAATACTGGAGGAGGAAGTTTATATTGAACAACCAGAAGGTTTCACATCTACCTAAAAAGGTGGTATGGTCTGTAAACTGAAAAAGGCTCTCTATGGGCTAAAGGAAGCTCCAAGAGCTTGGTATGAGAGGTTTCATTCATACCTCCTAACCATAGGATTCACAAGAATTGGGGACAACAAAAAAATGTATCTCAAAATTAGAAAAGATGGGAACCTGATTGCTGAAATCTTTGTGGATGACATCATCTTTGGAGGAGATGACAAGATCAGCAAAGCCTTTGCAAAAGAAATGAAGACAAAATTCAAAATGTATATGATAGGAGCCATAAAATTCTTCATTGGACTATAGGTCCATCAGCTAAAAGAAGGTATTTTTATCTCTCAGTCCAAGTATGTAAAATAAATTCTTAAGACTTTTGGACTTGAAGAATCCAAACCGGTTGGTACTCCAATGATAACTAACCTCAAGTTATCAAAGGAAGATGATGTAAAAGAAGTGAATGAAACACTGTATTGGTCCATGATAGGGAAATTACAGTATGTAGTACATAGTAGAATGAACATTACACATGTTGTTGGCATAGTTGCAAGATTCTCTGCAAACCCCAAAGAGACACATCTTATAGCAGTGAAGAGAATTTTTAGATACCTAAAGGGTACTGAGGAGTATGGCTTGTGGTTTCCTTACAAGGGAGGCTTCCAAGTAAAGGTTTACATAGATGCAGACTGGGCTAGCAATATTGATGACAGAAAGAGCACAAGTGGTGGTGCATTCTTTCTCAGTGGGAGGATTGTGTCATGGACAAGTAAGAAACATAATTGCATTTCACAGTCTACAACAGAAGCTGAATACGTTGTTGCAAAAATCAATTGCACATAGGTAATCTGGATCAAATAAATACTGGAAAGAATCCAAGAATAGATACCTAAACCGATTGCAATCTAATGTAATAGCACCAGTAAAAAAAACATATCCAAAAACCCTATCATGCACTCCAAGACAAAGTACATTTCCATCAAGTATCATTACTTGAGAGAGCTAGTACAAAATGAAGAGGTAAGATTGGAGTATGTTCCCACAAAAGAAGAGATTGCTAATATCTTCACAAAGCCACTACCAAAGAGTAATTTTGAGTATCTTAGAGGTAAATTAAACTAGGGATGATACCCCTTCCTAATCATCAGTAAACTAGAAAAGGTGATCATCAGTTCATTATGCTTTAACAGAGGGTTTCACCTCATGTTTTATGGACTGATGCTTGAAGGGGGAGAAGATTTGATAAAGTTAGTCTTTCTGACTAGCCTTTGGCATTATTGTCAAAAGTGGGAGAGTTTAGCAATGGACTGATAGATGACCAATAGTGGCAGTGCATAGTGGTACAAGTAGAGATATAAGCATAAGATAGGTGACATGATTGCCCATTAAGACTTTTCCATCAATGCCAAAGGGGGAGATTATTGGCATCAAGAGATGGCAACCGGTAAGTTTACTACCGGTACATGGTAATTAAGTATTTTCATTGATTGGAGAAAGAGGAAAGAGGTGTTTGACATCTCAATCTAAGGTCTAAAGATCTAAGGAGAACACTAGAGGTGGTTTTGTATGTAAAGAGACTAGTTTGGCAACTAGTGACACTATGCAAGAAGGAAAAGACTATATATGCTCATCAAGAGAAACTGGTCACTAAGCCAAGTGCATCGACAATCGAGGAATGAACAACCAACATCGATAATGCAACTGAGAAAATGGTGCAACTAGCAAGCAGAGGAAGGAAATGTAAATAGGTCAAAGCTCTTACTTGTTCACAATATAAGGATCTCAACCGATCAAAAAAAGACTTCAGTATGATAAGATGAACCAGGGAAGTCATAGTCAACTATCTATTTGACTAAGTCTTTGACCAAGATTTATTGCACTAAATCTAGATGACTTTGAGTTAACATAGTGATTAGTTCAAGGCACGTTGAAATATTTTAAAGCCAAAGGTTGTGGCTTTAAAACATGGAGTTATCTCATACAAAGGAAAGGTGATTGACACACATCTATTGTTTTCTTCATAAAGTAGATAAAGAAAGGGCATGCATCATATGTTTCCTCAATGAACTAATACTCCACTGGGTATGAATTTGAAGGAGATCTATATTAGGTCATGCATGAGTGGCACAATTAGGGCAAGGACTCTATATATTCTTTTTCCTATTAAGAATATAGGTTTACCTCATTTTGCCAAAAGAAAAGAGTGAAACTATATGCTAAAGAAGCTAAGGTGAATATAAAAGGCAAGAAAGAGAGAAGAGTGTGTAAAGAAGCACAACATAAAAGGAGAACATACTAGTGGTGACTGGTGATGTTTCTCAGTTGAGCATAACAAAGATCTTATCAGGCTATGCAAAGCCATTTGTAAAAGGTCAATCCTTTTGTTATTTTCTAACAATTACAATAGTTAAATCCCATTATTTTGGGTGGACTTTAACAGGTCCTTTGTACTAAATTCCTTAACTGGGTGACATCTTTTTAGGTGTTCTAAGTCCTCTAACTAGGCAGGCACTAACCGACCTTATTGTATCAAATGCATTAACTAGGTCACATCTATAAGTGCATTGTAATCCTTTAATAGGGAAGTTTCCTAACAGGGCACACTTCAGAAGAGTGTAGAATTTGTGAGGTCTCCTCACACCATGGTTTTCATCCAATTTGGGTTTCCACGTGATAAATTTGGTTTCACTTTGTGATTGATTACTTGATGCTACTTTCATGCTTGTATCTATTTTTCTTGTAGTTTTAAGTACATTTCATTAGATTTATTAAGGAAAGTTTTATAGGTGTTGATTCACCCCTCCCCTCTCAGCACCAATTGGGACTGTCAGAAGATTCTTTGGGCTGACCTATTCGGTAGCCTCAAGTATAAATGTAATAATCTATTCTAGAATTAGGTAGAAAATTTAGAAGGAAGATAGGAAGCTGGAGATCATGGATCTCACATGCATGACTATTTTGTGTTGTAATTGATTTCTATTTGTATTGGTCATAACCAAGAAGGCCTTAAATCTCGACATGTATGAAGTTTGATGAATATATGAGTATGATATGCATTCCTTCTCTCTTTTCTTTGTAATTAATTCTATGTTGTGATTTTGCAAGGTGGTCTATTAATTGGGTGAGCCTTTGGCCCCACTTATCTGCCCTTCCTTGTGTCAGTGGGTTCCATCCCCATTGGGGTTTTTCCCTTAATAGGATTTTCCTGGACAAGAAATGTTTGTGATGATCTTATGATTGCATTACTATTTCAGTTTGTTTAAAGTAGTTAGTTTATAAAGAGATTTATTTTTAAGATTTGGCACATAATTAATTCACCCCCCTTCTCTCAGTTATTTTGGTGCATTTTTATTTCTAACAATTGGTATCACAACTTTTGGTCCTTAGATAAAAAGATTAACTACTTGAGCATATCCTAAGATGGCTTACTATAGGAAGGAGACCACTAAGTTTGATGTTGAAAACTTTGACAACTGGAAGAACAAGATGATGACTCATCTAATCTATATGGAAATTGATTACTAGATGATTATAAAGAAGGATGAAGAGCTCAAGGCATAATCTGAGATAGTTGATGCTACTGAAGATGAGAAGAAATTATTTTATTTCAACATGGTTGTGAGGGAAGCATTGACTAGTGCACTTTTAGAAGAAGAATTAACAAAGGTTAATGAACTTAATTCTACACACAAGATCTAGACAAGGTTAGAAGCTTTGTATAAAAGAGATCAATACTCTAAAAGGGAAAAGTTGCAGAATTGGAAAGAAAACATGGAGAACCTTAGAATGCAAGATGATGAGAATGTTAGAGCATATGTATAGAGGATAACTGAGGTTGTTACAATAATTATAAATTATGGAGGCATATACATTGAGGAAGAAGTGATCACAAAGATTCTAAGATCTTTGACACTAGTTTATAAGACAAAAGGTCAGGCAATTGAGGAGGTCATTCCACTCACTAAAAAATTCAAAAAAGAGATTTTAATTTCTAAATTAACTGTCTTTGATATCACAGAGCTACATGAAGCATTATCTAAAGTGGAAACTACATTTAAGGCTACTATTCATAATGACAAGAGGACTTTATCTAGCCTTGTAAAAACTAGTAGATGTAGCAGACATGTAGAGCTTGAAGAATACACTAATGATTGGGCTAAAATAAAGGAAGAAGAGAGAAAGCTAGATGAACTTGTGGCTCTAATCATAAAGAGGGAAAAGAGAGGTAAGGGAAAATTTGAAGGCAAGTTGCCCCTAAAATGTTTTTCTTGCAATAAAATTGGTCACTTTGCATCCAGATATCCTACTAGGGTTCCTAAGCATAAACCTAAGTTTTTCAAGAAGGATAAGGAATGTGATTATTCTAGTGATGGTGTTTCTGATGATTCTACAAATGATAAATATGAGATTGTATTTTTTGCAATTAAGGATGAAGAACCTATTGTGGTTCCACAACCACACTCCCCTTTGAAGCCACTTGGCTTTAGGCCCCCCCCTCTTTCTAGCCTATTTTAGCTTGTCTGTTTGTCTGTTAGTTGGTTTTTAGTTTGCCTGTCGGTTTGGTTTTGGTTTTTTGTTTTGTAGTCTAGTTGTTTGTCCTTTTTGATTTTTTGCAGTTTCACAGTTTTGGTGTTTTGAAAGTGTGAAAAGTCCAAAGAGCCGATCAAGCCTTGGGCATTTCTAAAACCCATGGGTTTTGGTATTTCAGATGTTCAGACACTAAAAGGTCTGAATCTCTGAAGAGAGTCAGCCTTTCAACATTTTAGACTTTCAGAGGTCCGGGACCCTAAAAGGCTAAAAGGCCAGTCAGTGGGGATGAATGACATCACCACTGCTGGTTGCTTATATAAGGTAGTGAGTAGTCTTTTACCCTCACTTATACTTCTTGTGATCACATTTTTTGGAGCTTCTCTGTGTTTTGTCTTCTCGACTCATTCCCAGTCTCTGGCTTTCTCATCTGCTTCCCGATGGTCATTTGTTTTAGGGTTTGTCTTTCAAGTTGGTGTCTTCTTTGTTTTTTCTTTTTCTTCCTTTGTTTTGGTTTTATTGTTTGTTCAGTTGCTTTAGTTAGGGTTTGGTTGCTTGGTTTAGCTAGGTTTTTTGCCACTAGGGTTTGTTTGCATCTTTTCAGTCTAGTCCTACCTTGGGGATTGCAAAGTTGTCCCCTTTGATCCCCTAGCCTCGAGTTCAAGGTGGAACTTGCCTTCGAACTTATTTTTGAGTTGTGATACGAAACCCTCATTTCGACAGTTTTAGGCAACATGGTTTTTGAACTTTCATAGTTTGAAACTCTCAAGTTTTTTTCTCCAAAATTCATCCAAGTGCCACATTTTGGGCATTTCATGGCTTTCACACTCTGAAACTATGTCATGTCTAATTTGCCAAAAGTTATAAGTTTCACAAGCCGAAACTCTTCGAGCATTTTGTCTTCAATGGTTACCATGATCCCTTTTTGGCATTTTAGAGGTGTTGCACTCTAAAAAACTTGTATCCCTGATTCACCAAGAGTCGGAAAGATTATCTCAAACTAATTTCAACTTGACTAGCTCTCTTTTCAATATTCAACTCTTTCAGCCTTTCGGAGGTCTTATACCCCTGAAAGTCTGAAAGGCCAAAAATTGACTTCTCATAGCCTTTTGAGGCTTAGTTTTTTAGGATGTTTTGTTTTTTAGAATTTTCTCTCTTTCATATGAGTTCATGGTTACTGATTCATGTCCTTTTCTCTTTGAAAGAATGGCAGAGAGGACTATGTCACTAGCTATGAAGTACCAGTTTAAGGGTTATCATTCGCCCTCCAAAGTGAGCAACCTACACGTTGAAATCAAAGACACTGACATTGGCAACGTCACTTGGAATGAATACTTGGTTAAGTATACCCAACTAGTGGGAAGATCTAAGGACTGCACTTCATTAGTATACTATTCTCTAGTGAATGCATCAACACACCCAGTTTCCATCCTGTCATCTAACATGATCAACACTTTGGCAAGTCACTACGTACCAGATGAAAGAATGGTGAAAAATAGCATGGACGAAGTAGTTATGGATCTCAGGCTAGACAATATTAAGGATGTCTTCCACTTTCCTAAAGGGGTCAAAAAGTTCTACAACTTCTTCATCAACAAGGGAATGGATTTCTACATTAGGGATGTCACATTATCTCATGACATCGTCAATAAGGAATACCTTTTACAATCTCTACCCAAGAAAAAATTGGACTAGATAGATATGCAAAGAGGGTACATGAAGGAGGACATCCAAGTAGCCATCACCATGATCAGTTAGGTGTATGGACTGCCTAAGTCTATTTAGCTAGAACCATGGATGATCCTACTTATTGAAAAGATTAAGGAGAGGTAGGTGAGATTTGATTGGGCCACCATCCGTAGTGACAACTTGGATGAATAGCTTACCAGGGTAAAAACTGACCCACATTTCTATATTATATCTTATGTTGTGTATCTGTTAGCCGCTAGAGTAGTGTACCTAGGGATGACTAAAGTTGGTGTCATGGGAGATCTAAATACATGGCCATTCACAATGTACCCACAACTGATTAGGAAAGAATATTACCCACATAATAGTTCTGATTTCCACATTGTCAATGATGCCTTTGTATTTTCCATCATACACTCCATAGAGGGAGACTATGCTAAGAGAATGTCAACTAAAGCTACTACAAAAGTGAAGGCCCTAGGGGAATTTTACATATAGTTTAAGATGTTTACCTAAATCTAGGTGGTGGGATGCACATTGGCCCCTAAGAAGCTACCACGGTACCCCTTTGATAGAGTGATCCTACTGGAAATAGATAGACAATTGTTTGATGCCCATGAGCACATCTGACACAAGAAGAAACACTGCTAGGACTTCCCAATTTCCATAGGGCCCCACTATGTACTAGACATGAAGATTTGTAAGTCCCTATCCTTCGAATGTGACAAATTCTCTCTGCAAAGCTACAACCTCATGAGGACCCATTTTGATCCAATTGGTACATATAGTCACATAATGGGAAGGCATTATGTGTATGAGCCACATATTGAAGATCATCAGATGAATTGCTTAGATGACTATGAGGTCAGGGTCAATGACTACTTCTAGATGAGTTTGGAGCTGGCACAGACTGCCTTACTACTAAGGATACCTCCAAAGGTGAAAGCACCTGATTCTTAGGACATCCTGGATCCTATCTATAATCTGGATAAAGTATATACCGGGGATATTTTTAATGTGGAGGTTGACATGGATGAAACTGATGATATTGATTTCAAGGCCAGACATGTCATCAAAGTGACTAAGGCATGGGTCACCCACCCATTTCCTATGGATCCCACACCAATGAAACAACAATTAGAGAAGCCTTCGAAAGAGATGAAGAAGAAAGGGGAGAAAGTACTAAAGCCACAATTTAAAGAGGCCACACCACAAAAGCTAGAGATGGTTTATAGGCATGAGCATCCTACAACATATGGCTTAGCTACTCAGTTGAAGAAGTCTAAAACTAGAATGACATGGAGTATAGAACCTTTGGATGTTCCTTCTTCTAGTGGCCCCGATCCTCCAAGTGCGACGAAGAAGCCCCCAAGATTCAAGGTAATAGGGTCTAGGCCAACTAGAGTGATTAAAGGGAATGTATACAAGAGGAAGAAAGGTTCAATGCCTACTCAGATGGACACTCTCTTGGAGGATGATGAAGAGGAGGATATGGACCAAATACCACTCAGCAGAAGAACTTGCTCTGTAGGATTTTTGAAAAGGAGAGTCTTGGAAGATGTTGAAGGAGCAACCCAAGGAGAGCCAATAAATCTAAATGCTCTAGGTGATGATGAATTTGACATCATGAATTTCAAGGGGCTTTATGGTTTCAAAGAATCTGAGCAAGAGGCTCTAGTCGCAGAACAATCAGTGTCTTTTGATTCTTTCCCTACACAATTTACTAAACCTCTTGATGATGTGGGAGAAGAAGCTCCACACAAGTATTAGGAGAAAATTGAGGAAGAGGTAGCTAAAATATAGAAGGAAACCATAGAGTTAGGAAGGGAATCTTCTATAGGTGTCACCTCTAAGGAGGATATAGTTGCACAAGTTCCTTTAGTTTCACACCTAGTTCCACCTCCACTGCCACCTATACATCAGACTCTACTTCCACCCCCACATCAAACACCACCTACCACTCCACTTCCACCTCTGGTCCAAACCACTATGTTGCCTCCACAACCACAACCTTCCCATATTCCCATGACAACTCCACCACCTTCACCAATGCCTTCACCCACTCCCATTGTTGCCCCTACTCGACCACTTGCTTAGGATGAAGCAGTAGCACAAGAATCTCAAGAGCCTGAGAAAGAAACAAAGATGATTGATGAAATGCTATTAGAAGGGAAGGATGGACTAGAAAAACAAGCTGATGAAGGAGAGAAAACAAATGAGGAAGAACAAACACATGAGGAGGGAGAGCTGAATGCAATGGAAGAACAAGAAACAAGAGGAGGAGAAGAGGAAGGGAGTCATGAAGAAATGGAAATAGAATGCCCTATGACCACCTCAACTCTAGCAGCTCCTTATGAACCCTTCAATGCCTTTTCAAAACCCACGTGGTTCACAAAGGAGATTTAGCCAAGAACTAGGGTTTATATAGATGATGAAACAAACATGGTTGCATTAGGGTAAGCATTCCATTAGGCTGGATCCAACACTCAAGCAAGGACAATATCATATGTAACACAAGACTAGGTGGGTAGATGGAAGGCTCAGGTGGCTATCCCTACAATGAATATTAGTATAGATGAAGTCACCCCAGATGACTACATATTGGACAAAGTAGATTTGGGAGAGCCTACAAGAGAGGGAAGTAAAAATCTTGCCACCCTTGGGTTGAGGCATGCTCTGGGCTTCATGGATAATGATGAAGAGAAGATAAAAGCATTGATGGAACATAACGAGGCTATGAAAAAGTTCATTCTTAAGACAATTGGACCCATTGACCCTAATAACCCTGAGGCCTCATTACATGCCATTTTGGAGAAGAGGGGTGAAGTAAATATAGATATTCCACAATATTTTGTACAGGCTTGCGTATATTGGAAGGCTAATTTTGAGGAGTTTGCCAAGGTGTCCCTCAAGAAGATTTTGAGGCCTTTCCGAGGTATTCTTCAAGGAATCACCTCCTTGGTAGAGATCATGAGTGAAGAGGACGGTATGGAGGAAAAGATTCTAAAAAGGCAAAAGGCACTAGATGACCTTGTAATAATACGGAAGCAACTCTTCCAAGTTTTGGTGAAGGTGTATGAAGGCTTAGAACTAGATAATTTTGAAAAGTGGATCCAGAATATAATGGGAGATCTGACCATTTTTGAAAAGGTGCTAAAAAGTATGGATAAAAGGAGGGATAACAGTCTTCTTTTTGTAGAGGAAATGAATAAGTTCTTTGTGGATTGGACTTAGATTTGTAAGATGAGGATGATGAGAAAACTATGCACTCTATAAATGTCATCATCAATCAGTACTTGGGTATATTTAGAGGAGTCAAAACAAAAGAAGACCTCCAACAAATATTTTATCAGAAGGAGGAGATCCATAAAATGTTATCTTGGGAAGAGGAGATACAGGGGTTTGCACTAGAGTTGGTCGCCTTCTGAAAGAGACAACAAGAACTTCTTGAAGGGGTCAAAATTGATGACTTTGAAGAGGTGTTATAAATTGTGGATAGGTTCCACAAAGCCCATCCAAAAATACTCCCAAGTCAATGAGCATCCAATTTGGAATTAGCCAAATTTTGTGCAGAGGAAAAAGTAGTTTTTGTACTTAGTCATTTTTGTAGACCCTGATTTTCAGCATTTTGGCCCTAGATAATTTTTGGCCTCCAAAATTCTGAAGTCCAAAACTTGGAAAAGAATACCTCAACACTTAGTCATTTTTTGAAGCTTCATTTTTTGGGGCAACCATTGGGATCTATGATTTTTGGGTCACGCCCACCATTTGACTTCAGTCATCTTAGACTTGATTTTTCAGTCAACTGGATCTCTTTTATGGGATAGTTTTTGCATGATTTGGGGGCTTCTTTCAGTGGGATCCATGTGGGGAAACTGTAACAAAGGATTAAGGGCAGGATCGTGAAGTTTCATTAAGAGCTTACATGAGTTCCAATTGCATTTTGAGCCATTTGATGCATGATTTTCTCTAATTTTTGTAATACATGAGGTTTAATTCCATGCTAGGGTAGTTTAACTTATTTTTAGAGGTAGTTTTGATTTATTTCCAAGTTTTAGATGCAGTCGAAACCCTAGCTGCAAAAATAAGAGCACAACTCTATAAATTGTAATAACAAAATGTAATGAGGGTTGGATTTATCATTAATGCAATACATACAGTTGGTGCTTTAATCATAGTGTGATTTTTATAATATCTTTGCAATATTTATGAATGTGTGAATTGCTCATTTATTTATTTCAAAGAGCCAATTGATTGTGTGGTGGTTTAAATCTATAATTCTTAGTTCAGTGTTTGCTGGTGTTATATTACTTTGTTGTGATGAATTATCGAGAAGATCTTTCTTTTGGTGCTTTAAAGATAAACTTGTCTCATGTGTGTGCACATTTGTGGTGGCTTCATGATTTGATGATTTTTGGCTTATCATACATCTATGTTCATTTCCATCAATGATTGCATTTGCTTAGCTGAAGATTGTGATTTATTCTGATCTCTATTTTGTGGGTTTCCTCATCTTCTCAGTCTTTTAATTCACAAAGTAGTGTGATGTTGGTTTATGTCCATTACTTTCATTTTAGTAATTTCCTTCAAATTATTGTTACCCTAATTCTTACTTTCCTTTGCAAATCAATTACAATAGATTAATTAGATTAACATTGCTTTCGTTCTAAAATCTAAAAAATCCAAAAAGAGAAACATTATGGTATTTTGAAGTTTGTTTTGCAACCTTCTGAACCAAAAAAGGCTTCCTTGTTAATAGATTCACATTTGTCTTCAGTTGAGATATCCAAGCGGTTGAGACCCAACCCAGAAGGAACCTTGAGATTGATTCACATCACTCTTCGAAGAGGGGAATTTTCTTGCATAAATTCCTAGCCATTGTCTCGTGTAAAAATGATGCTCAATAGAACCTGTTCATGAAGAGAAAGATTTAGTGTCTCATATGGAAAAGAAATCAAAATGGATTATACATAGTGGTTTCTCTTATCATATGACTGGTGATAAAGACAAGTTTGTTTAGCTAAACAAATATGATGTGATGGTGGAGTGGTTAGATTTGGTGATAACACTCCTAGATCGATCATTGGTAGAGGATCAATATCTCTTGATAAAAAAACTAACACTGATGATTTTATGTTTTTTGATGGTGTTAAACATAACTTGTTGAGTGTTGGAAAGATTGTAAATAAGGGTTACCACTTGCAACTCAATGATGGGAAATGTACTATCATAAGTGAGACAAGAGACTTGATCACATCAATCACAAAAACAAAAGGTAATATTTTTCAATTGATTACTATAGAAGCTAGTTGTTTTGTGGCTACAGTAGATGATAGTTGGTTGTGGTGTAGAAGATTCTATAATATCAATTTTGACAACATTGTAAAAGAAAGTAACACAAATGCAGTCAGAGATCTGCCAAAGATTATCAAGCCTACTAACACTATGTGTAGAGAGTTTGTAATGTGGAAACAAATAAAGAGAAAATTATAGAGAAAATCATTTTCAGCAAAGGGGAAACTAGATTTAGTGCATATAGATATGTTTGGTCCTACAAAGACAAGGTCCTACTATGGTGAAAGGTATTTCATTCTTTTTGTTAATGATCATTCAAAAATGATATGGGTTACTTTCCTTAGAGAAAAGTGTGAATCTTTTGATAAGTTTAAGATTTATAAGACAAAATTTGAGAATGAGTCAGGTCTAAACATAAAATGCTTGAGGTTAGATAGAGGTGGAAAATTTACATTTGATGCATTTAATTCAAATTGTGAATAATATGGCATATATAGATAGATTTTTGTACCTAGAAATCCACCACAAAATGGGATAGCAGAGAGAATGAATAGAACCATATTGGATGCTGTGAGGACTATGTTAATTGAAGGAAATATGGCACACATGCATTGGAGGGAAGCAATTCATACTTTTTTCTACACCTTATGTAATGTCCTCGCTAGGGAACCCATAAGGAAACATGTCTTATGACCTAAAATTGCAACTAACAAATTTTTTTCAAACATTATATCATTTCATTATTACAATCACAAGTATAGTCCATAAGGTTCCCTATTCAAATTCATTTACTAACATTAAGAATTTCATTTCATAACTAAATCAAAATGATTTCCATTTCTTTCTTTTACTTTTACATTTCAGATTAAGAGAAAGAGATATAAAGTAATATTTCATTTACAACTACATCCCTTATTATATAAATTGTTTCCATTCCTTTTCCTTTACACATTAAATAACTTCCTTTACAATTCACATTTAAACCTTTACATAGGAAATATTTATTTTTATTTTAACATAGGAGAGATAGAGAAGATAATTAAAACATTACACTCTTCATTTCAACTTTGAACTTTCAAATAATATCCCTTAAAATAAACTTCTAGAACTATCCCTCCCCGATTACATTGCTTTACTTTTTCAAATACAATTTCTGATAATGAATCCCATTACAATAAAAAGTACATGAATGGTCCGAAGGCTTTACAAATATTTCTTTACATCTTCATTGTCCATAATACATGATACAATGTAGAAAGATCTTTATCATTGCATGAAACTAAATGCATCCAAGTCACGAACCATGAACAAGACCTCAAAAGATATTTACCACCCAACCATGTGAAACTGGTGAAGTTCCACCCTCGTGCTAGGAGATAGAACCAAGATACTCAAAACAATATGACGCTTTACAAAACCCTAATTTGAAAACAAATACAAAACATAACATGATATCACTTTACTATTCACAAGGGTTAGGTTTCTAGAATACCCTCTAGGTGAGTGTCATCACATATCCTATATTTTGGGATCCTTCTTGGAAACCATGTAACCCCAGTCCCCCCTTTCTAAATAGGGATCCATCATGGTAGTTACCCATGGTCCTGGTACTCCAATAGGACTATGTAGACTTTATTAAGTTTTCTTTCATTATCTTTTGTGTCCCCCCTTTCCCAAATTCATTATTAAGTTATCACATTTTACTAACCCACCCATAGGATCATTTGGTAACTAGTTTAGGGTTCCAATACCTATGGTGAGCCACTCACCTAGGGCACCTAGTCCCCTACCCACACACACAAGCCATGAAAACATCAAGTACTTCAAAAGATCCATCTCACAGGTCTAGGGAACCCTCCAGTGCACTCAGGCCACCCGAACGAGTCCTAGCCTCATAATATAGATTCAAGCATAAGCCAAGTACTGAAATCATATAAGTAACATCTTATAATTCTAAAAAAACCATGTATAAACATTCATAAGTGATACTAAATGAAACCCAACCACATGGAACATATTATAGAGGTTTGAAGCCCAAAAACTATAAATTTTGAGCTCCTGAAACCTTCAAAAAATCCAAATGAATTTGTATTGGAACCCATAAAATAATGTATGCATTCCCATACAAAATTTGATGAAGTTTTGTATGGGTATGAGTACAATGTCCTACGACACTGCAGGATGCTTTCACGAAATTAAATTGAAAACTTCCTGAAAAGGCCAAAAACTAACTTTTTAAGGTGTGGAGAGCGCCTGGAAAAGGTTCCCCGAGGTCAAAATAATGTAGGGACCTCAATACCAAATCCACAAGACATCCTCAATACTACCCAAGTCTTAGAAAAGATTAATCAAATGAAAATAATAAATCACAGAGAGGCCTGCAAAAGCAACAATGGTGAACAAAGACTGCATCTCTTCCCTAAACCTCCATAACCATTCATATTTCTTCCTAAACATCCCTAATCTATTAAATAAAAATGGAATACACCATCCTACATGATCATAAACATTCCTAACCTTCTAGGAAGATTTCACAATACCAAAATACCATTTAAACTACATAATTACTTCCCAGATGCAAAAATGAAACACACAGTAATCATAACATTTAAATAAGTTTCTCTTTTCCAATACATAGTTATATACCATATAAAAGTCAATTACATATCATGCACATTCAAATAACATACGCATTGAGAATGGAGATTCATCCCAGTTTAGACCCTACATGGGTTCCTGTGGAGAATCCTCTTCCAATGGCTGGAGTACTCTCTACAAATCTCTAAGCCTTGAGTTGGTAGCCTCCTGGATAGCTTCCTCTATAAACCAATATCCAACAATCCATACACCCTTGCTCTCACCAAACCAGAGAACTCTCAACCTCATAGAAAACTTCAAATAAACTTTCTGGAAAAATCCATGCAGAAAACCTCAAAATCTTCCTAAAAAAATCTAACCCCAAATCACTCAAAATGAAAATATTTAACCTCGAACTATATGGTTGGAGGAGTTTCTTTACGGGAAGAAACTTCTCCAACTTCCATAGTTGATTGGAAGATCAAACTAATTATTCCTGTAAATACTTTAACAAAGTTTTTAATAAATTAAAATTAAAATAGCCTCCAAGAAAACTATAGCAAGAAGAATAATAATAAAGCTTTCAAGGAAAATACATAGCACAATTGAAAACCAACTATCCTAACTTATAGGAGGTCTCGAGTTCAACTCCCTCCTAGAAATCTAGTTTTACTATGAAGAGCTGTCTTTATTACCTCATTATTATTTATTTTAACTTTTATTTCATACATTTTAATTAAACATTAAAGAAGCCATTTACACAAGCAATAAAAAGCACATACAAAATATTATTTATATATGCATGGGTATATGCGTGTGCACCCACATATACACATACCTATATAACATACAATCATTTAAGCGCACACACACACACACACACACATATATAAACTGATAGTAGAAAACAAGGAGGGAGAGTGTGACATTGTGTGGATCTCCCATAGGAGTAACTACAACTACCTCTCCTCATTGTACACTCACATAAACCAGTGTACACATCAAAACACAATGAGGTTAGTAGGGTTAGATCCATTAACAATATACATATATAAATCAAGTATAAACATTTCACAATTAATACTTCTCTAACCACTCATCTTTTTATTTCAAATCATTTAATATCTCATAAGAAACTCTACTAATCAATAAATATGAAATCAAAATGTCCATCATGAAATAACATAGTCCATACATATAATCTAAAGTATCAAAGTACTAATCTTGTCAATCCAAAATATGAAGATACTAGGGTGAGCATTACATCCTCTCCCCCTAGGATTAGGCTTACTCCTAGAAGCCTATAAATAATTATGGATATGAAGATCTAAGTCTCCTAGCATCCTCCCAAGTGGTGGAGGTCTCATCACTAGGGTCCCGTTGGACCCTTACCTTCTCTATGCTATGACCCCCGAGGGTCAAAGTCTACTGCTGGAGTATACATACTACCTCCAAAGCCAGCTGCATGTCCTCTACCTACAAAGTGTTCCAATCTAGTACATGAGTCAAATTAGGAATATACTCTCTAAGAATGGATATGTGAAACACATCATGTACATGTGTAAGGCTGGGCGGTAGGGCAAGTTGGTAAGAAACTAGTCCTATCCTCTCAAGGATCTCAAATGGACCCAAAAATCTCGGTGCTAACTTAGAACCTTTTCCATAAAAAATATGGCTCTTACATGGGCGGACTCTCAAAAACACCTTATCTCCAATAGAGAACTATTTATCGATCCCATGAGCATCAACATACTTCTTCTACCTATCTTGAGCTATCACAAGATGCTCTCTGATCCTCTGAACCTACTACTCCATATCCCATAACATCTCAGGGCCAAGTAGTACCCGGTACTCTAAGTGATCCCAACTCAGAGGGGTATGATAAGGATGACCATAAAGAGCCCGAAAAAGGTGACATCCCTAAAGAAATGCAATAGCCATTATTGTATGCAAACTCTACTAGGTATAGATAATCTTCCCAATGGGTCTACCTATCCATAACATACATCCTAAGCATGTCCTCAAGTACCTGATTAACTTGCTCTATTTGACAATTAGTCTCTAGATGATATGCTGAACTAAAATTTAGCTAAGTCCCTAAGGTATGTTGCAAAGAGGTCCAAAAATCTGAAGTGAATACTGGATCTCTATCTGAGATAACCTTCCTAGGGACACCATGCAACCTGACTATATCCTTCATGAAGACTTTGGCTACTAAGGTGGCAATATAGGATGACTTCATAGGAGAAAAATGTGCTACCTTGGTTAACTTATCCAATGTAACTATGATAGCATCATGTCTCTGATATGTGACTGGGAGTCCCACAATAAAATCCATATATATTGTATCCCATTTGTATTCAGGAATCAAATGTGGTTGAAGGAGGCCTGTTGGGTGATGATGCTCAACCTTGACCCTTTGACATTCCAGACACCTATCCAAAAAATTTGCAATATCCCTCTTCATACCTAACCAAAAGTATAATTATTGTAGATCTGAATACATCTTCTTAATACCTAGTTGAGCTAAATAGGGAGCACGATGTGCTTCCACCATGATAACTTTCTGAAGATTGCCTAAAATCGATACATAGATTTTGTCTTGCTGCCTCAACAATCCATCTGACTCTCAGGAATACCCTGAGAGTCTTCCTTCTAAGGCCCTTCCTGACTTAATTTCAGGCTTAACTTCTTGATACAAGGTATCAGAAGGAAGTGACCGCAAGATCCAACTTCTCAAATTAGTAGAAAGGGAGAGCATGGATAACTCATGCCTCCTTCTCCTCAAGGCATCCACTACCACATTATCCTTACCTTGGATATATCTGACCTCAAAATCATATTTGAAAAGGAACTCCATCCATCGGTGCTTCTTAGAATTGAAATTTGGTTGAGTAAATATGTATTGAAAGCTTCGGTGATTGGTGTGTAACTCAAACCGATGCCCCAATAGGAAGCATCTCCAATGATTCAAGGCATGAACTACAACTGCTAACTCCAAATCATGCATGGGATAGTTAAGCTCATGGTCCTTAAGCTTTCTAGATTCATAAGCAATAACTCTCCCTTCTTGCATCAATACTGCCCCTATGCCTTCTAAGGAGGTATCAATGAAAACTAAAAAGTTTTCAGAGGGGTCAGGTACTACCAAAATCGAGGCACTGGTCAGTTTATCCTTTAGGATTTGAAAAGCTTCTGAAGATTTCTCAGTCCAAAGGAACTTTTTCCCTTTCCTTTGCAAGGAAGTGATGGGATGAGCTATTCTAGAGAATCCTCGGATGAAGCATCTGTAGTATCCGGCTAAACCCATGAAACTACAAACCTCTCAGACATTGGTGGGGGTTGGCCATTCAACTATAGCTTGTACCTTATTGGGATCAACTGCTATACCTTCTCCTAAGACAACATGACCAAGATACTTAACTTCAGTTTGGAAGAATTCACACTTCTCCAAATTTGCAAACAACTGATTCTCACGAAGGTATTGTAACACATGTTGAAGATGTTGCTCATGTTCTTCTACTGACTTAGAATACACCAAAATATCATCAAGAAAAATTATGACAAATTGGTCCAAGAAGGTCTTGAATACCCCATTCATGAGACTCATAAATAATGATGGTGCATTTGTGAGACCAAAGGGTACTGCGGTAAATTTATAGTACCCATACTGAGTACAAAAAGCTATTCGATGAATGTCGGCCTTGTGAATCATTAACTAATGATAACCCAACTTTAGATCAATCTTGGAAAATACCTTGGCTCCTTTTATCTAATCAAACAGATCATCGATCCTTGGAAAATGGTACAAATTCTTAATGGTTACTTTGTTGAGTTGATGATAGTCAATGCACAACCTAAGTGAACCATCTTTCTTCTTAACAAAGATAACCAAATCTCCCCAAGATGACACACTTGGTCAGATGAAACCTTTTTCCAAGAGTTCTTCTAGTTTAACTTTTAACTCAATCAACTCTTGAGTGGTCATGCAATATAGAGATTTGGAGATAGGTTCGGATCCTATGCGTAAATCAATGTCTCTTTTTGGGGGCATTCTTGGTGTTTTCATTGGATAGACATTTGTAAATTCTTGAAGTAAAGGGTGCTCAAGTATAATTTCTCTATCCTCCTTGTCAGTCAAGTCATCAACCGAGACTACAAGAAGTTGGCATCCCTTTCTCATGCATTTCTTGAGTTGCATAGCTGATATCATCCAGAGTAATATAGTCATTGGATTCCCACAATAGTGTTGGGCTTTCCCAAATCATCTAAGAAATGAATGAGCTTCTTTGTGCAATCAATCCTAGCTTCATGAGCTGCTAACCAATCTATTCCTAGGATGACTCCATATGATCCAAGAGGAATAACTCAAAGATAAACATTGGTAGAGAAAGGTCCTAATCCCAAGTTACATCTTTGAACACACAAATTTGTGGTCATCTTAGCCCCTGAGGCTAGCTCTACCTGCCACTTAACTCCTTGCCCTAATACCACTAGTCCACACTTTTCTATCAATGAAGGAGTCATTTTCTCCCGAGTCAAAGAGAATAGAAATAGTTTTATCCTTTAATGAACCTGAGGTTTCTATGACAGTGTTCTGGTGATCAACTTGCCTATATTCCACTGTGGCAAACATCCTATGAGGCGGACCGACATCTCCCACTGTTGGTTCTAGAACTTCTTGATTCTATTTGGTGGGATTCATGCGCTAAGGGAAATGAACCATAATATGTCCTTGTTGTCCATAAGAATAACATCTAGTTCTCCATCCAAAATTCATTACCGAAGGAGCACTAGATTTCTTGATAACTGCCTCTATTGAAATTTTGAGAATTTTGGGATTGTGGAGGAGGAAATCTTTGTTGGGCTCAAAAATTATTACGGTTCTGAGGTTGTTGAAACTTTCCATTACCTTGGTTGTTATTCTCAAATTTTTTCTTAGGAAGGTTTTGTCCACCCTTGAAAGATGATTGCAAGTTCTTAGAGTTGGAATTTCCTTGATCAATGTTTCCCTTAGAACCTGATCTAGTATTGAATGTGTTAGAAAGTAAAGTCCACCAAGATAACTGAGGGGGGGGGGGGGGGGTGAATCAGTTATTGGATAAAAACAAATTATAATACCATTATCATTTTTTGTCCATGTAACCAATATAAATAGCAACCATAGAAAGATAAACAAACATAATAACACAAGATATGTTGACTAGGGAACCTCTTGATCAGAGAGTAAACCCCGGTGGGAATGATACCCACAAAAGATATGCTAATATGAAAATTCCTTGTGAGAGGATGGACTCTTTTAGGAGTCTTATGAAATACATTCAGTACATATCAGTCCCTATTAGGAGACTTTTGAATCCCTGTTAAAAGATTCTAACCTGATTAAGAGTTATGGAAGGCAAAAGGACCCACTGTCCAAACAACTTCAAGGGAAAGATCACCAAATACACTGTTCAACTGATCTCTATATTATCCAAATAGAATAATACCAACAATTAATCATCTTAGCAACTTATCTTCACTCCTTTCTTTATGCCAAACCGCACCAACTATTCCACTAGATCTCAATATGTGATCTGCTCAACTCACATATCCTCTTACAATATCAACATCAACATATATTACTCAACTCCACAATTCCATATTCCAATACATATTTTAATCAAGGAAAAAAATCCTTCCTTTATACCACACTCAAATAATTACAAATGAGTTAGCCAACTAGGCTTAACCATTACAAAATATAAATCATTACACGTTACATAATATTTCATAACCATATAAAACAATTTGCTTCTAAACTAAATAATTCTTCACACGTGCAACCTATGACTATGCTGTCTCATCCAGGTCACCTCCAAAATATCATCAACCTCTATTCAACTTCACATGTCCATATTCTATCCCGATTAGGAGATATAATCCAGCTATCAAAAACTGCTTCTTAGGAACACTGTCTGAATACTATTTCCACTAAATTACACATAACTATCATAAATAATTGAATTTCCATGTGTGATCTTAAACATAACCTCAAGACATAATATAGAATCATTCCTCAAATCTGCATAGCTTGATCTATAATTCTCCACGTGCGCTAATACAAACACTATCTGCTTCTTTGTTATTCTCCAGTACATCAATGTGTTGACATCAATGACAAAAAAAGTCATGAATGCAACATACAACTACTATAGAATGAATCTAAATAATCCCCCATAGGACATATTCAACATTCATTCCTAACAATCTCCTCGATTGGCATTGATGGCAACATAGATGAAAAACATCTAAGTTCCATGAATACCAACCTGCAACACTACTGCTTTGCATTATCTTTTCAAATCCTCTTCATAAATCAAATGTTTTTCATTTAATATCTTTCTCTCCCCC
The DNA here is from genome assembly GCA_027943335.1 of Chamaecyparis obtusa. Lineage (NCBI taxonomy): Eukaryota > Viridiplantae > Streptophyta > Pinopsida > Cupressales > Cupressaceae > Chamaecyparis > Chamaecyparis obtusa. The sequence continues at coordinate 1,064,229 of BSBK01001821.1, read as the reverse complement.
ATTGACATCAATGATAAAGAAAGCATAAATATGTCAATCCACAAGCTTGAATGTCAAAAGACACTATTCAGAAAATACATTCACAAGAGTCCTTCATGACTCAGCTCAGAAATACACATAATCCCCCATAGAGGAAGTATTAGCATACAATCTAGAATGGATAGAGCTCATATACCATTGGACTGATGCAACTCTTTGCATCACTACTCAAGAGTAGATTGGGGCATAACCCCAAGCATACCTCTCAAATACTCAAATGTATCCTTAGGTAAAGGATTTGTAAATATATTTGCAATCTGCTCGTTTGTACTGATATACTCAAGTCTGACTTCTTTTTCTGCAACTTTCTCTCTTACAACATGATACTTGATTTCTATATACTTTGTTTTAGAATGCAACACAAGGTTCTTCAACATACTTACTGTATTGGTGTTATCACAGTGTATGATAATAGGCTCATTGAACTTGATTCCAATATACTTTAAGATTTGTTTCATTGATATTATCTGATTACAATTATTTGTTGCTGCTACATATTCTCCTTTTTCTCTACTCTGTGAAATACAATTTTGTTTCTTACTTAGCCAAGAAACCAATCTTCCTCCAAGAAAAAATGCTCTACCACTTGTACTCTTTTTTTCATCAACACTACCTCCCCAATTTGTATCTGTATATGCACATAAGGTAAAGTCATCTAATTTTTCATACCACAACCCATAGTCAATTGTGCCTTTCAAATACCAAAATATCCTTTTTACTGCTGCATAATGTGACTCTTTAGGATCAACTTGAAATCTTGCAACAATTCCAACTACATGTGATATATCTGGTCTAGTATAAGTTAAATACTATAATCCTCCAATCATTGTTTTGTACTTCTTTTCTTAACTGTAGGTGTTTCATCTGTGCTAGATAACTTATGACCAGTTACCATAGGTGTGCCAACATGCTTACAATTTTCCATTCCAAATCTCTTCAACAAGTCTTTCAGATACTTTGTTTGACATAAGAAAATACCATCACTGTTTTGTGCTATTTGTAATCCTAAAAAATATTTCATTTCACCAATCACACTCATTTCAAATTCTATCTTCATTTCATCACCAAATTTATCACCAGCTTCATCTTCTCCTCCAAAGATAATATCATCAACAAAGATAACTAGAATCAATAATCAATTCTCAATTTGTTTCAGACACAAATTACTGTTTGCAGTTCCTTTAGTAAATCCTAATTTTATCAAATATTTATCCAATCTTTCATACCATGTTCTAGGTGCTTGCTTCAGTCCATATAGAGCTTTGTTCAGTTTACATACAATGTCTCCTTCTTAAGTTAAAGGAAAACCTTCAGGCTGCTCAATGTAGACTTCTTCTTCCAATTCTCCATTCAGAAATGCTGACTTCATATCCATCTAATACACTTTGAATTTCTTATAAGCTGCATAAGCCAAAAACATTCTTACCACTTCAATTCTTGCAATAGGTGCAAAAATTTCTCCATAATCAATTCCTTCTTGCTGTGAGTATCCCGTACATACCAATCTTGCTTTGTTCCTTACAACTTCACCTTGTTCATTCATCTTGTTTCTGAATACCCATTTAGTTCCTATAACATTTTTATCTTTAGGTCTAGGGACCAATTCCCAAGTCTTGTTCTTCTCAATCTGATCTAGTTCTTCCTTCATTGCTTGAATCCAATTATCATCTTTACAGGCTTCCTCAATAGTTTTAGGTTCAATTTGAGAAATCAAACATAATTCTTCTTGTACCTTATTTCTTGTCAGAACTCCTTTTTGTATGCTCCCAATAATCTGATCAACATGATGATTCCTTGCTACATTCTTGTTAGGTGTCACTGTCTTAGTTCTTGCTTCAACTCCATGTTCTGATCTCAGTTCTTCTCTTATTTCCTCAATGTAGTTCCCATTCTACAAATCACTGTTAGTTTCATAAAATAATTCAACATTTTCTTGATCAATTCTAGGATGAACTTCTTCAGCTAATTCATAATCAAGTATTCTTTCCTAAATTTTGAACTTCTCATCAACTTTAACATTTGCGCTCTCAAAACTAGTCTTAGTTATTTTATTGAAACATCTATAAGATTTTCTTTTCAATGAATAACCAAGAAATATACCTTCATCACTTCTAGGATCAAACTTACTGATGTCATCATCTCTCATAATATAATATTTGCTTCCAAAATTTTTGAAATACTTAACTGATGGTGCATGTCCAAACCATAATTCATAAGGTGTCTTGTCTATGTTTTCTCTAATTTTTACTTTGTTCATTGTATATACTACTGTGTTCACTGCTTCTCTCCAAAATGTCTTCACCAAATCATTCTCAAATAACATAGCTCTTACTGCTTCAGTTACTAATCTATTCCTTCTTTCTGCAATACCATTTTGTTCAGGTGTTCTAGGAGCTGAAAGCTATCTCTTAATACCATTTACTTCACAAAAAGTATTAAATTCCTTAGAAGTAAATTATCCACCTCTATCGAACCTTAAACATTTAATCTTCACTCTAGATTCAATCTCAACTTTGTTCTTAATCAATCTAAACTTATCAAATGCTTCAGACTTTTCTTTAAGAAATGCTACCCACATCATTCTAGTAAAGTCATCAACAAAAATCATAAAATACCTTTCACCATAGAATCCTCTAGTCCTTGTGGGACCGCTCAAATATGTATGAACAATTTCCATTTTTGTTGCGGTGGTGAACTTATTACTAGGAAAAGAACTTCTTTTCTGCTTAGCCATAACACATTCTTTGCATATCATGTTAGTAGGTTTTATAATCTTCGACAAATGTCTTATTGAAAATGTAGTACTTACTTTCACAATGTTATCAAAATTTATGTGACAAAAACTTTTATGTCATAACCAACTGTCATCAATCTTAGTAATCAAATATTTAATTTTAGTAGGATTCAATTGAAATACATTACCTCTTTTTCTTGATCTAGTTCCAATCATATTACCATTCTTATCCTTGATCACACAAGTTTTCTCAGTAAACCAAAGTTGATATCCCTTATCAACTAACTATCCAACACTCAAAAGATTATGTTTCAATCCATCCACAAAATAAACATCATCAGTGTTAGTCTTTCCATCAAGAGTAATAGATCCGATTCCCTTTATCATGCAAGGTGCATTATTTCCAACTCTAACAATTCCTCCATCATAGTTGTTAAACTTTATAAATTTCCTCATATCTCTAGTCATATGATGTGAGCAACTATCTATGATCCAACTAGTTTTCTTTTCTACTTGAGAACTAAAGCTTTTTATTCTCTAACTTTAGTTTCAAAATTTTCTTCTTTTATTGCTACAAATCCTATGTTCACTTTCATTATCACTTTCACTTAAGATTTTCTCAATGCTAGCATCAAATTATTCATCATTAGCATAGTAACATTCTTTATACCTTTTAGGTTTAAAGTTCTTATATTTCTTCACTCTCTTAGGGCATTTAGATGCGAAATGACCATATTCTTGACAAGTCCAATATTTAAAGATTTTCTTACCTTCAGGTTCTCTTTTTACAAGAAAGGCAATTCCTTCCTCAATCTTTCTATCTTCTTCGGTCTTAGATCTATTTCTACTGGCATAATCTTCACTAACTCTTGTACTTCTTGTCAAAGTAGGGCAAACACTAAGTGCACTGAATAATGTCTCAATTCTAGGTAGCTCTCTTGACTATCTCAAGCCTATCTCTATTGCTTCTAATCTTCCAAGAAGAGTTTCTCTGGTAAAATTTTTAGTACAAGGTATAAATTATTCAATCATCTATGTTGTCTTCTTAAACATAGGGGTAAGTGTCTTCAAGATCTTCCATATGACTTCATCTTCTATTTTGTTTCCTTCACAAGCTTTGATACCTACAATAGTCTCTGATATCCTAAGAATATAACTTCTAATAGATTCATCTTCCATCATTCTTGCATCTTCAAATAAACATATCCAATCCTATAATCTGACTCTCTTAGGATGTACATCACCTTCAAAAGTAGATTGTAAAGCTAACCAAATTTCATAAGATGTTCATAGAGATTTTACTTGATTGTATTCATTCTCTGGAAGGGCTGACAAAAGTGCTTCTCTGGCAAGCATGTTACACATGAATAGATCTCTTTCCTTATTAGTGAAATCTTCATGTTTTTCTTCTTCAATGATAGTCTTATCACTCTTTGTGATCAACCAATATCCTGGTCCTAAACATAACAGATGTATCTTCATCTTTTCTTTCCAGCTGTCATAATTAATTCAATCAAACTTAGGGCTTTCTTTCCTAAAATGACTCGCCATAGATCTCCTTAAGTTGTTAAAATTTTCTTCCAGGATTTGTCGCTCTGATACCAATTGTTAGAAAGTAAAGTCCACCAAGATAAATGAGAGGGGTGGGGTGAATCAATTATTAGATAAAAAAAACTTATAATACCATTATCAGTATTCAATGTGTTGAAAAGTTTTGAGTTTCAAATGTAAATAGACCCTGAGCTCCCAGTGTAGCAACCAGGGCTTTGATACCAAATGTAATGTCCCCGCCAAGGAACCCATAAGGAATTAGGTCTTATGACCTAAAATTGCAACTAATTTTTTTTCTAACATTATATCACTTCATTATTACAATCACAAGTATATTCCTTAAGGTTCCTTATTCAAATTCATTTACTAACATTAAAAATTTCATTTCATAACTAAATCAAAATGATTTCCATTTCTTTCTTTTAATTTTACATTTCAAATTAAGAGAGAGAGATAGAAAGTAATATTTCATTTACAACTACATCCCTTATTATCTAAATTGTTTCCATTCCTTTTCCTTTACACATTAAATAACTTTACAATTCACATTTAAACCTTTACATAGGAAATATTTCTTTTTATTTTAACATAGGAGAGATAGAGAATATAATTACAACATTACACTTTTCATTTCAACTTTGAACTTTCAAATAATATCCCTTAAAATAAACCCCTAGAACTATCCCTCCCTGATTACATTACTTTTCTTTTTCAAATACAATTTCTGATAATGAATCCCATTACAATAACAAGTACATGAATGACCTGAAGGCTTTAAAAATATTTATTTACATATTCATTTTCCATAATACATGATAAAAAATAGAAATATCTTCATCATTGCATGAAACTAAATGCATCCAAGTCACGAACCATGGACAGGACCTCAAAAGATATTTGCCAGCCAACCATGTGAAACTGGTGAAGTTCCACCCCCCGTGCTAGGACATAGAACCAAGATACTCACAAGGCCCTAAAGAAATTTGAGGCTTTAAAAAACCCTAATTTGAAAACAAATACAAAACATAACAAGATATCACTCTACTATTCACAAGGTTTAGGTTTCTAGCATACCCTCTAGGTGAGTGTCATCACATATCCTATATTTTGGGATCCTTCCTGGCAACCATGTAACCCCGCTCCCCCCTTTCTCAATAGGGATCTAGCCTAGTATTTACCCATGGTCTTGGTACTCCAACAGGACTATGTGGACTTTATTAAGTTTTCTTTCATTATCTTTTGTGTCCCCCCTTTCCCAAATTCATTATTAGGTTATCAATTTTTACTAACCCACCCATAGGATCATCTGGTAACCACTTTAGGGTTCCAACACCTATGGTGATCCACTCACCTAGGGTACCTAGTCCCCTAACCACACACACAAGCCATGAAAAAATCAAGTACTTCAAAAGATCTATCTCGCAGGTCTAGGGAACCCTTCGGTGCACTCAGGCCTCCCGAACGAGTCCTAGCCTCATAATATGGATTCAAGCATAAGACAAGTACTAAAATAATATAAGAAACATATTATAATTCCAAAAAAACCATATATAGACATTCATAAGTGATACTAAATGCATCCCAATCACATGGAACAAATTATAGAGCTATTAAGCCCAAAAACTACAAATTTTGAGCCCCTAAAACCTTCAAAAACTCTGAATGACTTTGTATAGGAATCCATATGACAATGTATGCATTCAAATATGACATTTTACCAAGTTTTGTATGAAAGTGTAGGATGCTTTCACAAAATTGAATTCAAAACTTCCTGTAAAGGCCAAAAATTGACTTTTTTAGGCGTGGAGAGTGCCTAGGAAAGGTTCCCTGAGGTCAACTTGATGCAGGGACCTCAGTACCACATCCAAAACACATCCTCAACACTACCTAAGTCTCAGACAAGATTAATCAAATGAAAATAATTGTTAGAGTAATAAAGTGTTTTCTTATTAAATGAATCATATTGATTTAATTATTAAGTCACCTATTACCTCTTTCAACTTAAGCTAAACTTTACGCATATAATAATTAATTGCTTTATTAATTATTATTATACTTAGGGTTTTACATTTTTAGGTTTTTTGATCTCCTTTTATAAGGATTGATCTCATAACACTTTGTAACCTTTTCTAATAATTCATTATTTGATTTGCAACTTTTGTTTTTGCACATCAAGGATTTCTCCTCTCTCATGGATCCATATGTTCAGGTCTCCATAGTTGTTTGCTTCTCTCTCTTTCTATGATAGGTGTTTGTGTGTAGGTGTTCTTGGGAGCTATGGGTTGTTTATTCATCAACTCCAATATGGTATCAAAGCTTTAGATATGCTTACCCCTGTCCTCTTCCTAAGAGATTCGGCTGTGTTCGTTAGATCTACATTTTTAGAGGGTTTCCTATTAGATATGGGGGGGGACCTATTTTTCTAGTCATCTTGGATTCAAATGGACCTCACGATTGCATTCACAACATCCAAGAACCCCAAGATCTATATAAAATTTTTACAATTTTGATGAAGTTGGAATCTGTGGCAATTTTTTTTGCAACCAGCCCCAACACGGATCTCGAGGTGATCACTATTTTTGGAGTACTTTTGGTGAAAACGAACATCACAATTATGTTCAGAGTGTTCAAGATACCCAAAATTCATATAAAACTTATCAATTTTTGACAAGTTGGCCTCAGACGCAAATTTTTTTTGTGTACTAGGCCGTACGACCTGACACGCATCCTGAGATGGGTAAATTTTTAAAAAAAATTAAATTTTTTTTGCAGGTGCCACTAGGTGCCACCACGAGTGGCTCTGCTAGCGGGAACCACTAACGACCCTACTAGTCAGAACCACCAGGGGTAACCGCCGGGTTTGAATGCCAGTAGTCACAGTTAATTGAAGTTAGCTTTTTATTTTTTTGCTCTCTTGCATGATTTCAAGACAAGTTCAGATAGGCAGGTAGTTTTTTGCCCATAAATCAGGCATTTGAGATCAAAATTGGGCATATTCTATATCGTCAAAAAGTTGGTTCCGAGCCTGATCCATTTTTGTTGGTATGGTTTCATGATTTTTCCATTTTGATGCTATTCTTTTCTTTCAAAGTTAGATGTTTTCTGGGTTCTCGGTGTTTCAGATCTCCTGCATTTTGGGATCCATTTCTCTTGCATCCGGGCTCCATTTTCAGAAAAAGAGATATTGCCAGAAAGCTCTTTTAGGATTTTATCAAATCTAATGGTTTCTTGTGTGATTTTGTCCTTTTGATGATGTCACCCATCCTCAGATCCTTCCAGACACCTTCTTTGGGCCCTCCAACTCAGCTGTTGGTTTTTTTCTCATATCTTGAGCATACACTATTGAAATTTTCCAAACAAGATATCATCGAAAAGTTGATTCTGAGCTATTTCCAGATCTACAGGTTTGATTTTCTATTTTTGCATTATTGATGGTGTTTTTGACTGTCAAATCTAGATGTTCAGTTCTGCACTCCAAGAGGTCTATCTTGCGCATCCAAACTCCATTTTGGGAAAATGATATATCATTGGGAAGCTTGTTCAAAGAGCTTTCTAGTGCTATGAGTCATATTTCCAGATTCTTCTCTAGCTTCATTTTATTCAGATTCTTTTATTTTTGCAGTCTGGTGGATATCTTGGATGTTACAGGTCCTGGGATCTCTTCCCTTTGAGGGATGGCTCATCTTAGGCTATTCTTTTTTTTTTAGCAGCCTTCACTCTTCTTTGAGTAGTGTATACTTCATTTTTTGTAGCATTCTTTTATGCACATGCTTTGAGCTAAAGTGCCATTCTATTGTATGTATGGGATCTTGCACATGTTTGTGCTTTATGTACTTTTACTCCATTATAAAGTGCTAGGGGGTTTTGATGTTTTCCTTTGTTTTCCATCTTCTTTTGTCATATGACCATTCCTACAATGACATTATACTCAGGTATCTCTATATGTGTTTGTACTCTCCTTGCACATTTGATGTTTTAGATTCTTCTTCATCATGTAGTTCATATTGTACAATATTTTTAGTGTACCTATCATTACTCCCTTGTTAGAAGTATGGAGGGGTTTCAATTGTTGGTTCTACTACTTCCTTGGTTCGATAGTGTGAGCTATGTATTCAGTATTTGATTCTATGTGCTAGGAAGTTGCAGTGGCTGGGTACCTACGCATTCTAGTGAGATGGATCATTTACCATATGGACACTCTTTTTTTTCCTATTTTTGGATGCACTCTTCCATATTTGATTGATCATCTCTTCATACTTTTGGTGTTTATGCCATCTGTATCTTCGAGTTTAGGTGTTTTCCTTTATTTGCCTCCTAATTTGAGTAGTGTTATTTGAGGGCACTCATGTAGATTATAGTCTTCTCTACCTGGTCATATTTCTGTGGAGGATCTTTAGATCATTAGTTTCTTATTAATAGAGTTTGAAGTTTCATGCTTTAGTGATGTTGTACATGTTCATCTTTGTTCCTATTTTCTGGAACATTCCTAGTTTTGGAGGCTTCTTCAGTCCTTCAGACTAGTCTTTGTCTTTTTTTGGAGTAGAGTTTTTCCCATATGGTTTTCTCTATTTCTCTACCTTGTAGAGACTCCTTTTTGTAGTTGGGTACCTGATCAAGCCTTTTGTTACCGGGACCCATTTGCTTTTAGTTGTTCTTTCTAGGTTTTTTAGCTTCTCCTAAAGTTTATATTAAGGGGGGGTGTTAGAGTAATAAAGTGTTTGCTTATTAATTAAATCATCTTGATTTAATTATTAAGTCACTTATTACCTCTTTTGACTTAAGCTAAACTTTAGACATATAATAATTAATTACTTTATTAATTATTATTATGCAACCTAGGGTTTTACCTTTTTAGGTTTTCTGATCTCCTTTTATAAGGATTAATCTCATAACACTTTGTAACCTTTTCTAACAATTCATTATTTGATTTGTAACTTTTATTTTTACACATCAAGGATTTATCCTCTCTCATGGATCCATACGTTTAGGTCTCCATAGTTGTTTTCTTCTCTCTCTTTCTGTGATAGGTGTTTGCATGCAAGTGTTCTTAGGAGTTGTGGGTTGTTTATTCATCAACTCCAATAACAATAAATCAAAGAGAGGCTTGTAAAAGAAACAATGGGGAACATAGACTGCATCTCTTCCCTAAACCTCACCAACCCTTCCTATTTATTCCTTAACATCCCTAATCCATTAAATAACAATGGAATACACCATCCTACATGACCACAAACATTCCTAACCTTCCACGAAGATTTCACAATACCAAAATACCATATAAACTACATAATTACTTCTCAAATGGAAAAATGAAACACACATCAATCATAACATTTAAATAAGTTTTTCTTTTCCAATACATAGTCATCTACCATATAAAAATCAATTACATAGCATGCACATTCAAATCACATGCACAGGAAGAATGTAGATTCATCCTTGTTTAGACCCTACATGGGGTCCTATGGAGAATCCTTTTCCAATGGCTGGAGTACTCTCTACAAATCTCCAAGCCTTGAGTTGGTAGCCTTTTGGATAGATTCCTATGGCAACCAATCTCCAACAATCCACACACCCTTTCCCTCACCAAACTAGAGAACTTCCATAGTTGGTTGGAAGATCAAACCAATTATTCCCGTAAATAATTTAACAAAGTTTTTAATAAATTTAAATTATAATAGCCTCCAAGAAAATTATAACAAGAAGAATAATAAAAAATCTTTCAAGGAAAACACAACACAATTGGAAACCAACTAGCCTAACTTATAGGAGGTCTCGAGTTCAACTCCCTCCTAAAAAGATAGTTTTACTACAAAGAGCTCTCTTTATTACCTCATTATTATTTATTTTTACTTTTATTTAATACATTTTAATTATACATTAAAGAAGCCATTTACACAAGCAATAAAAAGAACATACATAATATTATTTATATATGCATGGATATATGCATGTGCACCCACATATACACATACCTATATAACATACAATCATTTAAGCACACACACACACACACACACACAGACACACACACAGACACAAACACACATATAATTACAAGGATAATTCTAACTCATAACATTAATCTCAGAACAACATCAAAAACCTAAGCCACAAAACATCACAAAACTAAATTCAAATCCCCCAACTAGGGTAACCTCCTAACATGTGTCTAAGTCCATGGGTAACCTTGGGAGTAGCTTGGTAAAATATCCACACAACAGTTTGAGAATTTTGAAGGCACGCCCAGACCTATGTAGCCAGGTGGAGACGATACCTAGTACTTGCATCCTACATCACCAAATGACATGCATATACATAAATATACATATACATACATACATATACACATACATGTATATATATATATATGTCTATATATATGTATATATATATATGTCTATATACATACATACATACATACATACATACATACATACATACATACATATATATATATATATATATATATATATATATCTATATATATATATATATATATATATATATATATATATATATATATATATATATATATATATATATATATATATATATATAGACACACACACACACACACACACACACACATATATATGTATATAGATGTATATATATATATATGTATATATGTATATATATATGTGTATATATATATGTGTGTGTGTGTGTGTGTGTGTGTGTGTGTATAAACTAACACTAGAAAACAAGGAGGGAGAGTGCGACATCATGTGGATCTTCCATAGGAGTAACTACGAATGCCTCTCCTCATCCTACACTCCCATAAACTAGTGTACATATCAAAACATAATGGGGTTAGTAGGGTTAGATTCATTAAAATATAAATATATAAATCAAGTATAAACATTTCACAATTAATACTTCTCTAACCATTCATCATTTTAATTCAAATCATTTAATATCTCATAAGAAACTCTACTAATCAATAAATATGAAATCAAAATGTCCATCATGAAATAACATAGTCCATACATATAATCCAAAGTATCAAAGTACTGATCCTATCAATCCAAAATATGCAGATACTAGAGTGAGCATTACACCTTAAATGACATTCTAATCAAAGAGAGTACTGGTAAGACTCCCTATGAATTGTGGTTTGGTCATGCTCCTTCTATGAAGTATTTCAAAATTTTTGGTAGCAAGTGTTATATCAAAAGAGATGATGAAATAGGAAAGCTTGATGCAAGGAGTGATGAAGGTATTTTTCTTTGGTATTCTAGCAAAAGTAAGGCATATAGATGTTTCAATATGAGATTAATGAAAATAATTGAAAGTTCTAATGTGAAGATTGATGAGAAGTTTTAGATTCAAGAAAGAATGTATGAGTGTGATTCAATACCTAAGAAAAAGACCGAGAATAAAGAGGCAAGACAAATTTTTGAGATTGAAAATGGTGTACAGGTTTTTTAAAGTGAAAAAAGGAAGCTCCTAGAACACCAACGTATGTTTTCATGAACGATTCTAAAAATCAAATTATTGGTGATGTTAATCAAGGTATGATAGAAAGGTCTAGGGTTAGAAATGAGCTTTGTTTAATCTCACAAGTTGAACCTAAGACTACTGATGAGGCTTACAAAGATGAATCATGGATTAAAGAAATGCAGGAAGAGATAGATTAGATAGAGACAAATAATACTTGGGAATTGGTTCCTAGGCCCAAGGGCAAAAATTGGAACCAAATGGGTTTTCAAAAACAAAATGAATGAAAAAGGCATAGTTGTGAGGAATAAAGCTAGACTACTCTGCAAACTCTATTCAAAAAAAGAAGGTATAGACTTTGATGAATATTTGTTCATATTGCAAGATTAGAGGCAGTAAATTTTTTTTTTCCTTATGCAACACATAAAGATTTCAAGGTATATCATATGGATGTGAAGTCTACATTCCTGAATGGTAATCTTGAGGAATAAGTATACATAGAGTAGCCTGATGGATTTCCTTTGATATAATATGACGACATGGTTTTTAGGTTGAAGAAGGCCTTGTATGGACTAAAGAAGGCACCAAGGGCTTGACATGCTCATCTTGACAATTATTTATTGTATCTTGGTTTCATAAAAGGTAGTGCAAATAGTAATCTATATTTGAGAACTAGCACAAATGGTATTTTGATTGTTGAGGTATTTTTGGATGACATTATCTTTGGAGGTAATGATGAGATGAACAATATTTTTTTTGAAGAAATGAAAATGAGTTTTAAATGTCAATGATTGGTGAAATGAAATTTTTCCTTGGTTTGTAAATAATTCAAAATAAACATGGTATCTTCATCTCACAAACCAAGTAGCTTGAGGAGTTGTTAAAATTTTGGAATGGAGTATTATAAACCTTTTCGGATACCTATGATGCTTGGGTGTAATATTTCAACTATTTATGAATCTAAAAGTGTCTTTCAGATAAAGTACAGGTCCATGATTGGAGGTTTGAAGTATTTACCACACACTAGGCCAGATATAGAAAGGGCAATTGGAATTCTTGCGATGTTCCAAACTAATCCTAAGGAGACTTATTTTGTTGTTGTTAAAAGGATATTTAGATATCTAAAAGGAACAAGAGAATATGGTTTATGGTATGATAAATTTGACTATTTCACATTGCGTTCTTATACTGATGCAAATTGGGCAGGAAGTGGAGATGACAGGAAGATCACTAGTGGTGGAGCCTTTTTCCTTGGGAAAATGTTGGTCTCTTAGCTAAGAAAAAAACAAGATTGTATAGCTCAGTCTACTATTGAGTCAAAGTATGTGGTTTCTGCCATAAATTGTATATAGATTGAGTGGATGAAGCAAATGTTGAAGGACATAGGGGTAAGCTTTGAAGAGCCTTTTGTAATTCATTGTGATAAGACAAGCACTATGAACAAGTAAAAGAATCCTATTATGCATTCAAAGACTAAACATATTTCAATCAAATATCACTTTTTGAGAGAAAATGTTGTAAAAAAGAAAATCATATTGGAGTAAATCAATACAAAGGAGAAAATAGAAGATATATTCACCAAACCTTTTCCAAAATATACCTTTAAATATATCAGAGGTATGATTGGGGTGATAACCTCTCCTTGTATGATCTAGATGATGTAGGAATGCATCATTCTAGTAGTTATGAAATCTATATCACTCCTTGAGCTTGATGCTTGGATGCACTCCTCAGGGGGAGTGATCGCAGTAAATAATAGAGTACACTTGGGTGATCAAGCACCTAGTTTTTTTCAGGAATGAAGATTTGAAAAAGATACACCTTGCAGAGGTGGGATGTGTAGAGATGGAGAAAAATAAGAAAATTAGCACCATTTCCCATTGATGTCAAATGGGGAGTGTTACAGATGAAAAACTCTTACAATGTTAGGGGGAGCATTGAATAGGTCATTGAGAAGATATTTTGGGTTGATGGTTTTTCACATATATTTCCATAAATTACAAAGGGGGGCACTATTGGAAATGTTTCTATTTGAGGTGTTGACATTCATGTTTTTTCATTGATGTCAACATATGTTTTAGTTGGTTTCATCAGAAAGACTAGTTATGATAGGAACATGCAAGTCTAACAGAGTGGTATAGACATTGTACAACATTCCAAGATATGTAGGCTTAGATTTTTGATGAAGGATATGTGTATACCTTATATCTAAAGTTTCATAGCATTATCTATTATTTTACATGACTTATGACTATTTTGGTGAAGATTGGTCATAGTGCAGTAACAGATTATGACAGAGATGGTTTCAGGATAACTTGGATGTGAGCATGAATTGTAGTATGCAAGTTTGAGGCTTGATAGAATACACATGGAAGAACATTTTGTGATAATCTTGGGTCGTTGGGATCTAGGTGACATCAAATGAAGCATGTGTTCTTGCAAAGATGTATTTGGGGCTGATTAGAGGAGATAACATGTTCAGAAGGTTTCTAGTGTGGATTATGGAATTTTGCATGCATTTTATGATTTTTATTTGTTGTATACTTGTTTAAGATATTGTGTGTATATTAGCATGGGTCTATGTATATAGTTTTTCATTGGGGAAGTCCTAATAGGCTAACCTAATTTTTTGTTGTAACTTGTATAAAGGAAAGTCATCCCTTGAAGTTATACATGGTTATGGGGTTTGCAAACTTGTTTTTGGAAGGTCTACTGGATGTAGATTAGAGGTAATTCATTAAGCACTTCATTGGAAATGTTTGGGAAAATCTAGTTGATGTAAGTCTATTCATTAATATTATTGTATACTCTTATAGATTATTTGGACAATGGATCCAAAAGGTGGATTTAACCTTCACTTTGGGAAGTGTGCTCAAGAACTAATCATATCCTTGTAATAAACTTCTAATAGGGTTGGAAAGACTCCTAACAAGGCCTATCCTTTAACAGAGACTTGTACTAAATGTAATAATCAACTTGTTGGAATTAGGAGAGATAGGTACTGAGAGGGGAGGGGTGAATCAGTGCCTTCAAAATTTTACTTGTAAAACCTTTTAGATCTATAACTATGTACTATGATAACTGATCAAAATAACTTGAATCTAATTGCATAAATCAATCATCTAGTTAACTTGAAAAAGTAAACAACATGAAATCAATATGACAATCACATAACACAAGTATTTTGGTAATGCATAAACCCTTGTTAGAAGGTAAAAACTGCGGTGGGGATGACACCCACAAATTCTTCACTACTGTAGATAGAAAAGGTTTTCCTGTTAAGGCTACAAGTTTTGATCACTTTTGGTGATCTTACCCTATTAGGAGTAACATATTAGATCAGCTAGATCTACCTAGTTATAGGATTTTGACAACACTAATGAAGTGTGTACTCGGTTAAGAGATTTACATAAGACTGTTAAGTCTACTCTGTTAAGAGATTTTATCACAAAACTCTACTACAATTGTCAGAAAGTAATAGGAAATTATCTGCTAGTTTGAAAACTCAATTGTCTGAAATAGATCTATAAATGCTCATAAAATATCACCTTGACTGTGATGATTCACTACTCTGTTCTACTCAGTAGCCTTCTCTGATTCTGCTCAATCTGATATCCTCTGTACTTTGTTCTTCTCTGTAAACTAATTGACTTGAAGTTAGGCAATGGCTTCAAGTGCTCCATGATTCATATATATCAGTTCACTAACTTCTTATGAAAATGATGCAAACATACAAAATATAGTGTTCAGTTTTTGTCGCCTTAGCAAAAATTAGGTTACAAAAATAATCATAACCCTAAGATCTACGGTGAAAAATTAACCTAGATCAACTATTACAATAAGATAAACATTACATTTGATGAGTATCTTTTACAATAAATGCTCCTCAATCTTGGTAAACCATTTTATGATCTGTTGTAACTATTTGCATAGAAGAATGTGCCATTTTAGATTACTATGCCATTTTTTGTGATCATCGGTAAACACTGTATAAACTACTCAGTGTATACTGCGATGCTCGATGTTTACTGTCCATCGGTGTCGGTGTCACTAGTGCTCGGTAAACTGTGTGATGCTCAGTGTAAAGGCTTTACCGACTACTCTATCTTACTTCTGGTTACCAACCAACTCAATATAAGTGACCGA
Organism: Chamaecyparis obtusa; assembly: GCA_027943335.1. Classification (NCBI taxonomy): domain Eukaryota; kingdom Viridiplantae; phylum Streptophyta; class Pinopsida; order Cupressales; family Cupressaceae; genus Chamaecyparis; species Chamaecyparis obtusa. The sequence goes on along the minus strand of BSBK01001821.1, from coordinate 1,048,316 downwards.
CCGACCTATTTAACATCCTTTGATACTAGTGAAAACCTTAAATGCTCAATAGAGATTAACAATATCCCCCTTTGGCATTAGTATCAAAACTTTGAATGTATATAGACAAAATGTTTCTATATAATCCTTATGTCTCTACCATATACATATCCAAAACAATTTTTTTTTTAAGTACAAAGTACTCCCCCTCGGTGCATGCTCCTGGTAATATGTATGTATCAAAGTATACTTATTTGGCATATATATGTTTTCCCCCTTTTTGATAATAATGCCAAATATAAAAAAAAACATATACTTACATCTTATTGAAAATGTTTGGATGGGTTTTCTTTACAAACTCCAAGAGGTTTTCCCACTCCTCTTTCAAGTTGGTAAGAGCAATATGCTCAAGACCGACTAGTGCATGCATGTCAAAGATATTATCTAACACCAAAATCTTTGGTGTTGCTACAAGTTGTTTAGCTTTGACAATATGGGTTTCAAAAATTTTCAGGTAAGGAGTGAGTTCTATTTGTAACTCTGTGACCTGATCAATGATTTTCTCTTCTTGTTTTCTTAGATCTGCTATCAACCACCAGAGTTCCTAAACTTAGTGAATATGCTTTAAGAAGGCATTCAGTTTGGTTATAGCTACTTGTGTACTCAAATTTATTTCTACTTCTAAACCTTTTATCTTTTCACTGACTTCTATCGTGAAGATGTCTGAAGTACAAAGCTTGATAAAAAATTGATAGATTATCTGGGTGATAGATTTTACCTCGGTAATGACCTCAAATAATTTTACCTTTTTTAATGCCACTTCTGTGCTAATCCTTTCTGCCAATTTGTCCTGAATCTTTGATTCTGCCCATTCTTCTATTCTTTTGTTTGTATCTGTATCAGGGGCATTGATTTTTTCGGTGAGTGTAGCAAGCTGATCTATGATGGGAGTATTCTCATCAATATTTGTCTCCAGTAATATCTGTTGTAGAATATCCCTCACATCATGTAACACTTCTTTTCATTTGTGTTCAAGGATTGCCTTAACTTTTCTTGTGCCACTTTCCTTGAACATAGCTCCCCATATCTACTTAGTTCCTTAGGGATTAGGGTTCTCGGGTCACATTATGGTATAATTATGACTTCATCAATGGTGACCGACCCTTTTGCTTTCTTCTTCTTCTTCTTTTGTGCAAGAGGTGACTTCTTCTCACTAATAACAATAGCTTTTTCTCCACTCATTGGAGTATCCTTCCTAGTTGACACCATAACTTCCTTCTTCTGCTCCTCGGTAGAAGGTGTGGGAGTCTCGGTTGTAGTGTCAGGTGGGTTCACCTCAGTTGAATTTGTTTCTTCTAGTTCCTTTGTTTCTATAGACTGTGCCTCTATTTTGGTAGGCTCATTTGTATCTACAAGTTGCTCAGGTGCTTGTATCCCTGTTGTATCTTTATTTTTCTCTGGATGAGAAGCATTGGGTTGTACTTGTGAAAGTATTTCAACTACCTCTGCAAGTAGAAGAAGTTCACCTGATAGAGATGTGAACACACTATCAGTGTCTAGTGCTTCATCTTTGTTTGGTGCAATAGTCACATCTTCATCATCCTTATCATCGGGATCACTATTAGTGATGTCCTCAATGAGTACATCATCATCGATTTTCTTCTACAAGTGGATCTTTACTTGATCTGGTGCATCTTGTGAAATTCTTATTTCTTCCTTTTGTTTGGTGATATCAATTACCTCGGTAACTGATATACCGGTGTCCTTTAATTTATTTCCCTTGTCATCATCAATGTATATACCTTTACCTTTTGAACTGTGTCTCTTCTTCAACAGTTTTAGGAATGCTTCTTTTTTAGCTTTCTCTTCTTCTTTCAAAATTGATGTCCATAGAGAATCACATGTGACATCCATATCAGCCACATTCTCATCCATTATCTACATAGCTCTATTCTCGACTAGAAATCATGCTTGGTACTTTCTCAAATATTTTCTTACAACATCATAATTGAAGTGTGAGGCTGCATGAGCTAATGATTGTTCTCTTTTCCTTTTCTCAGTATCTAGTGCAATAGTCCATTTCTCATTTATTTTGTCATCTGGTTCCTTCGGTAATTGACATGTGAATTCCATTAGTACTCTCTTGAATTTAATCATCATCTGGATGATAGCATGTTCTAGCTTTGTCTTGTCCTTTATTGACATTTTGTTAAATTTTCCTATTCCTGGATCTGCAAGATTTCCATTTTCAATTATATCTTCAATTATTTATTCTATTGTACTTTCCCTATTATGAACTATCTTGAATTGATTAGGATCATTTTCAGTGTCAGTCTCCTCTATATCTTCTTTACTTCTTATGTATTTCCTCTTTTTCTTTTGTGGCTCAGCTACTTTCTTGTTCTTTCTCTTTATATATTTCTTCATCGGTGTAGCTGCTCTTCTTTTTGCTACTTTTATTGTTTCTTCTTTCTCGGTAGGTTGTGCTATAGTTGATGAACATGTCTTCATTCCTTTAGGTTCTGGTAACTGCATTTCTTGTTCAACATTGGTGGGAGGAATTGGTGTGGGATCCTTTTCTTTGTCTGAATCGGTCTCCTTGCTATCATAGGGTTTTTCAGCCAACTGTAACTGACCTTCGGTTGTTTCTTTAATCGATGACTCCGCAGATGCATTTCCATATTTTTCTATGAGATCTTTTCTCATTTTCTTCGCCCTTCTAGACATTTTTTTGATCTCTATGTCTGTAGTGATTTGTGACTTAGCTTCCTCATATACGCCAAACCTACTGGCAGTGATGTCTATCGGTAATGCCAACAATGCATTAATAGATTTCAAAGTGAAATCATAATTCATTTCACATCCTATCAGTGCCAACTATTTTGTTCTCGGTTCTACTACCTTTATCATTGAGTGGTCTGTGCTGACTACAAAAAATATGTCATCTTCAAATTTACTCACTAATTCCCTTATAATTCTACTCCTTTGATGCATTTTTGTCTGAAATTCTTTGAAATATGCATCAAATTCCTTATTCAGATCATCTCCTAGACTTTTCATCATTTCACCAATTTGTGCAATTATCGATTTATCGGATTGCCAGTTTACTTTACCGATACTAGGTATATATTTTTGCAGATATAAAAATGTACAGACAAGTAGTGATCCTTACTTACATGTGTTGGACTTCTTTGATCTTATTGTCTTCATATTCTCTTGCAGTTGGTGTAGTAGCAGTTTGACAAGATCTACCTGGTGATCTTTCTTTACAATTTTATATGCCATGTCCATGGCGTTGCAGGGTACACTGTTTAGTCTGCTAGATTGAAATATCTTGTACCCAATGACATGAGCTATGAATTTTACCATTGGGTCTTTGATGGTTGATATTTTCAATGCCCTACCATTCCATTGAGCTCCAGTGTTCTTTTCAATGTCGGGATGAGATGAACTTCGAAAGGATTTTGCTTTGTTGGTTGTAGGGTACCCAATAACCCTACTGATAATCTTCTTTGTGACCTCAATAGGTTTGTCCAGCCAAAATTTCCCATCATGAAATTTTCTCAATACAATTCTTATCTAGTCAATTTTAAAAGATTATAGGTAGTGCGTGACACATGATAACCCTAAGTTCTCAATCTTCTCATATTTGGATTTTAACTTTCCATCGAGTCCAAAAACTTGTTGATAAGAAGCAATGGTCTCAAAATCACCTACTTCTCTAATTTTGTAGTGAATATAGTGCTAACATCTTCTATTAACAAAACCCTATTTGGAATACTCAAAAAATGCACCCATATCATCTGTTTGTGCTGCAACCTTGGGATGTGGTTTGAATTTGGCCTCGGAAAAATTATCCCTAACAATTAATTCTACTTCCTCCTCAATGTTTTGCAATTTTCTTGCAGTTGATGTTGATGCCATAAATTATTTCTAGGGTTTTGACAAGCAATAGATAACCAGTGTTCGGTAGGCAAATGAACTTACTTGATATCATCGAAGAATTGTTGTCTGTTCGATCTACAGTAGCTTTGAATCTTTTCTAGAAAAACTTTAGCTCAAACTCTTCTCTGTAAAATCTCTATTCTTTGAAATCACAGTGTAACAATGAACTCTATTTCCACGTATTTATAGACTTTGATATTTCTGCTCAAACTTTGGTGCATTAAATGCGTGACCTAACTTTTGATATGAAACAGCTGTCAGCTTGATAATGTCTACAATTTCCTTTGCTTGGTTAACATAGAATTTCTTCATTGGTTTGCACTGTTGTCGGTTAACCTTGTATAGTGATTACCGACGGGTAATCAACTATCATTTCTTCTTTTATTGGCTATGTGACATTTGTAAACTCACAACACATAAACCATAATGCATCTTTATTCATGTGGATTTGGTATTTGTACATCATATATAAGGAACTGTATGTAAAATGTGATCATTTAAAAATGTTAGTTCCATACATACCTTTGTCATCTTAAGTGGAGGTACCGATGTCACTCAATCTAGTGGATGAGGTTTCATTGACAGTGTTACTTGACTCAGCATTCTCATTAGATGCCTTCTTCCACATTGTGTTCCTTAACTTCATAATTTCTGCAATATTATATCCACTCTCAAATATATGATTTTCATCTGGTGCTTGGTCTCTGCAGTTCTTGCTTAAATGACCAACCTTGTGATAGTGCATACATGCCATTCCTGCATTTGTCTAGTTTCTTGATTGTACAATCCGACTCTTTCTATAATAGTTTTCTGCAATATGTCCATACCGACCACATACAACACAATTAGTCCATGTATTATAATCCCAAACATATGAGTTACCTTGTCTCTTCGGTTGATATGGCTTTCGTTGTAGTTTCTCTTTAGGTGTCTAGACTTGTTTCATTTTTGCCTTACAGTCCCTTGCAGTGTGTCCATGCTTATTACAAGTATAGCATATTTTCTCCTCAGTAGTATTATTAGCAATATCATTCTATTTAGCTTTGCATTCATAAGCTGGATGTCCAAACTTACCACAATAATAACAATATCCATTGAATTTAGGAATGACAGGAGGTTTACATTGTGCTTTGCTTCTACACACATTAGATGTATGTCCTGGTTTTCCATAGTGATAACATGTCAACACTTTAGTTTTTTGACTTTTTTAGCTTGTTGTGATGATTCTCCTTCACCGGTGTAGCCTATACTGGCTCTGCTTCTGAATCTTCTTTGATTAATTAGAAAATCATCAATCTTTTTAGAGCTATCCTTAGCTATCTTCATCATTTCATTATGTTGCTTTTGTATCTTTATATCATTTCTTAGTTTTTCATTATCTTCTCTGAGTATTACAACATCTTCAAGTCTTCTTGATAATTCTCCATTTACTCGGTTCATTTCTTGATTAACTATCATTATCTAGTTTGATACTTGGAAGTGATGATCAGTGAGTCTCTGTATTTCACTTTCTTTTGCTTGGAGTTGTTCAGTCATCAATATTCGGTCTTCAATAGCCAGATTCCAATCTTGTTCAGCTTGTCTAGCATTGTTCATGATTTCCACCATTCTCACCATCTGAGATTCATGACCGATTTGAAGTGCTTTCACTTGCTCAGATAGATGCTGATTCTTTTCGGACAAGTTAGAGATTATGCTTTTAGATCCATCAGAGATGCTTCCAGAGCTTGATCCAATATGATCAAATATTTCATCAATAGGTTCTTCATGATAACTGATTTCATTCTGCAAAATTGCAAGATTCTTTCTTTCAACCAATAATTTCTTTAGTTCTTCCTTGGCTTGTTTATACTATTCTACAAACATCTGTATTTGTATCTTCTGATTCTCAATAGTCTTGTCAAGTTTGTATCTCTCCATGACTTAGATCTTTACCCTTCAGTGGTTAGACTATTCAACAAGAAAACTAAGCTCTGATACCAATTTTTGGAATTAGGAGAGATAGGTACTGAGAGGGGAGGGGTGAATTAGTGCCTTCAAAATTTTACTTGTAAAACCTTTCAGATCTATAACTGTGTACTGTGATAACCAATCAAAATAACTTGAATCTAATTTCATAAATCAATCATCTAGTTAACTTGAGAAAGTAAGCAAAATGAAATCAATATGACAATCACATAACACAAGTATTTTGGTAATGCGGAAACCCTTGTTAGAAGGTAAAAATTGCGGTGGGGATGACACCCACAAATTCTTCACTACTGCAGATAGAAAAGGTTTGCCTATTAAGGCTACACGTTTTGATCACTTCTGGTGATCTTACCCTGTTAGGAGTAACATATTAGATCAGCTAGATCTACCTAGTTATAGGATTTTGACAACACTAATGAAGTGTGTACTCAGTTAAGAGATTTACATAAGACTGTTAAGTCTACTCTGTTAAGAGATTTTATCACAAAACTCTACTACAATTGTCAGAAAGTAATAGACAATTATCTGCTAATTTGACAACTCAATTGTCTAAAATAGATCTATAAATGCTCATAAAATATCACCTTGACTGTGACGATTCACTACTCTGTTATGCTCAGTAGCCTTCTTTGATTCTGCTCAATCTGATATCCTATGTACTCTGTTCTACTCTGTAAACTGATTGACTTGAAGTTAGGCAATGGCTTCAAGTGCTCCATGATTCATATATATTAGTTCACTAACTTCTTATGAAAATGCTATGAACATACAAAATATATAGTGTTCTATTTTTTCCGCCTTAGCAAAAATTAGGTTACAAAAATAATCATAACCCTAAGATCTACGGTGCAAAATTAACCTAGATCAACTATTACAATAAGATAAACATTACATTTGATGAGTATCTTTTATAATAAATGCTGCTCGATCTTGGTAAATGATTTTACGATCTGTTGTAACCGTTTGCATAGAAGAATGTGCCATTTTAGATTACTATGCCATTTTCTATGATCATTGGTAAACACTATATAAACTACTCGGTGTATACTATGATGCTTGGTGTTTACTGTTTGTCAGTGTCAGTGTCACTGGCACTTGGTAAATTGTGTGATGCTTGGTGTAAAGGCTTTACCGACTGCTTTGTCTTACTTCTAGGTACCGACCAACTCAATATAAGTGACCGACCGACCTATTTAACATCCTTTGAAACTAATGACAACCCTAAATGCTCAATAGAGATTAACACAACTCCTAGCAGGGCTAGATCTCATAACAAGGACATAATATTATAGTGCATCATTAGTGGGTTCCATCCCCATTTGGTTTTTTCCCTTAACAGGGTTTTCCTCGACAAAAAATCCTTGTGTTATGGTGTTTTGATTTTGTGATACTTTTATGATTACATTACTATTTTAATTTGTTTAAAATAATTAATTTATAAAGGAATTTAAGTTTAAGATTTGGCACACAACTGATTCACCACCCCCTCTCAGTTGTGTTGGTGCATTGTTATTGCTAACATGGCCAATTAATCTCTTTTAACAACTCTTGAGACCAATGGTTTTTCTTCATTGGGATTATATTCTTTAATATAATTAAATGAATTTTTTTCCTCACTAGCAATAGAATCATCATCAGCCACACCTTCAGCAGGCATAAATTTTTTTATGACCCTTAGAATGATATTTCTTAGATTTGTCTCTAACATTCTTATAATTCTTGCTCAGTAATCTAGATGCAATATGACCAATCTTATTACAATTGAAACATTTAAAAGGTAATCTTCATTCATACTTACCAGAGCCCTTAGTTAGTCTTCTTGCAATCAAGGCTTCAAGATTGTCAATATTCCTTTGTTCTTCCATGATCTCTTCCTAATCCTTAGCATAGTGTTTGAATTTCATCTTTGTAGAGATTTCTCCCAGGTCATACTTGGTCACACTAGATTTGAATGCAATTTCAACCTTCAGAAGTTCTTTACTAAGTGTATTCATCTCATAGGCACAAATTATTCCATCCAAATCTTCTCTTGAAATAGGTCTTATAGTTCTCAATTATTCAATAGAACTAACCTTCTCACTGTAACATGTAGGAAAAAGATCTCAAACTCTTGTCAACAACTTCATTTTATGTCAAGGTTCCTCCAACACATCTAATTTCACATACCAAATCATTCACTCTTTGCAAATAAAATGAGGCAGTCTCTCCTTCACTCATTTTCATGTCTTCATATTTACCTTTTAATCCCTTCAACTTAGCTTGCTTAACATAAGTATCACCTTAAAAATCACAATTTTGAAACATGGAGCAGGAGTGGGAGTGGGAGGGAGGAGGAGGAGGAAGAGAGGGAGAAAAAAAATTGAATTCGAAGCAAGATGGGAATCTGGATGTTCCTGGTTTTGCTGTAGATTTTGTGCCTGATTCTAGAAATGCTGTGGTTTCTGAGAATATTTTAGATGCCAATGCTGAAAGGCCTTTGTCAGAAAAGGGGGAAAGTGCTGGTGGGTCAAGCTTGGCCCATCCCAGTAAGGACAATGGTCCTATCTTGGGACTAGAGGTGGAAAATGCTAATACTAATGAGAAAGGAAAAGGGTCAACAAAACAATAAGAAGATTCTTCACATGGAGGGAACTTGAACTAAGGTAAGTAGAAATGGTCAGGCCTTTTTGGGGTCAAACCAACTGGAAAATCTTCTTTCCCTAAGGTTGATATTGTTTTAGATCCATTAAAGTGGGAGTTAGGTATTAAAATTCCTGATCAAATCATAGAGCACATTGTTTCTATTATGGCATCCACTTTGATTGGAAGATTTACAGGTCCTAGACTAAATATTGATCTGGTGAGAGCCTTTACCTTCTAGAAGTAGAAACTCAAAGGATAGGTGGATTTTGCGGCTATGCCTAAAGGTTTCTTTTCCTTTGTGTTCTCTAATGGAGAAGATTTTTCTAAAGTGTTGTGTTATGGCCCTTGGATGATGGGTAAATCCTCTTTATCGCTACAGAAATGGTCAGAAAATTTGGATTATAATGAAAGTTTCTTTATCTTAGCCCCTGTTTGGGTAAGACTGCATGGATTACCCCTAGAATATTGGCATGAGGATATACTAGTGGCCATAGTTAGTTCCTTTGGTGAACTGCTTACGATAGATTCAATGACAGTGGCTAGATATAGACAAGTGTTTTCTAGGATCTGTGTTAATATCCAACAAGATACTGAACTACCCCAAGTAATCACCATGAACTCAAAATTTGGCAAGTGGAGACAAGAAATAGAATATGAGTCAAAACCTTTTGTGTGCTTTACCTATAAAAAGGCTGGACATTGGGCTAAGCACTATCCCCTAAAGATCTCAGCAGATAAGAAAGATCAGGAGTTAAAGATCTCAAAGAAATGGGAGTGGAGCAAAAAATGGGAAACTCAAAAACCCCCTGTTGACCAGATCCCCTGTTCTAACTCAGAGGAGAAGCAGGTACCCCCTCAAATGGAGATGGAAGGAATAGAAGAACAAAAGGAATCAACACCTCTTAATGAGAATAACAAACAATAGGAACAAACATGCTCGATCAATTCTTCTAAGGAGACCATTGATCTCTCAATGATTCAGATCCTCAACTGATCTCCAAGGTGGAAGATAGTTCAGATTCAACAAAAGGGAGGGACTCCTAGCTTGGACTTCAGGGGATAGGTGAAGACATGAAAGATTTAGATCAAAGTAGTAGTGAAGCCTTGAATGCTATTCTTCTTGAGCTTGAATCAAGTAGGATCAGCTCAAAGGATAGAATGATGACTCTGAAATAGTGGAAGTAGAGAAAAATAAGAACCCCTGGATACAAGTTAAGAAAAAATCTCCAGCAGGAAAAGGATTTGGTCCCTAGCCTAGAATGGATAACAATAAAGACCAAAGTCCCTTATAAGGAAGAAACAATTCAAGGGTTTCAATAGGATGCTTGACATCTAAATCAAACAAGAAGGGGGGACAAATCAAACAAGGAGGAGTCTAGACAAGAGGACAACAACAAAAGGTGGATACAGGAACTCCCAAAAGAGATAGAGGAAGAGTTTATGAAAAGGATCAGAGAGAGCTAGAAACTAAATAGAACATAGCTGATGGAAGATAGCTCACCATCGATTAGGTCTGCTCCCCAAACCTTAAATGAAGATCTTATCTTGGAACATTAGAGGTCTAAATAGTCCTCATAAACAAGATATTGTTAGGAATTTAGTTAGAGATTCTAATCCTGACATTTTCCTTATTCAAGAAACTAAAATGGTTAAAGAAAAGATAGCTAAAATCAACCTTCTTAAGAATGGTGAGAAGTTTGGTAGTGACTTGGAAGGGGCCTCTGAAGGATTGGCTATTTACTAGAACTCTAAGTGTTTTCACTACATCCTGCTAAGAGAGGATAAGAACTTTCTGGTAGTCAAACTAAGAAGCATTAAGGATAACTTCTCATGGACTCTGATTAATGTGTATGCTCCTAATACTAAATTAGGTAGACTCAAAATTTTGAAAAAGATTCATGAGCTTAGGAATGATTATCCAGATGAGAACTAGATGTTGATGGGAGACTTTAATACTCCTCTGAAAGAAGTTGAAAAAAGAGGTGGAAACAACACTCAAGTGGAAAGCAGGGTGGACCTTATGGAATTTATTAGCAATGAAGGCATGTTGGATGTTGATCTCAAAGGTATTGATTATACTTGGTCTAACAGGAGAGTGGGTGCTGACCTTATCCAGGTTAAGCTTGACAGGGTTCTCCTTTCTCATGACTGGTTTTCTAAGTTTTCTTGCACCCTCTCCTCTCTCAATCGTATTGGCTCAAATTACTACCCCATTTCCTTTCTTGCTAATCCCCTTAGCAAGAAAGGACATTCTTATTTTAGACTTGAAAAAATGTGGCTAGACCACCCATATTTTGAAAACAAAATTAGGGAATGGTGGAATATTAAAGTGGAAGGAAAAGCTATGTACCAAGTGGCAAAAAAAATGGCAAATGTCAAAGCAAAAGTAAGACAATGGAATAAGGATGTCTTTGGTGATATATTCCAAACCAAGAATAAGATTTAAATTGAATTAAAATAAGTTCAAGACAAGATACAATGTTCTAGATTGACTAAAGAAAGTAGAAAAGAGGAAAATCAAGTTCTTGTTGACTATCACAAAATCATATCGAAAGAGGAGACCTACTGGAGAGAGAGATCTAGATCCCTTTGGCTAAAAGCAGGAGACAAGAATACTAGATTTTTTTACCTTACAACAATGAAGCATAAAGCAATGAACATAATTAATTCTCTTGTTACTACAAGATGTACTTTAACTAAAGAGGAGGATATAAGGAGAGAAATGATGGGCTATTGCACTTCTCTTCTTTCCAAAGAGAAAGATCTTGATTAAGAGAATGAAATCTCCTTACTGAGTTCCATTCCTTCATTGTTGGACTCTAAGGATAATGAATTCTTAAGTCTATCCCCAAGGATGAAGAAATTAAAAGGGATATTCATTCTTTTGAAGGAGAAAAATCTCTTGGTCCAGACGGGTTCCAACTGTTCTTCTTTCAATCTTTCTAGAGGATCATAGGGAAAGATGTATGTGGAGTAGTGAAAGAGTTCTTTGGCTCTAAATAAATTCTAAAAGAACTTAACTCTACCTTTATTTCTCTTATTCTAAAAAGATCGGGAGCTAATGCTGCTAACTGCTTTAGGCCTATCAATCTTTGTAACTCTTTGTATAAGATTATGTCAAAGGTTCTCACTACTAGGATTTTAAAGCTTCTCCCTCATCTCATCTCTCCTCAACAAAATGGATTTGTCCTAGGGAGACAAATTATGGATTCCATAATGGTGGTTCATGAGAATATCCATTCTTTGGAGAAATCAAGGAAACAGGGCTTCTTGATGAATCTTGACTTATCCAAAGCCTATGATAGAGTGGAATGGGAGTTGCTTTCCAAAATTCTTCAGGCTTTTGGTTTTGATAATGGAGTGGTCAAGCTGATTATGCAATTGGTTTCAACTATTTCCTCTTCTGTGATTGTGAATGGTGGCTCCTCTCCCTTCTTTAGACCTTCTAGGGGTTTGAGGCAGGGAGACCCAATCTCCCCTATCCTCTTCCCCATCATGGCTGAAAGTCTTGGTAGATTCATTAAGAACCAAGTTACTCAAGGGAAGATCAATGGCCTACAACCCTCTTCAATGGAGATTAAATGTTCTCATGAAAAATTTGTAGATGACATGACTCTTATGGGGGAATCTATTGTCAAAGAGGTGAGGAACATTAAAAATGCTCTCAATGTTTACTCTAACACCACATGTCAACTTATTAATTGGGAGAAAAGATTTATGTATTTCTTTAACAAACCTAAAGCTAGAATGAACAAAATATCCTCCATTCTTGGGTGTAAGATAGGGAGGCTTCCTGCCCCTTACTTAGGCTTGCCTCTATGCTTGAAACCGGAGGCCAATTTTTGGAATGAAATTCTTGATAGATTCCATAATAAGTTGGCGGGTTGGAAAGGGGTGATTCTAAGCCAAGATGGAAAAGTTCAACTGCTGAAGGCCACTCTTCAAAAATTCCCTATTTATGCTCTAAGTCTATTCAAAATTCCTTTAAAGTACATTGACCTTATGAAAAAATTCAAAAAAAGTTCTTATGGACTGGTGTGGAAGAGAAAAAGAGACTTAGTTTGGTGGCTTGGGAGAAGGTTTGTAAACCAAAGAAGTTGGGGGGCTAGGCATCAGAAACATTACTAATACAAATAAGGATCTTTTAGGTAAACAATGCTGGAGGATATTTGAAGATGAAAAAGAATGGAATGCTATAATCAAAAGCAAATACCATCTCACTTCTCTAGAAGGAATTCTTCAATCTCAAAATGATATCCAGGGGTCATTTGTTTGGAACAACATAAGCAAGGGTAAGAACCTAATCAGTAAAGGGGCTAGATGGAAGCTGGGAAATGGTAGGAAGATTCAATTCTAGGATGAAAAATGTCTCTCGGATAAACCTCTTATAGAGAATGAGGAGTGGAATTCTGTGATTTAGGAATATAAAGAGACCATTGGGGAAAAAGTGAGTGACTACTGGATTAATGAAGAATGGATCGACATGGGATTGAGGGAAATCAGATTAAAAGAGGTGAATAAACAAGTAAACAACTGGTTTATTAGAGAAAATGAGCTTGATGAACTGATTTGGGGTCCTGCTATCTCTATCAATTTCTCGGTTGCCTCTACCTCAGCTCTTATCATCCCTTCTGAGGATCAACCTTTATGTGCTTAGGTATGGAATAAAAATCTTATCCCTAAAATTAACATATTTTTTTGGTTGCTTGTCCAGAACAAAATCCTTACTATGGATAACCTCATGAAAAGAGGGTTCCAAATCCCTAATAGATGCATCATGTGCTGTGAAGAAGCTAAGTCTTGTAACCACTTAATGATCCATTGCTCCTTTGCTAGAGAGGTCTGGGACTCCATCATTTTGTCTCTAAATCTGAAGTGGGTTAAACCTCATAATATCCAGGACTTTATTTAGCAATGGCAGAGCCCCTTTCATGACAAAAATGCTAAGGATCTCTGGAAACTTGTTTTACCTCATTTTACCTGGCAGATTTGGAAGGAGAGGAACAAATTTTTTTTAAAGATAAAAAAGCTCCCCACTTTTGGTTGCAAACTCTATTTCCAGAAGTATTAGGGAGAACTACATAAGTATTGGTAAGAAGTCTAATACCCCCAAAATGGGCTATAGGTTCATTAACCTGCTATATCTTCAAATCAAATGAAATCGATACAAAAGTCCTAACCTAAGGCACATCTGCACATTATCAAATTTAATTGATGATCCTAAATTTTGCATCGAGGAATATTCCTAGAAATATTCCTAATTTTATCCTAATTATTCTTAATTTAATAATTATTTGGCGATAAATCTTATTTATCCTAAAGTTTGATTAATTGAATATTTTGAATATTTAATTAATCAGATTTAATACTGCCACTTAATTATTTAATTACATTTAATTATATTTATTCCTAAATTATATTATTTAATTTTGACAATAAATCAAAAATCTTATGACTAATTGATTAAATTCCTATTTAATTAATTAAAGTCAGTTGTCAATATTTAATAATATGGTTTTTGAATAAAAGTTTGATTTAATAATTGATTAACCCATAAATTGATTGTTTTAATTTTAAAATCAGTTAAGTTGAGAATAAATCACTTTATTATTAAATTAATCCATATTAAAATGCGCACAATTAAAAAAAGCAGTCAACTTTAAAACAACTTTAAATCAACTTTCAATTTTGAGATAAAAACTGCTTTTGCATGATTTTATGAGTTTATTTATTCTTAATTTCTTGTTAACTCAAAAATCAACTTGAGTTTATCAAGAGTGATTTATGGCTTTTCTCAATGCATCCTCAAGCCCTGGATTTCTATAAAAGCAAGGCTCAACTCTTCACAAATCGCTCAAAATTAAATCTCTCAAGCTTTCAATCAATTATCCCTCAAGCAAATCATCTCTCAATCTCTCAAATTTGCACAATTACTCTGGCGAATTTACAACTAAAAAACAAAGATTTTGCAATAGACAATTTTGTGAGATCAATTCATAGTTTTTCATAGCTTTTCATATCAATTCGTATAATTCTTAAATTAATTTGCATATCATTTCAATTTCATTCTAGATTAATTTCATATAGTTTTTCATCCTATTGCATCAAAAATCCAAAAAAATAGATTAATTTGTATTCATATTTCATTGCTTTCATCACTTTAAATCCTTCATTTAAGTGTTGCATTGTCATTGATCTTGATTTCAATCTGAGAACATCATACTCACACCTACTAGAAGGCAGTAAATCACCTGGTTAGCATAGTTTCAATTACTTGCAGATTTCAATTTTTGCTAACCTCTAATATTTTATTGAAGTGTTGTGTCTACAACTAGGTACAAAATTCACACACACAAGAAGGATGCCAACTCATGGAACCCTAATCTTAAAAAGGACAATACCATTTCTTGGGAGATCTTGAAGAGCATAAATGATTTGAATCCTAGAGAGAATGTTATGTGGTTTGCTCCTCCCTTGGGATGGTTAAAAGGGAACTCTAATGGTTCTGCTAGAGAAAACCCTGGAAGGGCTAGAGGAGGAGGCCTCATAAGAGACTGGGTAGGAAATTGCCTTGGTGCTATTGCTATGCTATTGGGGATTCAAACCAACCACATGGTGGAAGCTGAGGTGGCTCTCTATGTGGTTAAGTTGGCCAAAGATATGGGTTGCTCGAAACTTTGGCTCGAGGGTGACTCCCTCAACATTGTTAATTGTATTAAAGGGAATTCAGTCAGCTCTTGGACTATGAAACCTTTTTTGAGAAAGGATGCATGTAATGCAAAGTGTGGGATAATTATTTCAGTGTTAATGATATATGGATCTTGGGTTATCTTAAGTAATCAGGAAAACAAAAGAAAGTATTGCAGTGAGAAGAAGTTTACTGGTAAGGAGCCAAACCGGAAAATTAGCAAAAAGAAAAAAATGGGAGGAGGTCTAAGGAGAGGAGCCCGTCGACTGTGAGAAATGGAGACGAGAGATGAAGGTATGGAAGAAGCTGAGAAAAGGAGGGGTCTCTTAGTACATGGAAAATCTCCACAGATATGAAAAATAGGTATCTTCCTTGTTTTCTGATGGTTGGGTTAGAGCTAAAGTCAATTTATGGGGAAAATATTTCCCCCTTACTCTTTCCCTAATGGTTGAGATTACTAGCTTACCCATGGAGGGAAATCATTTCCATAGAGGCAACCATAGGCTTGGTACTGAAGCTTTTAATCTCTTCCCAAAAAATACTGATGAAAAAGCTCTCATGATAAAAGGAAAAGGGGATTATGTAGATATTACTAAAATTAAGGATTTATGGGCTAAAATGATGAAGGTTATGATCGAGTACTTCACACTCGACAGGCGCTATTCCAAAATCTATAACCTACATTTTGTCCTGGCTAATCACTTTAGGCATAATAAGAAGGTTTCTTTCTCATACTTTCTTTTGAGCTCTCTAAACAACAACATAATGGAGCATAGTAAGAAATAGAGTAACCCTATGTTGCATGAGGGTTTGATCCTCCTCATTTCTGACTATGCCAGAGATATTATCTCAGACCCAATTCCTAAAAGGGTCATAGGAAAAAGGAAAGAGACCAAAGAGGTTGATAGAAAGGCTGAACCTAGCAAAAAGAGGAAGAAAAAAAAGGAAAAAACCTCTGACAGTAGAGAGGAAGAAGGCAAAAAGAGGAAGAAAAATAAAGAAAAAATCTCTGACAGCAGTGAGGAAGATGGTAAAAAAGATGAGGAAAAAGAAAGGGTCAACGGAGATGACACTAATGAAAACAACCCTCTTTCTTAGGGAAAGGGAAATGCTGAGGAAGACAAAGTGGAGGTGAATTTTGGTAATGAGGAGAGAGCCCAAGAAAAAGAGGATATGGATATTGATGAGATTGAGCAGGAAGAGGACATGAATGACATCATGGAAGATGATAAGGAGGAAGAAGGTAAAGATGAGGATAACCAAGAGGAAGAAAAAGATGAGGAAGGAGCTAAAGAGGAGGAAGAAGATGCCCAGGACTCCCCTACTGAGGATGACAAGGATGACACTTCAGAGTTCCCTGCTGAAGAATTAAAAATTAATATTCATTCTGACACTGAGGATGGTATAGACCTGGCTAGCAAAAAGGATGGTAAAAACCAAAAGGAGTAAACCTTGGGCCTCCTAAAGGGCTAGGCTGAAGAAGAAATGGAGGCTGGTCAGAACCCCCCTGCTGTTGATGAAAAAGAAGAGGATCACAATGAAACTGATGCGGGATTGGACCAGGTTATCATTAAGGAAGGAAATAGCTACAAGGAGGACACCTTAGATCCCCTATTGGGTGCTACTAATCAAGATGAGGTTAACAAAGCTGATGGTTAGAGTACTTCTCTGGATTGGATCAAGAGGGAGATGTAGGATATGAAGCTCCACCTTTAGGCCATGGAAAAAACTATGCTTACCCTAACCACTAAGCTAGAGAAGCTAGAGAATAAGGTGTTGGATAAGGTAAAAAATAAATACTAGAACAAGGATATAGCTGCTGAAGTTAATAAGATAGTTGAAAACAAGGTCAAAGACATAAAGACTAAAGTCAGTAACAATGGGAACATGATTAACAAGGTCCCGAGTCACAAAAATGAGGGACTTAGTGTGGCTGTCATGAACCTCAATATGTTGCATAACTGCCTGGAAAAAATCCAGCTGGAAAATATGACTATAACAATTGAGGAGGATG
This sequence comes from Chamaecyparis obtusa, assembly GCA_027943335.1. Classification (NCBI taxonomy): domain Eukaryota; kingdom Viridiplantae; phylum Streptophyta; class Pinopsida; order Cupressales; family Cupressaceae; genus Chamaecyparis; species Chamaecyparis obtusa. Next base: position 1,031,097 of record BSBK01001821.1, on the reverse strand, counting down.
ATGTGAATGCTAGTCTAGGAATGAGAACTAGAGGGTGAACTCAGAGGAAGATCCCTAATAAGCCAAAGGAACTTAAGGACCTGAAAGATGCTATCTAGAAGATGGATGACCTGAAGATGAAGGTGGAGAAAATGATAAAAAACAAATAGTATGGTCTGGTTGGTAGTTGCGTGTTGCTGGTAGTTTTGCTAGTAACTATTTTTCTTTGCTTTTGTTGTCATATCTAGGGGTGTTTTGGGTCCTGCTTTTGTTTTTCCAGCAGGCGTTTCTTTTTGGAAAACTTTCATGCTTTAATGTAAATGGTTTTGGGTTCCATTCAAAACCTATTTTTACCTTAATCAAAAACATAAGTATCACCTTTATAAATAGTTTTTTATTTTTTCCAACCTCATGTGCAGTCCTCAATCCATAAATGTGTGAATATTCTAAATCTGATAAGGCATTGATAATTTCTTCTCTTTCTAATATGTTCTCCTTCAATTTCTTCTTTTCATCTATGGTAGCATTTTTTAGGTCATTCAGAATAGTATAAGGCTTCTCACTAATCTACTAATATTCATCTCGTACTACCATGAATATAAGGTAGGTAGTCATTTTATCCTTCCAAATAAGATAATTGTTTCCATCAAACTTCAAAATCTCCCTCCTTATACTTTCCATGATGGATCTCCTTCAAGCGGTCAAGATTCTTCAAAAATGACTTTCTCTAATACCAATTTTTAGGCCCAAAAGGAGGCAATCACAATTGAGGGGGGGTGGTGAATTTTTTGTGTGTACCTTATTACTTTTAATTTCACTTTAGGCACTTATATTTGAAAGATAAATAATAATTCAAGATCAACAACACAAATTATAAAACACAAAGATTTGATCTCGAGGAAACCCGATTAAGCGAAAACCCCGATGGGAGTAAAACCCACTAGATGAGTGTACTTTGTTAAAAGTACTCCCCAATTAATAGATAAATAGAGAAAAAAGGATTCACTTTCAATCACAACCTTACAACCCAATCTACAGGCTCACTTCCTAGAGCTCACTGATCATAATATAATCTTAGATCTATCCCTCAGTCGGGTTCACTGATCTATCTTCAATAACAATGGGGTGGACATACAGTCCTTTACAACTAAATTGACAAATAACATCTCCTATGCCAATAAAAATCCAATGAATTAAAAAAAATATACACAATCCTCTCTCACATACATACATAATAACAATTACAAAATGACCTCTCATTTATAATGATTACAAAGAATAATCAACCACTAGGTTAGCTAAGACCTAATATAATAAAAGAATAAACATTCAAACTCCAATGCAATCCACATCAAGTCAGATAAGACTTACATAGGAACCAAATAATCAACCTCAAACATGTACAAGTAATATTGAAGTTACATAAAGAGTCGCAACATGTTACTTCATCAAGTTGGCTAGGACCTAAATGAAGAAACACCAACATGCTACCAAAGAAGAAAATTTAATCATCTCAAGCAATGGGACCCAACAATATGATCATCACATGATCCAAGAATACAAACAAGTAACATTATACCATCCATAACCTTCTCATAATTTCCAATAATAAATCCAAACTCATCTTTATCTCTGATCAACAGGAACACTAAGATCTTGAACTCTATCATAACAAAAGATAGCTTGATGTTGGTGCAAGAGCACCTAGAGGTTGGAACCCTCTAAATTTTTTTGTGAAAGAAATTATTATATTCTTGGTCTTAAATAGGGTGGTTTTAAGTTTTATATGGTATTATTATTATTGTTTGATGTTTTGTTTTGTCTAATTGGTCCAAGAGACCCACTTGATGTTGTGAATGCCAATGAGGGTAAAAGGTTCAAATGACATCTATAGTGCCTAAAAGGACCTATTTGGGATGTATTTAGCTCTATAATGTCATTTAAAGCCTTTTGGAACCCATTCATTGGGTCATAAATTTGAAAATGAAAAGGAAATGTAAAATTTGTAAAAGTTGCTTGAGCAACTTTTGCAACTTTCAAATGTTGCTAGACAACATTTGGAAAAAAGTTGTAATATGCCCTAATGGAAGTTATGGGTTGAATAGTGTTAGAAGTATTAAGAAAATGAAAATAAGTAAATGAAATAATCCAAGAAAGTGAAGTGCAAGAAGGAATTTTACCATAAGCTAAGAATGAGATAAAATATCAAGATCAATCACCAATACATGAGAATGCTCCAAGAATCCAAACAAAGAGCCAAGAGATTTTGAAAGGGGAAAGCAAAGAAAACCCCTTGTGACATTATGAATGAGGCCATAGCCTAAACTAAGGGAGAGAGCGAGCTGCTCATTTACAATAACTTTTCCATGAGAAATGAGAGAGAATAGCATCTCTTAAATAGAGATGAGAGAGGAGTTATAATGTAACTCCCAAGTCTATGAATGCCACCATTCATAAGTGTGTGTGACAAGTGTCCATATCCTCTTATGGAGGAATAATCTAATTTACAAATTACAATAAATATTTGTCCTCACATATTCCACTAGAGGACGAAATAGAATGTAGTGGAAAGAAGACAAAAAAGAAGTATATTAGGATACCTTGGCTTATATCCTAATATATTACAACAAGAAAATATTAATAGTCTAACCTTGGTTTATAAATACACCAAGGAAAGATTACAACTTCTAACACCCCCCTTTAATCTTTACTTGGGGTAATTACATCAAGGGGTATAATTTACAATAATCTCCAACTTAATCTTCAATATGAAGTAATTTGATTGTCTTCAAGTGTGCAAGAAGCCATACGGTACATTAGTCTTTGATAGGAGTATAGGGGTCCTTTGGATGTGCCTTGATTAATCACCTGAAAAGGAAACAAGGAAACAAGAACAAGACAACTATCCACAAGTAGAATTTCATCTTGTATACAAGTTAGAAAATCTTTCAAGTTGAGTGCCAATAATAAATTCTCATACTTGTTCACCAACATGCAATGGAGTTAACATGATATCATAAGCTCAAAAGATAGGAACAATAATGCTCTCATAAAAGATATATATACTAATGCACAAATGACCACAGACAAGGCCAACTAATGAAACCTGCATCAACATTGTGTCAATCACATGGATATAGACAGTCCACTAATAAGTCATATAAGTGAATGGGTGATCAAGCCACCACCTATATGACTCACAATTGAATCAATGAAGAATGCAAGCTAGAATCACAATAGTAGAAGATGCATATAAGTATGAGAGAGACAAAGATAAATAAGTGGAACAAGTTACTCAAACACCAACTCAAGCTAAGAACTAAAATGCCAAACATGACTACAATCATGTACCATAAGTAATGAACCATTAAAGAGATGATAAATTAAACCAGCATTAAGATTTACATAAATTGAACTAAGGATTAAGAGAGAGAGAACCATGTACCATATACCTGCCAATCATATGAGAAATCAAACAAATTTCAAGAAGGATTTCAAGAACAACACCTTCACCAGAAAAAAATCAATGGAACAAGTTGATAAACATCAACTGAGTAAGTGCATACATTGCATCTTACAGATGGAACAAGTTGATCAATATCAACTGAGTAAGTGCAGCCATTGCATCTTACAGATGGAACAAGTTGATCAACATCAACTGAGTAAGTGCATCCATTGCATCTTACAGATGGAACAAGTTGATCAACATCAACTGAGTAAGTGCATCCATTGCATCTTACAGATGGAACAAGTTGATCAACATCAACTGAGTAAGTGCATCCATTGCATCTTACAGATGGAACAAGTTGATCAATATCAACTGAGTAAGTGCAACCATTGCATCTTACAGATGGAACAAGTTGATCAATATCAACTGAGTAAGTGCAACCATTGCATCTTACAAATTGAATCAATGGATCAAATGGAACTTATAAAAGATGCAACTTAGAGCAAAACAATAGATCATATAAAACCTGATAGCACTTAATGCTGAATAATGAAATCAATAATAATCCACAAGAAGGTAATATTGTAAGGTTACTCATAATACTTGAACAAATTAAATTTTAGCATGAGCAATGACATTATCTTCTTTGGATCAATCATATATCATTTTCCTTCTTAAAATAAAAGTTAGATAAATTATATGGTACATATCATATTGGTCTTTAAACCAAGAGTTAGAACAACTATTATCTTCTATGAAGAAAATGTGACAATATTACAAAAAAAGAGAACACAAGACAATTTTGAAAAAAAAATACCCCCTTTACTGAACAAATTGAATTTTTTTAATTTTTAAATTGAAAATAATCCTCTTATTAAAAAGGCTAATATAAATTTATTAGATAAGAACATAAAACCATATATGAACTAATATTAAACTTGAAACACGTTAAAATTAAATAATACATTTAAAATGTCAAATAAAAATAAAAAATTTAGATGACTTTGGTCTTAAAATTTTTTTTTACAAACATTAATAAAATTTATAATAAATAAATAAAATAAATTAATGAGTATCTAATTTTATTTATTTTTACCAAGACTTTAAAACAAAATGATATATTAAGAATGAAATAATGATTAAATAAACTAAGAATCTAATGATTAAATAAAACTGCAAGAGATGTGCATGAACCAAAAAAGGAACAAGTGTAATAATGATAAAACGGAATAAAAAGTGTAACTATAATTATAAAAAAAACTTTTAAGAGTCAAAGGAATATTCAAATGGAGGTTAAACTTAGATAAGTGTTATTATGAAGATAAGACAAGAAACTAATAATAAAGAATCTACTACGAAGAATGTATTGATAACCTGCAATGATTAGTAAATATAAGAGACAAATAATAAGGGAAAGATATTTTTGCATGGAGATTAATAATAACTAGCAATAATATAAAAAAATAGATGAGAATATAATGAACAATGTTATTAAACAAATATAATAGAAATTATTCAAACTATCTAAAATAAATTCAAACTAGAATACAAAGACAACTAAACTTAGCTAAACAATCATTCAAATTCAAACTATCTAAAATGAATTCAGACTAGAATACAAAGACAACTAAACTTAGCTAAACAATCATTCAAATTCAAACTTATCTCTAGACTTAGCTAAGGAATCATTAACATCTTTATAAATAGTCAAACTAAATTTTAAACTAAACCAAGAATAGCTAAAAAAAGGTAGAGAAAGACAGAGAATAAAATAGACTTGAATAGAGAAAAACATATTTCCTTCCAAATATAAGAGATATCCAACAAAAAAGTAATGGAAATTCCTTACTAGTAATGCAACGATTTATAGAACTAGTAATGGAAATTCCTTACGTAAGTCGGAATATTAAAAAAAACTAAAGAAAGAAAGAATCCTAAATTAAACAAACCAAAGAATCTTCTAGGATAAGTGAAATAACTAATGATAGAGCTGAATAAAGAAAATAATATAATAGATAATTATTAGTGCTGCAAGATACCTGCAAAAACTGAAAAATATGTTATAAAAATAGATGTAATAATAACTTGAAATGATGATTAAACTGCAACAAAATTATTAAAATGCAGAGATTTGACTGTTTCAGAAATACAGTCTTAGTGTGGGAGTCATATCTCTCAAATGAACCGTTGGATCTGGCTGATTTTGAAATATGTTTTGTAAAACCTAATTATCTACAACTCCACCGAAGTGATTGACAAGATAATATCAGAAACAAAAGTTATTAGCCACTAAGTACGGGTCTATAAAACTATCTTCAAAATGACAGTCACAGTATTGTTTAAATAATTTGCATGGAAGAAAATATATAATATATAATAACAGAGACATAAATATTAGTGAATATTAATTAAAAATAGAGATGTTAGTGAAGTAAAATCTTTGTTAGAAATTTTTAAGGATTGAGATATAAATCTGTATATAATAGAGAAGTTAACTTAAAAAATTGAAAATGAGATTGAAAGAGCTTAGATTTGGCGGCAAGCCATCCAAAACTAAGGGGTTAGAATGAAAAAATATATGAGAGAAACAAGTTAGAGCTGTAGAAAAATATTAGATCTATAAAATAATTTGAAAATTTTTTTTCTTCTTTGAATGTCACCTTCCTACAAAACACTTAAACAAGGATTAGTAGCTCTGATACCATGTTAGAAGTATTAAGAGAATGAAAATAAGTAAATGAAATAATCCAAGAAAGTGAAGTGCAAGAAGGAATTTTACCATAAGCTAAGAATGAGATAAAATATCAAGATCAATCACCAATACATGAGAATGCTCCAAGAATCCAAACAAAGAGCCAAGAGATTTTGAAAGGGGAAAGCAAAGAAAACCCCTTGTGACATTATGAATGAGGCCATAGCCTAAACTGAGGGAGAGAGCGAGCTGCTCATTTACAATAACTTTTCCATGAGAAATGAGAGAGAAGAGCATCTCTTAAATAGAGATGAGAGAGGAGTTATAATGTAACTCCCAAGTCTATGAATGCCACCATTCATAAGTGTGTGTGACAAGTGTCCATATCCTCTTATGGAGGAATAATCTAATTTACAAATTACAATAAATATTTGTCCTCACATATTCCACTAGAGGACGAAATAGAATGTAGTGGAAAGAAGACAAAAAAGAAGTATATTAGGATACCTTGGCTTATATCCTAATATATTACAACAAGAAAATATTAATAGTCTAACCTTGGTTTATAAATACACCAAGGAAAGATTACAACTTCTAACAAATAGTTAGTTGTTATGCGCCTAGAGGACCTATTTAAGGGTTTTTCAATCATTGTATAGGGATTGGACAAAATTTTAGATGCAATTTCCAAGGAGGATTTAGTGATAGTTTACTATTTTTGTACACAGTCTGTGAGATTCTCATGTTAGGAGGTGAATATGGATTTCATAACTTGGTTCCTTGTGTAGTTTAGTTTCTTCTAGTTATTTCCTCACTTTGTATATAATTCTTTTCTATGTTTTTGTAGTTTTGTGTGTTCAAAACAAAATCCAACCCTCTTGGACTATTCTCTACCAGTGTAAGGGTTTGGTCTATAAATATGGCTCTACGGTGAGTTTCCTCCATTGGATCTTCATGGCCTATGGAGGATGGAAAGTAGAGCCATGATATAGTCTTTTCCTTTTTGTACAGTTGTTATAAGTTGTGTTTTATATTGTTGAAGGCTTTCCCTAGCTGAGACAGTGTATGCCCGACTAAGAGCAAGTAAGCATCAATCAATGTTTAAATGTAGAGTTGGATTGAACCAAACAATATAAGGATTGGAGAGTGGTCTTAGGGTTTTGAAGAGGTCCTGGAACTAGTGGAAAGAATTTATGAAACAATATTAATCATCATTGCTTGAAACTATGCAAACAACCCCAATTAGCCCTATTTTGAAGCACAAAAATATAGTCTACATAAAGTACTATACAAACAGTTCAAAGACCCCTAACCCTAAAAATATCTAAGTTTTCCAAAAGGGGTATCTACAATAGTGACCAGTTTGGGGGCCTCTTTGGGAATTTTTTGAGTTATTGGGGTTTAGGAGCCTAATTAGGGCTACAAGAGCTACTAGCCCTTCTGTTATGAACTTTTGGAACCTAATGGATAATTGGTTGAAGTATGAACCAAGTTTTAAAGAAAGGATGTAAAAGGATGAAATTAGAGTGCATCCAATCCTATAAAGAGATTAAAAGTGTTTAGGATGATTTGTGTGTGTGTGTGTGTGTGTGTGAGAGAGAGAGAGAGAGAGAGAGAGAGAGAGGGTAAGGCTCCTATTTCCTCTTGTAAGGGAATGGTGGCTAAAATCAAAAGAGACCTATCTTTTGGAAGACTATGAAGTATAGTTACATAAGAAGAGACAAAAACTAAGGAAAAAATACCTAGAAGTGAGTGCCTATACAAAGGAATTTCACAAGCTATGTCTTATGTCTCATGGTATGGAAGAAGAAAGCCTAAAAGTGGCAAGGTATATTAATGGGTTAAGATGGAACATACAAGAGGAAATAAGCCTTTTGATCCCAAAGACAATGCATTAGTGTTATTAACTTGCTCTCAAAGTGGAAGAGAAGCTCAAGAAGAAGCTTGACAAAAATATATGAGGTATAGGAAGAGGAAGAGATGACAAAGGTCATAGAGGAGGCTTTGGAGGAAGAAGTTCAGAACAAAGAACCCAAGGTGATACTAAACTTATAGAACAACAAGGGGAAGTAAATAGTAGAAGAGGTGGATATAACAAGGGTAGAAGCTCAAGTAGAAACTTTAGAGGAATATCTAGTGGGAAAGGAATGGGAACCTATTTCTCTTCAATGAAGTATTATAACTGTCATCAGTTTGGGCATCCTACATACAAATGTCCTAAAAATATTTCCTCAACTAAGAATGGAGAAAGAAGAGTAAGTTATGTGCAAGAAGAGACCTCAAGTAGCAAGGTTGCATAAGTGACATTGAATTCAGAGGTAGGAGACAATCTCATGATTATAAGGACTCTCATCAAATAACCAATCAGAGAAAAACCAAGCCAAAGGAGGTCCCTATTTATAATCAAGTGCAAAATCTTAGGTAACATATTCAAAATTATCATTTGTTCAAGATCCACTGATAATATTGTTTCTAATGAGGCAGATAACAAGTTAAATTTGCAAATAATACCACACACTAACCCCTATAGAGTCACTTGGTTGAGAAAAGGCCAACATGTGTTAGTCAATGAGAAGGCTTGGGTAACTTTCACAATAGGGAGATATAAGGATAGGGTGTTATGTGATTTATTGTCCATGGATGCTTGTCATCTCTAATTGGGAAGACCTTGGAAGTTTGACAAGCAAGCCATTCATGATGGTTCATGATGGAACCAAAAACTCATACTTTTTTAAGAAGGATGGAGTTACATACAAAATTCAGTCAATATTAGAAGGGAAAGGGAGATCATTTTTCCCTAATGTAATCTTGGTGGGAGAAAATGAGTTCTTCAGTACAGTAGAGGAAGGTGAAGGTGTGGTGTTTTTTGTTGGAAATATAGATGTAGTAACTGAGAGGGGGTGTGAATCAGTTAACCATAAATTTTCTTTCCACAGATCCCTTAGATGTCTTATTAAATCATTTGCTGCTATTATTCGGCAAACATACAGAGAAATGCTGAAACTCGGTTATTGTAGTGAGCATTAATTATAACTATTCTTAAGAATTCATCGGTGATTAACATACATGAATAAATAAAATAACATGAACACAAGACACACCAGATTTAACGTGGAAACCCAATATGGGACAAAACCACCAATGTAACTAGTTACTATTTTTCACTCTTCTGAAGTGATGCCCTGTTAGGAGCCAACCTGGTAAAAGGTTACAAAACACACTATTAGGTGTGACCTTGTTAGAGGATTTAATCACCCTGTTAGGAGTGGCCTTGTAAGAGGTCTTGAAACAATTCAATAGAACTGTCACCTTGTTAGAGGATTTACAAAATGGCTGTTAAACCAACTCGGTTAGGAGATTTTGAAATCATTGCTACAATGGTAAGAAAGTAACAATGAAATGACCTAAATAATGATGCAACTGAATTGCTGAATACAGATCTCTATTTTGCTTCACTAGATCCTTCCTGATCAAAATATATCTCTATTGCTCCTCAAGGATATCTAATCATCCTTCAAAATTCGCTCACACTTTCCTTCTTTTTCACTTCCACATTTTTAATTCACAACTTGACCTTCTATATATACCATTTGGATTGTCCATTCAGATTGTCAAGTCAGCACTAATAACATTACTAATCATTACAACAGTCAGCTGGAATAATCAAACTTTATTTCTCAAATTAACAAAATCCTTTACTGGGCCGACCTTGCTCGGTAAACACTAATCCTCAAAGATTTCCTTTGGTGACCAAGAGAACTCGGTAAGCACTACAAATTTTGCAACATCCTTTGGAGACCGAGTGAACTCAGTAAACACTAACTTTCCTTCGTTAACCGTGGAAGCTCGGTTAACACTATTTTCTGCCATAGTTTTCTTTGACACCCAAGATATCTTGGTAGACACTAAAAACTACCTACTGACCGACTGAGCTTGGTAAATACTCAGAACTTCTTTGCTGACTGACTGAGCTTGATAAATAATATGACATTTGTGTGACATTAGAGACAACACACAATTAATCCAACAATCTCCCTCTTTGGCATTGATGGCAACACAATATGTCATAGCACAATGAAATTTCATAGAAAACATAGAGTAAGGAGCATATCATTAGCTTCATTCTGATTCTCAACTATGAGAACTCCCTCTGTCAGCAAACTTCACTTTCTAACTGAAAAACTCTCCCTCTTAGAAATCTAAAGAAATTTCTTGAAATATGACAGCAAACTCTCCCTCTTTGACAACACATGCCAAAGACAACACATACCAGGTGAATAGAAATGTACCTTGAGTACTGATTCATATGCAATGATTCCTTGACTAAGCTGCATCAAATGACTAATCTTTAATATGCTCTGGTTGATGCATTACTAAAACTTCATTTAGTGAGCCTCGAATAGGGGAATGACCCCTAACTTACCTCTTAGATACAAGAATGCATCCTTAGGTAGTGGCTTGGTGAATATATCTGCAATCTGTTCTTTTGTATGAATATATTCTAATCTGATTTCCTTGTCCTGCACCAATTCTCTGACAAAGTGATATTTTATAGCAATGTGTTTGGTTTTGGAATGCATTACTGGATTCTTTGAAATATTTATTGCACTTGTATTATCACAAAATATAACAACTGGTTCTTTGATCTCAACCTTCATGCCTTCCAATAACTATTTGAACCAAACAATATTAGAGCAGTTTACTACTGTAGCAACATATTCTGCTTCTACTGTGGATTGGGATGTGCAATTTTGCTTTTTACTGGTCCAAGATACCAACCTCTTGCCAAGAAAGAATGCTCCACCACTTGTAATTTTTCTATCATCAATGTTTCCTGCCCAATCAACATCAATAAACACTTTTAAGTCCAGATTGCCTCCAAATTTATACCACAAGCCATAATCTTCAGTTCCTTTCAAGTATCTCAAGATTCTTTTGATTGCCATCATATGATTTTCTCTTGGTTTTGTTGAGAATCTTGCTAATATACCAACTGCTAAGGCAATATCAGGCCTTGTATGAACTACATATTGTAATTTTCCAATCATTGATCTGTATAAGGTCTGATCTAATTCTTTTGAATCATCATTTTTGGTAAGCTTCAGTCCAGTACACATGAGGGTACCAATAGGTTTTGCATCTTCCATACCAAACTTCTTAAGTATTTCCTTGATGTATTTAGATTGAGTAATGTAGATACCATTCTTTCTCTATTGAATTTGAAGACCAACAAAAAACTTTATCTGACCAAACATAGACATTTCAAATTCTTTGTTCATTTGCTCTGAAAATTCTTCGCACTGATCATCATTACCTATAAACACAGTATCATCCACAAATATTTCTGCCAAAATAATTCTATTATCTGGTCCTTCCTTGATGTACAAACTACTGTTATCATTAGCTCTTTTGAAACCAATCTGAATAAGATAGTTATGTAATCTTTCATACCATGCTCTAGGGGCTTGTTTCAGACCATACAATGCTTTGTGTAACTTGCAGACCATATCCTTTTTGTCTGGATCAACAAAACCTTCAGGTTGCTCAATGTAGACTTCTTCATCAAGAATACCATTGAGAAATGCAGATTTTACATCCATTTGATATACCTTAAATCCTTTATGTGCTGCATATGCAAGTAGAGTTCTTACACCTTCTAATCTTGCAACAGGAGCAAAAGTCTCTCCATAATCTATACCTTCTTCTTGAGAATACCCTTTACACACTAATCTAGCTTTGTTTCTAGATACTTGACCATCTTCATTCAGCTTGTTCCTGCATACCCATTTTGTTCCAATTACATTTTTGTCTTTAGGCCTAAGTACAAGAGTCCATGTCTTGTTTTTCTCTATTTGTTCTATTTCTTCATTCATAGCCTCAATCCAACTTTCATTTTCCAATGCATTTTTAACATTTTTAGGTTCAAAGTCAGCAAGTAAACATGTACCTTTCAGTTTACTTCTTGTCATAGTACCATCTGATTTGTTTCCAATAATCTGATCTGGTGTATGATGCTTCCTGACATACTTGGCCAATATAGGTTCCTTGCTTCTTGAATGAGTTACATTGTTATCTTATTGAATTTCATCTTTAGGTTCAGTTTGCTCGAGCTCGGTAGATATTCATTCGGTAGCTTCAGGCTGAGACTCGGTTTCTTGTGACTCGGTTACTGTACTGGGCTCGGTAGATGTAGTTTCCTTATTGATAGATGTGTCTGGAAATGTATCAGGTTCAATGTAAACAAATCTTTTGTAATCCTCTGGTTCCTTTTTGCTTTCTTCTTTAGTCTTTTCTGCAAACTCATCAACTTTCACATGTGCACTTTCTATGATTTTGTGAGTAGACAAATTCAGACATCTATATGCTTTAATTTTGCAAGAATATCCCAAAAATATTCCTTCATCACTTTTTACATCAAGTTTTCCTTTTCTAGATTCTTTTAAGATGTAACATTTACTACCAAATACTTTCAGGTAACTTACATTGGGTTTATAGCCATACCATAACTCATAAGGAGTTTTGAATGTGTCTTTCCTCAACTGTACTTGGTTCAAGGTATGAACTGCAGTGCTAATAGCTTCCTTCCAGTATTTCATAGCAATGTTCTTTTCAATCATTAGAGTCCTTGCACAATCCATGATAGATCTGTTCCTTCTTTTAGCTATTCCATTCTGCTCAGGAGTTCTTGGGGCTGATACCTGTCTTTTGATTCCTCTTTCAATGCAAAAATTATTGAATTCATGGGAGATGAATTCACCACCTCTATCTGATCTCAAGCACTTCATTCTTTTTCCTATTTCCTTTTCTCCTCTTGCCAGATACCATTTGAATTTCTCAAATGCCTCTGATTTTTCTCTTAAATACATAACAGTCATCATTCTAGAGTAATCATCAACAAAGAGAATAAAGAATTTTTCTCCAGTATAGCTTTCAACTCCAATAGGTCCACATAAATCAGTATGCACAATATCCAAAATATCTTTAGACTGATAGTTTTTACTTTTAAAGCTAGTCTTTCCCATTTTACCAATCTGACAATTCTTGCATAGACCAACATCAGGTTTCTTCAAAGTAGGAATACCTCTTACTTTCTTGAATTTGCTTATTTTCACCATATTATCAAAATTTACATTTCATAATCTTTTGTGCCATAACCAAATTTCTTCAATTTGAGCAATAAAACATGAGCATTCACCAAGATCAAGATAAAATAGGTTACCTTTGGTTTGTTTGCCTGAACCAATCAATTTTCCTTTGTCATCCAATAGTCTTGCTTTGCCATCCATGAATTCAACCTTGAATCTAATGTTGATTAGCTATGCTACACTTAGAAGATTATGCTTTAGTCCTTCAACCCAATATGCATTATCACATACAAGTTCTTTAGTTAATGAAATTCATCCTCTTCCTTTTATACAACAAGGTTCATTGTTTCCAAACCTTACATTACCACCATCATAGTCTTCAAGGTGTTCAAACTTTGTTCTATCACCAGTCATATGATGTGAGAATCCACTATCTATAATCCATGTATCATTTTTGCTTATATGGGAGATAAGTGCCATCTCATCTTCATCATCATCAGATTCATCTTTTACAACAATGAAGACAATTTCTTCTTCACTATCATTAGAATCCTTAGCCAAAAAACATGTTTTCTTACCTTTATCCTTGAATGACTTGAAATTCTTCTTGCCATTGTACTTGTGACCTTTCTTCTCATCCTTTCTTTGCTTGTTTGGGCACCTAGCTGCAATATGACCAATTTCTTCACATGAGAAACAGATTAAAGGAGTTTTACCTTTGTATTTACCTCTGCCTCTAGTATATTTCTTTGCAAGTAATGCTTCAATAACTTCAAGATCACTATCTGAACTTTCCTCTAATTCTTCTTCACTTTCTGACTGGATTTCCTTGCCCTTCTTAAGTGAAAGTTTGGCCTCAAATGTTGATTCAATATTTTTAGAAGTTGGAACATAGTTGTCATAGTTATCCAATTCAAAAGTTGTCAATCTTCCAACTAAGGCATCCAAAGTTATATTGTGATTTTGTTCACATCTTCTTTCTTGAATAGCATATACTCTTATTGAATAGATAGGAAGCAATGTTCTAAGAACCTTACTTATAACAGTTTCATCATCAATTTTTCCTCTAGAAGCTTTGATTGCACTAACACTCACCTTGATTCTTTCAACATATTTTGCAATGTTTTCATCTTCTTTCATTTTCATCTGATCAAACTGTCCTCTTAGGCTTTCTGCTTTGGCTCTCTTCACATTGTCATCACCACCATAAATTTTCTTCAGCTTGTTCCACATTTCATAAGCAGTTGTGAAGTCTTTGATCTCATCAAATTATTCATAGCTAAGAGCTGATGCAATGTCTATCATCATGGTGTTATGGTTCTTTTTCTCTACAATGTCTTCAACAGTTAATGTGCCAGTAGGAACTATATATTCTTGATCAATATATTTGCATCCTGAGTCACTAATGGAAGCCGGATGAAGTCTCATGAGACCTTGCCATGCTGAAAAGTTATCTCTGTTAAGCCTTGGAATTTCTCTCTTGTAAGACATCTTGATCTTTAGCTCAGGTCCTTGAAACCCTTCCTACAAGCACCAAAGGCTCTAATACCAATTGTTGGAAATATAGATGTAGTAACTGAGAGGGGGGGTGAATCAGTTAACCATAAATTTTCTTTCCACAGATCCCTTAGATGTCTTATTAAATCATTTTCTACTGTTATTTGGAAAACATACAGAGAAATGCTGAAACTCAGTTATTGCAGTGAGTATTAATTATAACTATTCTTAAGCATTCATCAGTGATTAACATACATGAATAAAGAAAATAACATGAACACAAGACACACCAGATTTAACGTGGAAACCCAATATGGGAAAAACCACCAATGTAACTAGTTACTATTTTTCACTCTTCTGAAGTGATGCCCTGTTAGGAGCCAACCCAGTAAAAGGTTACAAAACACACTGTTTGGTGTGACCTTGTTAGAGGATTTAATCACCTTGTTAGGAGTGGCCTTGTAAGAGGTCTTGAAAAAATTCAATAGAACTGTCACCTTGTTAGAGGATTTACAAAATGGCTGTTAAACCAACTCGGTTAGGAGATTTTGAAATCACTGCTACAATGGTAAGAAAGTAAAAATGAAATGACCTGAATAATGATGCAACTGAATTGCTGAATACAGATCTCTATTTTGCTTCACTAGATCCTTCTTGAATATATCTCTACTGCTCCTCAAGGATATCTAATCATCCTTCAAAATTCACTCACACTTTCCTTCTTTTTCACTTCCACACTTTTAATTCACAACTTGACCTTCTATATATACCATTCAGATTGTCCATTCAGATTGTCAAGTTGGCACTAATAACATTACTAATCATTACAACAGTCGGCTAGAATAATCAAACTTTATTTCTCAAATTAACAAAATCCTTTACTGGGCCGACCTTGCTCAATAAACACTAATCCTCAAAGATTTCCTTTGGTGACCGAGAGAACTCAGTAAGCACTGCAAATTCTGCAACATCCTTTGGAGACCGAGTGAACTCGGTAAACACTAACTTTCCTTCGTTAACCATGGAAGCTCGGTTAACACTATTTTCTGCCATACTTTTCTTTGACACCCGAGATATCTCGGTAGACACTGAAAACCGCCTGTTGACCAACTGAGCTCGGTAAATACTGGGAACTGCTTTGCTGACTAATTGAGCTTGATAAATAATATGACATTTTTGTGACATCAAAGACAACACACAATTAATCCAACAATTTTCTTTAGTGTTGAAACCTAAAGATGAGAAAGTGGACAAGAAGCTAGAATTACCCATAAAGGTTCAAGAGTTATTAGGTTAGTAAAAGGAGATAGTTAGTGATGGACAACTCGCATCCTTACCACCTAGGAGATCTATTAGCCATTAGATAGACTTAATTCTAGGAGCCTCCCTACCCAAAAAATCTACCTATAAAATGACCCCGCAACAAAATGAAGAAATTGAAAAATAGGTCCAAGAACTTCTTAACCAAGGCTTAATAAGGAAGAGCATAAGACCTTGTGTACTCCCTACTATTTTAGCCCCAAAGAAAGGAGGTACTTGGAGATTGTGTATTGATTCTAGAGCCATTAATAAAATTAAAATAAGGTACCGAATCTGAATCCCAATGATAGAAGATTTGATGGATTTCCTAGAAAAGTATTTTACAAATATTGACCTCAAGAGTGGTTACCACCAAATAAGAATCAAGGAGGGAGATGAGTGAAAAACATATTTTAAAACCACATAAGGCTTATATGAATAGTTGGTCATGTCCTTTGGGTTGTCTAATGCCCCTAGTACCTTTATGAGGTTAATGCATGAGGTGTTAAAGGACTTCATAGGTAAATGTGTTGTATATCTTTATGACATCTTGATTTTTAGTAAGACTAAGGAAAACCATCTTAATAATTTGCAAATTGTGTTACAAAGATTACATGAGGAAAAGATAACCATAAATTTGGATTAGTGTGAGTTCATGAAATAAGAATTGGTATTCCTTGGAATTTTTATATCACAAGAGAAATTGAAAATGGACTCCAGTAAGATGGATGCAATAGTAAATTGGCCTACACCTAAAACTAATACAGAGGTAAGGATCTTCCATGGTTTGGCACAATTTTATATGAAGTTCATTAGATATTTTAGTGAGATATGTGCACTAGTCCTAGACACCATAAAACTTGGAATGAAATCTAGGTTAAATTGGAATGAGAAAGAAAACAAGGATTTTGAAACCTTGAAGGAGAGGATAGCCAGACAACCCATCTTGGTACTACCTAGTCTTGAAAAGTTTTCACTATTGAATGTGATGCCAACAAAATTGCCATAGGAGCAGTCCTAAGTCAAGAAGATAGACCAATGGATTTCCATAATGAAAAGCTAAGTGATGCTAAAAAGAAGTACTCCTCATATGAATTAGAGTTGTATGCATTAGTCCAAGCTTTGAGTATATGGAGGCACTACCTTCTCACTAAATAATTTGTGGTATACACAGACAATCAAGCTTTGAGCTTCCTAAACTCTCAAGACAAGCTTAGCCACAAACAAATGAAGTGGATGGAAGATATGCAAGCTTATAACTTTACAATTAAACACAAGAGAGGACAAAAAAATTAAGTTGCAGATGCCTTGACTAGAAGGCTTTTGAAAGTCCACAAGGTACAGTTAAGAAGTATTGGCATAGATAGTTTCAAATATCTTTACCCTGATGATGAAGACTTCTCAGCTGCATATAAGGTTTGTAAGGAGTTTCAAAACCATTTTCATAGTGATTTCTCTGATTGTACTCTTAAAGAGGGTTTATTGTTTAGGGGAGGTCCACTTTTATTCCTAGAGGTTTAATGAGAGAGATCCTAATTCAAGAGAAACAAATAGGAGTCTTAGTGGTCATTTTGGAATAAATAAGACTCTAGAACTAGTTCAGAGGTACTACTACTAGCCCAAGATGAATAGAGACATCAGGAGATATGTAGACACTTGCATTATTTGTTAGAAAGCTAAGGGAACCTCATTAAATGTAGGGTTGTATCAACCCCTCCCCATTCCTAATAGACCTTAGGAATGCCTCAGTATGGATTTTGTAGTAGGTTTATTAAAGACAAGACAAGTATATGATAGCATTTATGTCATTGTTGACAATTTAGTAAAATGACACACTTTGTACCTTGCAAAACTACTCACGACGCATGTGAAATTGATAATTTTTTTTTCAAGGAAGTCATAAGGATCCATGGGTTTCCTATGAATATTGTATCAAATAGAGACTCTACATTTATGAGTCATTTTTGGAAGACTTTGTGGTAGAAGCTTGGAACTAACCTCTCTTTTGTGTCTTCTTACCATCCCCAAACAGATGGATAGACTGAGGTTGTCAATAGGAGTTTGGGAAATATCCTAAGGTGTCTTACCAAAGAGTATGGTCAAACATGGGACCAAGTCATTCCTCAAGATGAATTTACTTACAATGAAACTATAAATAGGACCATATGTAAGAGTCCCTTTGAAGTGGTTTATGGCATTCATCCAAGAGGCATTTGTGAGCTTAGAGACTTAGGTGAAAATGCAACATGGTGTGGGTTTGTAGAGAAATTTGTTCAGTCCATGAAATATTGGAGAAAAGAATGCATAAGTTATGACAAGAAGTAAGTTGAAGGATAACACATGTTTGATTTTTGAATTTGAGCCAAGATTAGTTAAGGATGCACTAGGAAATGAAGACTGAATGAATTCTATGAAAGAAGGAATTGATCAGATTGAAAAGAATGATACTTGGTCACTAGTACCGAGACCTAAGGATAATAATATGATAGGAACAAAGTGGATTTTCAGAAATAAACTTAATGAGAAAGGAGATGTGATCAGAAATAAAGCAATATTACTTTGCAAAGGTTATGCAAAAGAATAAGGTATTGACTATGGTGAGATATTTGCCCTTGTTGCTAGATTAGGAGTAAGGATATTAATTGCATATGCTACCTAAAAAGGATTCAACATTTATCTAATGGATGTTAAGTCTTCATTTCTAAATGAAATTATTGAAGAAGAAGTATACATTGAACAACCTTTTTTCAAAATTCTGACAAGGATATGGTTTGCAAACTACACAAGGCTTTATATGGATTAAAGCAGGCACCTAGAGCATGGTATGAAAGAATACACTCTTAATAAATTAATATTGGTTTTCAAAGGACAAGTGATAACAATAATTTATACTTGAAATGTGATAGTACTGATAACATTCTAATTGCTAAGATATTTGTTGATGACATTATATTTGGTGGAAATGAGACAATGTCTAAATCATTTGCTGAAGAAATGAGAAAGAAATTTGAGATGTCTATGATAGGAGAGATTAAATTATTTATTGGACTTCAAATTCAACAAGCTAAGAATGGGATCTACATAACACAATCAAAGTATATCAAGGAGATCCTAAAGACTTTCAATATGGAAGAATCAAAACTAGTTGGAACATCGATGGCTACTAGTTGTAAATTGTCAAAGGAAGATGACACAACGGAAGTGAATGAGACACTTTACCGATCCATGATTGGTAAAATACAATATTCTTTACATAGTAGGCTTGATATTTCACATTCAGTAGGTATTGTGGAAAGGTTTTCCGTCAACCCAAAGGAGACACACATGTATGTAGTTAAAAGGATATTTAGATATCTAAAAGGAACCGAGGACTATGGTCTGTTATAAAAGAAGAATGGAGATTTTGATCTCAAGGTACATTTTGATGTTGACTGGGCTGCAAATATTGATGATAGAAAAAGAACAAGTAGTGTAGCTTTATTTTTAGGAGAAATATTAGTGACATGGTTAAGCAAGAAACAAAGCTGTATTTCATAATCTACTACCGAAGTTGAATATGTAGCTACTATTATGAATTGTTCTAATATTGTGTGGATCAAACAATTACTTGAAGGTATGCATGAAGAGATTAATGATCCAATTATAATTTATTATGATAATACCAATGCTATTAACATATCAAAGAATATAGTGATGCATTCAAAGACAAAACATATATCTATTAAGTATCACTACTTGAGAGAGAAAGTACAAGATAAGCTTGTGACATTGGAGTATGTGAATTCTAAAGAAAAGATAGATGACATATTTACCAATCCACTACCGAAGGATGATTTTGAGTATCTCTAAGGTATGTTAGGGGTTCTTCCCCTATCCAATTTTCACTAAAGAAAGATGCAGGCTACATCAATTTAGGAACTCATTAGAATATCTATTTTGTGAGTTGATGCTAGAGTTCACTCTTTAGGTGAAGCCTGAAGTTATGAAAATAATTGTGACTACAATAATAAATCTATATATTTGAGGTATAATTTGAGAAGTTTATGTTTCTTTTGCATTTTTGTCAAAGAGGGAGATGAATGATGATTGAAAAAGGGAAAATATCATCGATGATTGCTGAATACAAAGAAGGAGAAGTTAAGTAGAGAAGAATAGAAAAAGAAATTGATAGTAAAGAAGACTACTACTGATAGAGGGAGAAAGATTACATAAGGAAGATCAAGAAAAGGAGAAGTTACTACTTAGAGGGAGTACATTATATGAATGACAGTGAAGTGTACCATCATCAATTGAACACTAAATATTGTTAGTGTTGCCATCAATGTGAAAGAGGGAGATTGTTACTATAACTGATAGTAATGTTGAAGATTGATTATTCGATGGTGATGATGAAGAAGGCCGACCAAAATTAGATGAATACAAGATAGTAGCAAGGTTAGATCAGTTATTGTCTTGTCATTGATGTCAAGCAATTTATTTTTGGTTTATATTATGTTGCCATATCATTTGATATATGATATAAGTTGAATGAGTTAAGAAGAAGAAGAAATGAGATGTTGTGTTATTGACAAAATTAATTGGGCAACTGATACAGATCGAAAAATGTTTAGATTATGATGATATAATTTTTTTCTACCTAACATATGATTATGTTAAGTTGGTAATGCATGGTAATGAAGATTTGTCAAGTCAGTAAGTTAAATAGTTTTGGCTATTGAGAAGGAAATGTCTCTCAGGTAAAGGTAAAAGGTAAAAATGAAGCTATTCAGTAAAGCGGGAGGAACTCAAGACACCAAGCAGGAAGGCTTTAGCACCAAGAGAAGTTAACCAAAATTTAGATGGAGGAAACTAAGAAAGGAACATGAATTAAATACAAGGATTGGAATGACATATAATGATTAGCTATGATGAGCTAGATGGTTGTGATGACAAGGAAAGTTAGTTACAAAGATCCATGTTTATGAAAATTCAAGATGAAGATCTATGAAAATATCTAAATGGAAAAAATAGAAGGAATTAGTTTCTATAAAAGTTCAAGTTCTGAGGTGAAAAGAAAATGTGTTACTAATATCCAGATACAGTGAATAAGTTTGTAAAAAGAATTGGACAACTGAGATTAATCAAAGGAAAATGTAATAGAGGAGATTAAGAGGCAAAAATTATCTATATAAAGGATATATTTGTATGAAAAAATGGCTGGCAAAGTGATGGAAAGAAGAGTCACTGACTGATGCAGTGAAGAAGGAATAGAGAGATTCCAAGTGGGAAATTGATGAAAAGAAGAGTCACCGACTGATGCAATAAAGGAGGAATAGAGAGATTCTGAGTGGGAAAGAAAGATCTAATGAAGTGTTGATGCTAGTGGAAAGTGAAGGATTGAAGTGAAGATTGAAGAGCGCACAAAGGATCTAGTTAAGAAAAGATAGTTGCAAATTTATAAGTCAATATATTTACTATTTCTTATTAGCAATTGTAACAAAGAAATCATTTAAGAAAGTGGACATAATAGTCTTATTGTAAAATCCTTGGAAAAGGTGACATTCTAGAAAGGGTGTTTAAAATCCTCTAACAAGGCCACTCCTAACAGAGTGAAGATCCTAATAGATCTAAGGTAAATCCCTTGACTAGGTCACATGTAACAGTGTGTTTTGTAATCTTTAACCGGATTGGCTCTTAACCAGGTGTACTTTAGTAGTGTATTTTCTTAGTGGATGAAAATTCCCATAGTGGTTTTTCCCAAAGCTAGGTTTCCATGTTAAATACTAGTGTTACATGTTGTGAATGGTTTATGTGATTGATTCAATGATTATTAAAATTTATTTACTATTGTTGATAAATAGTGAACTTTGTTTAATCAAGTTAATCAGAGAAAATATTTTTAGGTATCTGGAATCAGGGATTACTCATTCACCCCCCCTCCATAATCAAACAAGTATATGATAGCATTTATGTAATTGTTGACAGGTTTAGTAAAATGGCATACTTTGTACCTTGTAAAACTACTCATGATGCATGCCAAATTGCTAATTTATTTTTTAGGGAGGTCATAAGGATCCATGGGTTTCCTATTAGTATTGTATGAGACAGAGACTCTAAGTTTATGAGTCATTTTTGGAAGAGTTTATGGCAGAATCTTGGAACTAACCTCTCTTTTGGGTCTGCTTACCATCCCCAAATAGATGGACAAATTGAGATTGTCAATAGGAGTTTGGGCAATCTCCTAAGGTGTCTTACAAATGATTATGGTCAAACATGGGACCAAGTCATTCCTCAAGCCAATTTTTCTTATAATGAAACTATAAATAGGACCATAGGTAAGAGCTCCTTTGAAGTGGTTTATGGAATTCATCCAAGAGGCATTTGTGAGCTCAGAGACCTAGGTGAAAAGGAAACATAGAGTGGGTATGAAGAAGACTTTACTCAGTCCATGAAAGAGATTCACGATTTAGTAAAGCAAGAACTAGTAGAGAATATAACTAATGTCAAGAAAAATGTTGATGAGAGGAAGAAAGACTTACAAATTCAAGTGGGGGACCTAGTTATGGCCCATCTAAACAAAGAAGGATTGCAGAAAGGAGTAACTAATAAGCTCCAAATGAGAAGACTAGGACCTTATGTTATCTTAGCTAAGTATGGAAGCAATGCTTATAAAGTGGTTCTACTTGCCAATATAGGACTTTCTCTAGTGTTTAACATAGAAGAATTGGTACCTTACAAAGGCCCACTCCAAATGCATAGTAAATGAGAGTTTGATGTTGTAGAAGATGCAAAAAGTTTGAAATTACAAGTCAAACCAAAGCTACAGGCTGAAAAGATCCTAAACTCCAGGGTAGCTAAAAAGACAAGGCATAAGGTCTACATGGAGCACCTCATCAAGTGGTAGGGAATGGAAGAATAAAAGGCTACATGGGTCCCTAAAATAGAGTTCCACAAGATGGGCATAGATTTAAAGTTGGTCTCTACTGCTGTGACTTAAATTCTTTTGTTTAGGGGAGAATGGTGCAAGAGCACCTAGAGGTTGGAACCCTCAAAATTTTGTTGTGAAAGACCTTCTTATATTATTGGTCTTAGATAGGGTGGTTTTAAGGTCAATATGGTATTGTTGTTGTTGTTTGATATTTTGTTTTGTTCAATTGGTCCAAGAGACCCACTTGATGTTGTGAATGCCCAAGAGGGTAAAAGGTGGAAATGACACCTATAGTGTCTAATAAGACCTATTTGGGATGTAGTTAGGTATAGAATGTGGTTTGAAGCCTTTTGGAACCCATTCATTGGGTCATAACTTTGAAAATGAAAATGAAATGTAAAAGTTTCTTGAGCAAATTTTTCAACTTTCAAATGTTGCTCGACAACATATGGAAAAAAGTTGTAATATGCCCTAATGATAGTTATGGGTTGGATAGTTATTTGTTATGAGACCACATGACCTATTTAAAGGGTTTTTAATCATTGAACGAGGACTGGAAAAAAATTTAAATGCAATTTCCAAGGAGGATTTAATGGTAGTTTACTATTTCTGTACACAGTCTGTGAGATTCACTTGTTAGGAGTTGAATATGGATTGCATAACTTAGTTCCTTGTGTAGTTTAGTTTCTTCTTATTATTTCCTCACTTTGTATATAATTCTTGTGCGTGTTTATATAGTTTTGTGTGTTCAAAAAAAAATCCAACCCTCCTGGACTATTAGCTTCCACTGTAAGGGTTTGGCCTGTAAATATGGCTCTACGATGAGTTTACTCCATTAGATCTTCATGGCCCATGGAGGATGGAAAGTAGAGCCATTGTATAGTATTTTCCTTTTTGTATAGTTTTTATAATTTGTGTTTGATATTTTTCAAGGCTTTCCCTAGGTGAGAGAGTGTGTGCCCAGCTAAGAGCAAGTAAGCATCAATCAATGTTTAAATGTAGGGTTGGATTGAACTAAAGGATCTAATCATTGGAGAGTGGTATTAGGGTTTTAAGGAGGCCCTAGAACCAGTGGCAAGAATTGATGAATCTAGATCATTCATCATTTCTTGAAAACTATACAAATAACCCCAATTAGCCCTATTTTCAAGGACAAAAACATAGTATACATAAAGTACTGTACGAATAATTCAAAGAACCCTAACCCTTAAAATCTCTAAGTTTTCCAAAAGGGGTATCTAGAATAGTGATCAATTTGGGGGCTTATTTGGGAAGTTTTTGAGTTAATGGGGTTTATGAGCCTAATTAGGGATACAAGAGCTACTAGCCCTTCAACTATGAGCTCTTGGAACCCGATGGAGAATTGGTTGAACCATGAACCAAGATCTTAAATAAAGGATGTAAAAGGATGAAATTGGAGTGTGTCCAATCTTGTAAAGAGATTGAAAGTGTTTAGGATGGTTTGTGTGAACTTAACCTAGTAAGTTCAAGACAATGTTGTACCATCTTTGGTAGAGAGGCCCTTGGGGATTATGGGAAGGAAATAAGTGTATTATCCTAGGTTAGGGTTGGAAATAAAACCCTTAGTAGGTCTAGAAAGTGACTTAAGGAAGAGTCTAGTTGACTTAGGTGAAGGAGTGTCCCTATAAGATGTACTTTGAATCATGAAAAATACTAGCTATGAATGTGGTGATAAGGACACATGCAATCACAAGCTTCACAACCTCTAAAACATAAAATCCAAGTCATACCAAACCAAATACTCATGCACTATTCATAGGAACACTATGACACCAGTAACCAAAAACTTGATCATATCTTACTCAAACTATCATACCATCCTCTGTGAACCTCTATAGATGATCTACGGACATCTTAGAACAATACATCACCATCACATCTCAATATCTTCATCATAGAATCTAAACAACTAAAATCCTTCTTTTCAAATGTCCTTAACACACTGTCTAAGACAAAAAAAAGTATGTTGACATCAATGACAAAACATTAATGTCAACACACCCAAATCTAAAACTCTAACATGCACAATAATCTTCGAACAGAGACACCAATTGACTGATCATCATCTCCACCTTGATGACTTTCCTCCCTATTTATTTCCCTAAAAATGCAATAAATGTGAAACTTTGAGGTACAAAATAATAGTACAAGGTAAGGTTTTTGGACTCACTGGAGCTCCCATGTCTATAGGCTATTGGTACACTTGTACTCTCTCTCCTAGCTACAACCTCTACCTCTCACTAGAAATTTTTCTCTCCTTTTCCTCTGATTTCTTGTAGGGTTGTGATGGAAAATGAGCCTTTTGGGACCCTTGGTCCCTATTTGTATCCCCCCTTGGGCTTGTTTTCCATCTTGGTTCCCATTTTTTAATCTTTTTTTTTCTTGTCTCCCACAAAATCATGCAAAATGAAATTTTTCCTCTATTTCTCCCTTTTCTTCTTATGAGCCCTTTCTTTCAAGAAAATTGCCCATAATTTATTTTTTGCACTATTTTCTCGAGGGGGAACACTCTCCTTATATTGTCACTTTGCCACAACTCCTAGTGCATCTTCCTTTTCTCTTCTTTGACGTGATACTAATTTTGACACCGCATCAAAGAGGGGCAAAATGTAGACACCCAAAATTATCCTTTTGCACTGTAATATTAATTTAATTAATATCTCCCACAACATTATAGTTTATATTCAACTATTTGTTTATTTAACTTTATTTTAATTAAACAAATCCATCAACTTTGTATTTAAAGTTAATTTAAATACTATTTCTAATGTATTAAAATTATTTCATACATGTTCCCTTCATTTTTTCCCTTTTAAATAAATTTATTTATTTAAATCTCTCCATTTGCTAAAATTCCTCTAAACTTGATTAAATTAAATTAAATTAAATTTAATCTCACCTTTCTTGCTAATCTTTCTTTTCTACCTAATTCTCCTCTAATCATGTTTTACATCCTTTTAACCTTAATGAGATGCACACACATGAGATTTTTCTTTTCTCAAGAAACACACCTCTCCATAATTTTTCTCCTCTAATCATTTCAACTTCTTGTCTCCCTCCAATGTTGATTTCATTGGTCCTCTCAAGAGGTGCTTGAATTTTGCATGGTTTTTCCTTTGAGCCTTTGTGGCTCCTATGTGGCACTTATGTGGATGCCACTTGGATGACACCTCATCCATTTCAAACCCTACCTAAAATTTTCTTTTGCCTTTTCAAAATCTATAAAAAGGAGGCCTTACTCCTCAGTTGCAACCCTTTTCATTTTGCTAAGCATTTTTCATACTTAGACCACTTGATCTCTTGAGCACTCTATATATTTCATGCTAGTTTAGATTTCTTTGATAATTTTTCATTAGTGAATCTAGATGTTACATGTTAGTTAATGGATTCATTATAGTATTGCTTGGATCTTGCATTGTAATCTACTTAGTTTGATCTTGCATTCTTCATTCTTAGATTAATCTTTGCATTTTGCATTTATCATTTAGTGGAGCTTGGGGTAAGTTCCTTATACTTGTTCTCAATATCTTCACTCAACCATTATCTTGCATTGTATGTTTCATTTTCATTTTCATGCAAACTCTTTAGTTGGATTTTTGTATTGTGTTGGGAGAGCACACCCATAATTTCTCTAAGATAAAATCAAACAAGGTTCTTGGGTGCCCTTATTTTAGCTCATCGAATGTTGTGTTGAATAATTTTTTGTAGGAATAAATTTTGTTTGAACATGTTTAGTGTGGATTAAATGCTTATATAGAAAAGGAGTTAAATGCCCCACACTAGAAGGATGAGAATGAAGGATGGAAAGATGGAGGATAAAAATGTATAGGATGGAAGGACAATGTGTAAGGGATATGAGGGGAGGAAAGTGATATGGTGTGGAGGATGAAGGATGGAGAGAAGGTGGATAAATGATGTATAAAGTGGATGGATAATGAGGGAAGGACATTTATAGAGGAAGTGAAGGCTTGTGTTTTCCAAAGAATGCATGTATGTTCTAGTGCTTCTAGTTTTCATGAAGATAAAAGATATGAAAGTGGAAGGAAAATGGATAAGGGATATAAAATGGAGGGTAAATATAGGATAGGGATAATGATGTAGAAGATGTGGATGAAAAAGGATAAAATAAAATAGAGGAAATGTATGGGATAATCAAGATAAAAGATGTGGAAAGACCATGAGCTAATATAGAATTATAGGTAGTGGATGGAAGAAGTGAAGAAGACAAGGACTATGAGATGGACGATATGGATAGGGTGTCAAGATAAAATATGAAAAAAAGTGAAGTGACTTATATTTGGAATAATGGGTGGATAATGAGTAGGGGATATGAAAGGTGCATGGATGGATAGAAGGAATATGGTAGTCAAGATCAAAGATATGAAAAATGAGAATAATGGACTGAGATGAGATGATGGATGGTGGCCGGGAATATAAAAGGTATGTATAGTAGTGAACTATGAATAGATCTTTCCTTCAAGTGTAAAGGTCAAGGGGATGAGGATAGGAGAATGAATAAGATATGATAGTTATGGTAGGAAAATAAGAGGGAAGATATAATCCATGAATAGAAAGAAGGAATGGACCACAAGTATTAAGAACAATTGGAGGAAGGGATTACACATGATACTTGTTTGCTAGATTTTCATCATGGTACTTTTCCAAGGCACTTGTTTATCAAGTTTTCATTGTTCGATGCCTTTTTTTTGTTTTGGATCATCAAGGTGCCTGTTTTCCAGGTTTTCACCAAGATTTTGATTTTTTCAAGACTTTTTATACTTTTTAGAATTTTTTGATGATATTTTATATTATTTTTGGATTTTTTGCTGATTTTTGAATATTTATCATAGATGTTGGTAGGACAGTGGGAAGGGAGATGAAATGGATAGGTGGTGTTGGATAAGGATTTATGCAAATGATTGGATTAAATGGGTGGTTAGGTGTGGAAGGATTGGTGGATAACAGATGGTAGGTTGGAAGACTTGTGAATAAATGGAGGAAGGATATGTGAAGATCATCATTGGAACACATCTTGAAAGGTGGTGGAGTTGTGAAGGAGGGTATTTTGAAGGAGATGGAGGAGAAAATGTGGATCTTGGGACATAAGGACCCAAAATAGATGAAGGGGGTGATAGAATTAGGATAGCATATTTTGGGACATAAGGACCCAAAATAGATTTGGAGTATGGAGGATTGATGAATTTATGAGTGGAGGAAGCTTGTGAACCAACAAGGTTGGATTCAAATTTGGATTTTTATTTGATATGCATTTCATCAATGAGTATCTTAGGAATCCCCATGATTTTTTATTTTTTCATTTTGGGCCTTTTGTGGTGTTTTAATGTTTTCTTTATTTTGGATCATACTTTTCTTTGATTGAACATGTATTTTAGATGGGACATGTTGATCCTTGGATTATTGTGGATTTTTGGCTTTATGCATTTTATCTTTGGCATATCATGTGCTTCCATTATCCATGGTATAAGTTTATGAGGATGGATGATATGGAGAGTTTATGGAAGGAATTATGGAGGGTGAATGTTGGAAGGAATTAAAGGATGTGTACCTTGTTGATATTTATAAGATATTTGATGTCATGAAGTGGTAGACTTGGATAATGGATGGATGTATAGAAGTGTAGACACCTAAAAATCCACTTGTCAATTAAAAATATTTTAGTTGATAAAAGTCCTGATGACATCATCACTATTGAATTAATTAACTAATTAATTTTTATTGTTATTATCCCTTCCTCTATTTTAATTAAATAACCTTAGCCAAAAACATTTAAGTCCAATTTGAATGTTTATCCCTCTGATTTATTAATTATTTAATAAATTGTGTCTCAAACCCAAATATCCCCTTTAAATAAATTAAATATTTATTTAAAACCCTAAAACCCTAGATATCTTCTAGAAAACCCTAAACCTATCCTCACTTTCCTAATCACTCCCTAAACCTTCTTAAAGGGTGATTCCTAACCCTTTTAGCCTAAACCCTCTCTCTTTGACTTTGAGTCAACCCCCCCTCATTAATGAGCCTTACATGCTCATTAATGGACCCTTACACACTTATTAATGGATCTTACAACCTCTTAATGAGAGACTATGTCTCTTCTTCCACCCTTTTACCCTATCACTCTTCCCTAGTGTTTCTCACACATGTGTGAGCAACCTTTCATCCTTATCCCTTTGACCCTAAGGCTTAACCCTTGGTGCTAAACCCCAACCCTTGGTACTAAACCCTGATCACCCTTCCTAACCCAAGCCTCTCCTTAAAATATATAAATATCCTCCATTCAAAGAGAAAAATACCAATTCACATCTCATTTTCATATCATTTTTATCATGTGCATTTTCATCTAAAATCTTAATAGCTTTTACTAGCATTGTTAGACTTGCTTCATTTTTATGCTTTACAACTCATCCTTGTTTAGATAAATTGTATTAACCTAGTTTATTTCAATAAATAATAATCAATTTCATCCACATCACATCTATTTCAAAGTTAAAATCAACCTTTCATAGCATTCATAAGCTCAAATCTGCATTTTGCTTCATTTGGACCCTCGGAACCCTAGGGGCAAAAAAGGTTCCCTATACCTGATTTTGTGCCACTATGGGGAATCCATGGCTTTCAAATGGTCCTAATAATTCCTAAATATCATTTGGGACATGATTTTTGTGTTTCTAGAGCACACCCACATACCTCTTATAAGAGTAAATCAAATGATGACAGGGTGCTCCTGTTTCAGCTCAATCGGAGGTGGCCTACGAATAGGTTTTCTATATGTTGATGCATGATTAGTGTAGAATAATGTTTGAATGTTTTAGTGTGATCCAAAAAGGTTATTTTCTAATCAAACATATTTTGGCATGCCCGGTGGGACCCCCACCACACTTCACAACTGCCTTTTGAGGGGTTTTTGAGCCAAAAACCCACTTTTTTTGGAAAACTTGTACTGCCTAGGAAGAATTCTAGTATGAGTAAAATATTTTGGGGCCATTTTATTGTATTGTAACTTATTTATACTCATTCCATGGGTTCCCAATACTCGTATGAGACTTCTGCACATCATTTCTGGCCTTCTATAAGCCTTCTGGCCCCGTTTTCTCATATCATGAGTCAAGGATACTCGTATCAGCCTTCATCCTGACTCATACGAGTAAAAAAATTGAGATAACCTATGTTTTTTATTTGTATAGGAAACATGGGGCATGTATAAGGCCTTAAACTTGGGTTTGTTTAGTTTTTTGGGTTCATTTGGGCCTCCTAGTGCCCCTAAACTTCAAATTTGTAGTTTCTAACTTGGTTTTTTGTAGGGCATCCTTGGAGAGAAATTTGATGATTAGAACATCAAGGAACTAAGACCTACTAACCCTTTTTTATTTTTTAGGAACAAATGAAACTTCATTTGAGCTTAAAAGGAACCTTTCATTCAATCTCAAGTGCTTAATTAAAACGAACGAATCTGTATATCATTCCTAAATAGTTAAAAGCCAATCCTAATCAATCCTAAACTAAAAATTTTCAATATTAATGCTATTTTTTGGTTAAAATTAACTTCATCTAAATAATATTAAGTGTTTAAAGGTTTTATGTAACCCTAAAGGCAATCTAGGAATACTTTATTCATTGAGCTTAAAACTAAACCCTAAAAACACAAAATCTTGAGTGCATGAGTAAAAATCAAATTAAAAAATTCACATCTACTTTAGGCTTTAAAAATAACATGAAAAAGTTTTTAAACCCTTAGGAGTATAATTTTTCAAAGTTTCTTTCTTAAAGGGGAAACCCTAGAACTCAATCTCGAATGATCAAAAGAAAGAACAAGGCAATCTCAATTTCTCCTTTTGAAGCTTAAAGTAAAAAATCCAATCTTGAATGACTCTAAAGGATGAACCAAATCAATAATAATCATTTAATTTTAGTCCTTAAGAAAATTTAATCTTGAGTTTACAAGGAGAAAAATAAAGCAATTTCAAATCAAAAGCAAGTCTAAATTGGGATCCTAAGAATTTAATATTGAATGCTCAGAATAAAACACTTGCAAATCTTGTCAAAAAAGATTTTTTGTCTTCAAGGGAATAAAAATTTGCATCCTAAACACATGTTCTTTAAGGTCATAACTTAGCACACTTAATCGAATTGGGAAAAAGAACTCTTCATGATGTGCTTCTAGGAGCTTTCCAAATTTTGCAAATCCCATTTAATCTAAGTGACGTAAAACAATTGAACTAGGACAAGTTCATTTGTTTTACTTCTAGCGAGGCTTATCTAGAGAGAAAATTTCTTCCTCTTTAGAGAAAAAAATCAAATAGGTACTTCCCCAATCAGTATAGAAAAAAAGTACTGAGAAAACTCTTGCTTCATCCCCTCAAGCTTGGGTGATGTGTGTTGATGGTAGTCTGAGGTAGGTGAATATCCCTACTATTTCAATATGGTCAAATAGGCTCTTAAGTGAGTCATGCATGTACAAACTAAGTGGGAGGACACCATAGACCTTATCAAATACCTATTAGTCTGAGGCTTCCCGATCTACTCCCAAAGGTATCAAAATCTTTGTACAAGGATCGATTTAAGTGGTTTTCCAGATCTATATTCCTTTGGGATATCAAGTTGTGAGAAATAATTTTGATACTAGAGCCTATCATTAGGTAGTTATTGTTTGATGTGTTTTTGAAGTTTTAGACTCAGTGCAAAACATCTGTTGAGCATACACAAACAAAGAGTTCTACATACCAAATATTTTTTTCCATATCAGTCTAATCCTCCAGTCTAGAAATCATCCAATCCTCCAATTTTTTTGTCATTCTAGGTCCATAATCATGATCTTCCTATCATCCCACATCTTATTCCATCTAGCATTGTCATCCTTTCCTCCCCATATCCTAGGTTAGCGGAGTCATCTTGGTCATCCCTCATCCCCTTTCCATCTTCTAGAGTCAATCTTTCCATCCTAGTCTGGGCTTCTCGGTCATCCTAATCTGAGCTTTAGTTCCATCCATCTTCATCCTTCATCCCCATCCACAATTCATCCACAAGTCATCATGTCTCAAATCTATTATGATGATTTTTATTGTCATGTCTTTTCTCCCACTCCATCCTATTCCAATGATGATGACTGTAATAATTTGCCTAAGGCAAAGAATAAATGCCAAGATCTAGAAGCTCAAGAGATAGCACAAGAGAGACAAAATATGATATGATCAAATGATCAAATAATGAATAATAGATTGAATGATTGATTGATTTATACAATTTAGGAATGCCTTAATATATAGGTAATGCATGATAACTAGAAGATATGCAAGTGATAAGATATCAACTAGACATGGTTGAATCACATGTGCACCAAAGGTGGATCATCCTCCATTGTACATGAAAGTATGTGAAACATGTGCAACAATGAGAGGATGATAATGTGATAAGAGCACTAAAGGTGGATCTCACAAACAAAGAGGTATGTGAGGACAACTATCACACCTAAAGTGGAAATTCTCCTAACCATGTGCTAAAATGAAATGCAAACTCCTAGGTGTCACAATGACAACTAATATGCAAATGCATTATCCTAAGTAAACTTAAGTAAAGTGTAATTATTAATATTTAATTACACCAACACCCCCCCTTAAGTGCAACTTAGGGGAATGCACTTAAGCTCAAAATGCAAGATGGGTCCCGACTACTAGGTCATGTTAGGTACCCATGTACAATATGAAAGAACAATAGATAATGCAAACTCTCATAATGCGGAGAAAGAGGGAAAACCTCATGGGAAAAACCCTCCCCCAAAAAGAGAGATGAATATAAGATGCATGGAAGGATGGAGTAATCAAGACCCCCCAATTATGACATACATCATGCATATACAATAAAAAATCCCCCCAAAGGAAGGAAATAGGGAAGAGAGACAAAGTAGCCCCCCCTCAATGTTGAATCTCCTGCAAAGATGGTCCAAGATGTTGACCAATAATCCTCCATAGGAAGAAAATAGAGTCAATGCTACACCAAGAATGTCAAAGTGTGACAAAATCAGGTACCAATATCGATGTAGAATGACTGATGGAATGCACATTAAGATATGATAGAGATGAGGCATGGAGACACTTGCAGGAACCAATTGGGTACTCTCAACTGATAGGTTGGTATACTTGAACTTGTGTCATGCACCTTGTCATTGATGACACAAATAAAAATGTGGCACTTTATGATAGTGCGTGTACAACATGGCTCATGCAAGAACATATAACATCAAATGCAAACTTGGAAACATGTAAAAGATGAAGCCACCATAGATGCCTTGTCAAATGCTACAGAATAAGTGTCCTCTTGTTGGCCTTGTGGTAGGAAGTCTTTGGGACGAAATTGGCCTCCCCCCTGGCTGCCGATTGGATGACGCTGCAAAACAGGTATACAAGTGGCAAAGAAAAAATTGTTCCCAATTTTGCTTACTTATTTAGATTTTGTTTTTCAAAAACTCATTGAATTTAAGAAAAACATTTATTAAAAACCCCATTAAAAAAACTTTATTAAAAGAAAAAAAACACAATTTGTTTTTTAATTTTTAGATTTAAAAAACTTTATTAAAAAAATTTAATAAAGAAAAACATAAATATGTTTTATTAAAAATAAAGTTTTATTTAAAAAAACTTATTAAAAAACATATAAAAAAGTTTTTATTTATTAAAAAATACTTAAAAAAAAAAAATTTAACCCCTTTTGGGGGCCGCACGTAGTGGGGTACAACAAACAAAGTGGTACTGCCTGTAGTGCGTACCATCACTATAGTGCGGTATAGCTTGCAGTGTAGGTACTGTCACTACAGTGTGGTACAACACTACAGTGGGGACCACCTATAGTGGAGTACCGACTGTAGTGCGGTACTGCCTGCAGCCAAATAAAATTAATTTAAAATTTTTGAAACAAAATTTGAAAATGAAAAACACCCCCCCCCCCCCCCCCCCCACAATTTTAATTTTGAATTTTTGAATTTTTTAATAAAACATAAATAATAACCAAAAATAAATAAAAATAAAAGTGTACTTGCAGATTGTTGAATCTGTATGACAGGTAGGGAGGGAGAATTTTTCTTTCGAGACCAACTATGTCCGATTTGGGTGAATGAACAGTTGATCTTGGGGTTTTTGGTTGCTCTGATCACAATGACAATGTCATATTTGGCCTACTGTGCTCCAATTTCACAGATTGGCTTTAGGGGTCTGATTTGCAAAAAACATTTGCCTCAAATTTGACTTTTGCCCAATATAGGCAAATTTATAGTCAAAATTTATGGAAATAGCCACCCAGATGCAATGGTGAGGTTTGATCTTGGTCAAAATGCTCCCACAAAATGCTGATCCCAGATTTGAATCATGGCCCTCCAAAAGTTGAAGCAATCAATCGCTCTCCAATGGCTATGCAATGAAGACTTCTATGGCTCTGATACCATGTAAGAATTTTCCTAAGGAAAAGAATAAATGCCAAGATCTAGAAGCTCAAGAGATAGCACAAGAGAGATAAAATATGATATGATCAAATGATCAAATAATGAATATTAGATTTAATGATTGATTGATTTATACAATGTAGGAATGCCTCAATATATAGGCAATGCATGATAACTAGAAGATATGCAAGTGATAAGATATCAACTAGACATGGTCAAATCACATGTGCACCAAAGGTGGATCATCCTCCATTGTACATGAAAGTATGTGAAACATGTGCAATAATGAGAGGATGATAATGTGATAAGAGCACTAAAGGTGGATCTCACAAACAAAGAGGTATGTGAGGAAAACTATCACACCTAAAGTGGAAATTCTCCTAACCATGTGCTAAAATGAAATGCAAACTCCTAGGTGTCACAATGAAAACTAATATGCAAATGCATTATCCTAAGTAAACTTAAGTAAAGTGTAATTAGTAATATTTAATTACACCAACAATGACAGTCTTGTTGATCATGATGAGTACATTGAAAAACTTAGGAATCTTTCTCCAAGAACCTTCTAGAATCTAAACATTCCTCCAAACTACCCCATCATTTCTCCATACATATCCAGTAATACTCCTTATCATACCTTTGACAAGGGAAATCCATTATCCACACCTTATTGCTATATTAAGCTTGCATATCCTCCACATACATCCTTCCTACCTCCATCGTCTCCCATAGTCATATCCCAATATCCAATTTTCCATAACAACACCTCCTAGCTACATCCCTAATCCAAATCCTCCATCTCCTTATCCTCCAACCCATCTTCAAATTCAAGATCCTAGTCTTCCAATCCATTATCCTGATCTCCCATCCTATCTTGATCCACCATCCACTATATCCTATCTCTCTGCTCCATCTCCTCCATCAATCCACCATCTTCCATTCCTACCTACATTTCCACAAATCCCCCTCCACAAGAAACATTCATTCCTCACTCCACTTCATATCCCATATTTCAATCCATTACACCCACCCCATCAGTTAGTTAGTCCAGTTCACAAGTCACTTCCATACCTACTTATGTGAACTATCTATCCATTCCATCTTCCAATCCTTCTTCTACACAGTTATCCCCTCAACCAAGCTCACAATCCATTACCCCACCTTCATGTGTGGACTATGCTATCTCTCCATCTTCTACACACTCCAATCCTTCACCTCAATCTCCATCACAAAATTCTCCAAGGAGTTTCACAAGGAAGCCAACAAAAAATCCCTCTCCTAAAGTTGATGAGTCATGCCATCTCACTCCCTCATGTGAAGCCATCAGTGATAATTCCCATCCATCTCCTACATCCACCATTCATCCTCTATCACCCCCATCTATTATCCTTCTTCCATATACCCCACTTATTAATCCTCTTCCATCTCCTAGCATCATCAAGTCCTTTCCATCTGCTAAATCCATCCAATCCCCATCCACATCTCCTTCTCCTAGAATTATCCCAACCACATCTAATGAGCCCCATGAGTCCATCCTTCTTCCCTCTATCACAATTGAATAATCTCTCATCCTTTCATCCATACCATCTGAAGAGTCCATCCATAAATCCCCCATCACTCTATCCACACCAATCCAGTCAAGTCAAGACCTTGTCTAAAAGCATATTGAAGTATCCATTGACCTAAATCAAGATCCTATCCTTTTATTTCCTCCATCTCATTATCCATGGACATCCATTCCTCCAAATCAAGATCCTACCATCCCACTTCCTTTGTTGCATGATCTATTGCTCTTGTCTACTCCTCCATATCAAGATCCATTGCCATCTCCCAATCCTAGTCAAGATCCTATCATATCATCATCTCCACTTCGTGATCATTTAAAACACCTATCCCACCACTTCCATCACTCTATCCCCTTGGTCCACTCAGATTTGTCAATGGAAGCCCACTTGAAGCAGAAGAAATAAGTTTCATATCTTCCACCACGACAACTAATACTAGATGTTTATCATATTCCCCAAGTCAAAAATATCCTTGCTTGGATAAAATGGTCAAGAAATGGAATTATCAAGGAAAAGGCTTGGGGGCCCATGAACAAGGAACTTTGTAGCCCATAAAGGACAAGAAACATCCACAATCATGTGGTATTGGTCACAAATTCAAAGACACTTCCTCCAGAAATGTTGGTATAGCTAAAGCCAAATTCAAGCATCCTTCAAAAAAAACCATTGCGTATTCCCATCATCCCTCTAGAGCATACAATGTCATTCCTCCTCCTCCATCATTGTAAACTAGGACAACCTATCACATTCCTCCTTCATCCTCCAAATCCATTTTGGGGCCCTATAGACCAAAATCTACTAGCACATATCCTCCAAATACCAAATCCATTTTGGGCCCTTACATCCCAAAATATCAACCTCCATCTTATCCTACTCAATCCTACACCCACCATAAAAATCCCAGCCCATACATTCCTTGTCAAGATCAACAAAGGTACATCCCCACATCTCCTATCTTCCAATCTCCATCCATTTCTCCATCCATATCTCCTCCATCCCACACATCTCCTCATATCCATTGTAATGCTCTTCACAATAAGTTGGATGCTAACTCAAAAATGCCTAAAGGTAACTATCCACAACAATCTAAAGACTTCCATGTCCACTCTAAAAGACATTCTCAAGCAAAGAAAAATCCAATCAAGAAATCCACTACATGCAAATGGCCACAAAGGCCCATCAAAGAAAAATAAAAATCAATTGCATCCCAATGGCCACAAAGGCCCACCAAGGCAAAAGCAAAAACTATGTGGATACCAAAGCAAAAAGATGCATTGCATCTAAAAGAAATATCCACAATGGCATCCAAAGTTGCTAATCCAACAACTACTCATTCCTCTTCTCCATCTCCTAAATCTATTTTGGATCCTTATCTCCCAAAATATCCTATCATAACTCCTCCATCATATCTACATATACCCTCCACATCCCATCCACTTCATCCACCTATTTCACAACAAGTGCCAATATTGGTCCTGACAACATCTCCCTATCATGCTCACTTTCCATTATTCCATCCAAACTCTTTCTACCACCGTATCTCTCATCCCAAGCATATCTAGCATTGCCCCCATCTCATCCATGTCTTTTCATAATCTATCCATCCCAATAAGGTTGTACCAACATCCAGTTAGAAAAAGTCAGCAAAAAATAAAAAAAGTTGAAAAAAAAATCATCAAGAAAAATATCAAAAAAGAAAAGAAAAGAGAAAAAAATTCATCCAATGGTGAAAACTTGGCAATTCAAGCACCTTGGATAAGTACCATGATAAAAACCTGGCAAACATGCATCATGCATAATCCATCCATCAAGTTCCTCTCCACAATTGGGTGCATTTTCCTTCTAGCACATCCTATCCAACATCTCCTCTATCCTATTTGTCTCTCATCTCCTCCATCCTCCTTTGGATCTTGATAAAAAAATAGAGACCACCCGGTATACATGCTTTTGGGCACCTTTTTGCATCCATCCTTCCTACCATATCTCCCATCACAACTTTCATCCACCTATCCTCTATCTATTCATCCTTCCTATTAGATCATCTTTCATTCATATCCATCATCCATTTGTTATCCTAGCTTCCATCTACCTTCCTCATCCTCTTGTTATCTTATCTTCCATCCTATCATCCCCCCTCGTGATGCCTCTGAATGCATGAACTATCCTATGCAGGGGCATCTTATTCCTTAGTGACATATTCCTTGGAGACCTTATTCCATCCAAATCCTTCCAAATTCACAATCCTAGTCTATCTTATCTTCCTTCATCCAATCCATATCTTCCTCTATCCAAATCCTTATCTTCCTCCATCCTAATCCTTATCTTCTTCCAATCCCCTTAGCCAAATCCTTCAAAGTTATCAAATCCTTGCCCAAACTTAGGTTTTTGTACACATCCTAAGAATTTTCCTCCAAACCTTCCCAAAGCATTAATCCCTCAACATTCCTCTATCCACATCCTAAGAATTAATACCTAAGAATTTCCTCTATCCCAATCCCCTCAATAGTTCATCTATCCCCAATCCTAAGAAAATCCTCTATCCACTTCCCTCAACACTTCCTCTACTAGTATCTCTTCGCATTTCCTCCATCTTTCCATCATCTAGTATTCCCCTAGTCATTGGTATCTAGATATAGGATATCCCCATCCAATCCAATGTCATCCATCCATATCCAAATACTTCTAGCAATATTCAAACACATGCAAATCCTATTTGTATTCTGTAGGTATCCAAAATCTAAACAGTCAAACCATCCAATCACAATCCTTAGTCTTGTTGCAAGCTTTGATCTAAATCTAATCATCATTGTTGGGATGCGTCCTTCCAAAATTCATGTCATTTTAGGACACATCATCCATCATCACCCTATCCACCATCAGTCCATCTTGGATTTCAAACCCAATTGGGGCATCATCTTGCATATCTTTATAGCATTAGCTTCATCCCCAAGTCCCTTGTACATCCCATTCCGAGTCTTGTACCCTAGCATCAGTCATGTCTCCACCTAAGCTCATTTGTGCATATGTATATTTAGGTCTCATCCTCTATGTCAGTTAGCCCTTGGGTTGTCATGACCTATCCAGCTAAGCACTTTAGCAATCATAACTTGGTCCCTTTGAGGTTCAAATGTCTTACCTATCTCTTGTCATAGGAATCCTAGTTTAGAAATCCATCATCGGTGTTCGTAGGATGTATCCTTCCTCATATCAAACCAATAAAATCAATCATCATCCCTCATCCTACCTATGGTGAAAGGTGTGTGAGATACTTGTTATTTCATTTGTTCCTTTGGATCTTTTGTTTATCTTTTGGGCTTCCCCTTTGTACTATATCATCACTTCCTATTGTACATATCCTCATCAGTCCTACAACAAATTTTGATCAGATAACTTGTCCCACCCAACCTCATACTTGAGCAACATCTTTTGTCAACTATCCTTGATCACATGATTATCCTCAATTCATCATTTTCCAACAACAACACAACATTCTCCTCATCAAATGGATCCTTGTAGGATGTATCCTTCCTCATGTCTGACCTAATCTTCCATCATCAATCAACTGGGTTAGTGTAGGATGTATCCTTCCTCATGTTCAGACCTAATCTTTCTCCTTGGTAAAGGATGTCTTTTGGAGTTATCATTATGATCTTGGATTTTGTCCTTGGGATCTTTTTAATCTTTTATGACTTCTTGTTCTTTGTCTCCTCAAGGTCGCCATGATCCTTTATATCATGGTGCACTATGAATGAGGACACTCTGAGGTATGTCTTTCTGATCATCTTTTTGCTTGCATGTCAGTTGTCTGTTTGTGGTTTCCTCAACATCATTTCCACCATGCCTCCTCCTGGATTCATGCGTGATGTTGAGGAAACCCTTTGCATTCTTGTTTTTTGTGTCAGTCTAATGCAACACTGGTGAAAAGGCCTTGAGTTCCTAGTAACCTTGGTAGGTCTCTAGCATTTCTATATCAAACTAGGCTATGCTCTCAAAAATATCCAATGCAATGAGCTCCCCAAATCCCCCTCATCCTGCCTCATATAGATTAATCTTACATCTTGCATCCTTCATATAGCCTCATCTTGCATCCTGCATCTCACATCAGCATTGCATTTGTGTATCTTTGCTCATGGAAGGACATCTATTTATCCTCTTTCCCACTTGCATCCTTTTCAAGAAAATTCCCCAAAGTTTCCTCTTTGCATTATTTTCTTGAGGGGCACAACCCCTTACCATCTATTCTAGCCTGGGGCATCTTATTTTCTTGTCTTTGATGCCACACCAGTTGTGGCATTGCATCAAAGAGTGGCAAAATGTAGACACCTAAAATCCCACTTGTCAATTAAAAATATTTTAGTTGATAAAAGTCATGATGACATCATCATTAATTAATTAATTAATTAATTAATTTTTATTGTTATTATCCCTTCCTATATTTTAAT
Source organism: Chamaecyparis obtusa (assembly GCA_027943335.1). Taxonomy (NCBI): domain Eukaryota; kingdom Viridiplantae; phylum Streptophyta; class Pinopsida; order Cupressales; family Cupressaceae; genus Chamaecyparis; species Chamaecyparis obtusa. The sequence continues at coordinate 990,713 of BSBK01001821.1, read as the reverse complement.
TAAAGAACCTTAGCCAAAAACATTTAAATCCAATTTGAATGTTTATCCCTCTAATTTATTAATTATTTAATAAATTATGTCTCAAACCCAAATATCTCCTTTAAATAAATTAAATATTTATTTAAAACCCTAAAACCCTAGATAGCTTCTAGAAAACCCTAAACCTATCCTCACTTTCCTAATCACTCCCTAAACCCTCTTAAAGGGTGATTCCTAACCCTTTTAGCCTAAACCCTCTCTCTTTGACTTTGAGTCAACCCCCCTCATTAATGAGCCTTCCATGCTCATTAATGGCCTCTCACACCCTCATTAATGGCTCTTAAAACCTCTTAATGAGAGCCTATGTCTCTTCTTCTACCTTTTTCCCCTAGCTCTCTTCCCTAGTGTTGCTCACACATGTGTGAGAAACCCTTCATCCTTATCCCTTTGACCTTAAGGCTTAACCCTTGGTCCTAAACCCTGACCACCATTCCCAACCCAGGACTCTCCTCAAAATTTATAAATAGCCTCCATTCCAAGAGAAAATTATCAATTCACATCTCATTTTCATAGCATTGTTATCATGTGCATTTTCACCTAGAATCTTAATAGCTTTTACTAGTATTGTTATATTTGCTTCATTTTTATGCTTTATAACTCATCCTAGCTTAGATAAATTGGATTAACCTATTTTAATTCAAGAAATAATAATCAATTTTGTTAGCCCATTTTCTTGTAAAATAAAAAATCCTTAGAAAATGGTCTATGTCTGCAAAAATTTATGGCTATGTGTTCTCCCTGGTCTCTGCAATGTTTTTCCATGTCTCTAGCTCAAACCCTAGTCAAAAAATTCATTTTCTAGCCGTTGGGAAGGAAAACCCTAAGTCTACCCTGGCCCTGTTCTAATTTTATGTTACCTTTTGGGCCACTTAAAAGTCTTTTAACACATGTGCTTTATATTTTTGGTCACCCCACAGAGGTTTTCTTTTTAATTTTTCCTAAGTTTCCAAACCCTTGACGACCTTTAATATTTCCTAAGTCCTAGCACTTGATTTTTCTAATGTTTCAGCGTTTATATTTCCTCGGCTTGGTTCTTTGACACCTTCTCAATCTAACAATGGGTGTAAGTTATCATAAAGTGTGTCAGAGGCATGAGATCTTACGCCAGCCATTGATTCTCTTTTATGACACAATGCTTCAAATAGGCGGGTCCACTGCTATGTGGCACAGTTGGCATTTTCTAAGTAGTTGAAGGGATAGTGATTTGGCACCTGTCAGAATTGTTTATGGCCAAGGAAGAAAAGTCAAAGGGGCCCGCTTGTCAGTTCTTTGCAACCTAGTGGTTCGTGATTCATTCAGGCATCTTACACGGCAGGGTGGGGTCAGGCTTTCAATGACGTTGGCAAAGATTCGAGATCTACGGCAGGTGCATGATCTCAAAGAATCTTTTGATCCCTTGAGATTATGTGCCAACCATCTGATTCTCTAGGTGTGTAGGATGACGGTTGTGGGTCTACTGATAGGTGTTACAATTGGAGCTTTCTTATTGGTTGTTTTAGTGGGACCATTTTCCAGGTGCTGTCAAAGTGTTCATCTCTGATTGGTCCACATAGTTATGACTTGGCGGTTGTCAGTGGGACCTGGGTTTCTAGCTTTTTAGAGGGTTCTAACATCTGCAAAGAATCAACGGTGGGCATAAGTTCTCATGGGTTGCATCAGAGCTATGAGATCTTATGCCAGCCATCAATTTTACTTTTCTCAGGTGTGTAGTCAATGTGGGTCCTTTGACAGTTGGAGCTGACGTGCATGTTTTTCATTGGCTGAGGGGGTTGATCTATCAACATTTCTTAGTGGGACCATTGCCAGGTGGTGCTGAGTTGTTTAAATTCTATTGGTCGACATGGATGATGTAGCAAGGTGGGGTCATTTTCAGAAAGGTCAGTGAGGAGGGCAAGATCTATGGTCGGCGTAAGTTCTCATGGGTTGTGTCAGAGCTATGAGATCTTATGTCTGCCATTCGATTATAAAGCTTTTATGTAGTGGGTCCTTTGTCAGTGGTGACTAGGTGGTAAGCAGCGAATGGTATAATGATAGGTGGCACAAAGCAGGCCCATGTGGGGTTCTAAAGGTTTAGCAATTCTGATAAGGTCTTTGGCAGCTTTGACAAATTTCTTCTTGTTCACTCATTCACAGAGTAAAGTGGCAGTGTTCTAAGGGGTTTCACGATTCAGCGAAGGAGTGTTCACGCAGTCTCTAAATAAATTGGTGGTAACCCAATACATTCAGTGAATAGAAAAGCTTTTGTCGCGTAGTCACCAAATGTAACCAGGATTTCTATATGGTTAAGTCATGAAGTGCCCGGGAAAGGAAAAGATCTAACGATCGTGATATAAAGTTGATTCAATTTTGAATATTGACCATTGATTTGCTATAGGTGCTATGAAACTAGCCATTTAAATTCAAATTCAAAATTTTAGAGGGTTTCCAGCGATAGAAAGGACTGGAATTCAATGTTTAAGTGGCTGGGTTTGGTGAAATTGGTTTTGCCGACTGTTGCAGTGTGGTCTAGGGTGTTCCATGATTGATCGCAGGGGTTTTTTTACTGTGATGGAGTTGCTCAAGGCATGTTGTAGGTGTCTAATCAGACTGATAAGCATGGTATATTGATGATCTTTGGTACATTCTCAAAAAATTATCATGAGTGAAGATTGTTTTTGGATCTGATCACTTGGTTTTCCATCCAGTATAATAAATTTTGATTGATTTGGTTGTTCTAGTGGGTGAAAACCCTAACCCTAGCTATCTGAAGCTTGTTGCATCCTAAATTCTTTTGGGATTCCAAGGCAGCTAGTGATATATATGGCTATAATTTTGACTTTGTAAGGGTTCCAAAATTTTGGATGTCCATTATTCTGGTTCCATGAGGGGTTCTTTTACTGTAGATATTTTCCTTCTTCTCTGCATATAGGGTTCCCTTTTTCCTTTCTAGTTTTGAGAATATAATGCATGTTGTAACAGCTTGTCTTATGTATAAGACTTCAATATATTTATACTGTTATCAGACTATCTCCATTTGAATCCTAAACTTGTTGATTATAGCATCAAGGGTGTTTAATCTTTATACTTGTATTTCCTTATGTGTTTGCAGTAGAGTTGTCTTCGTAGAGATAACTAAGTTCAAGATTAGTTTTCAGATGTGTATGAGTTGGAATATCAAAGGTGTCTCAGGCTTGTCTTCCAGTAGATGCTGGTTAATGTAGTACTTGTTTATAGGTCTCTTCTAAGGGGAGGGTTAAAATCCTTTGAATAGGTGATAACATATCTGAGTACACAGGTGGATTCTTGAAGTGAGGTTTTTTAATGGTGTATGATTGATGTAAGGCATCAACATATTTGATATATTATCTTCTTGTTTCATAGCTCCTTGTTGGAGTGATGTATTTGACTCTATTGCCCATTGGATAAGACACTGGTCTATGAGAGACTTAGGGTATCTCAGGGGTCCTTTCAACCCAACATTAAAATCATTCAATGAAATACCTTTTCCCTTCATGTTGGTAGTAGTAGGAGGTCCTTTCTAGTCTTCAAACTCATTCTATGAAAATAGGGCTATTGCATAAGATTTGTGATTCTATTGGGGTACAGGATACCTATAAGAGTTTGAAAACTATTCCACAATAATCTATTTGCAGGCCTATTATTTGTCATGAGGTGTCTTGATTGTGCAGATAAGGCAATACCCACCTAAGTGATGTGGAGCTGAAAGAAGAAGGAGGATTCCTTTCAATCCTCATCAATTAGACTGTTTCTTGTCAAACTTGAGTGCATAATCTGAGAATCAAGCCCGCCTATTGATTCAAGTTTAGTCCTGTAAGGAAAAGTAACCAACAAATTGGTGACTCTGCTGGGGAATGATAAATGATAGCAAGTTTAAGATGTCCAATTCCTTGCTTTGCTGAACTATCCCAGAGTCTGGTTATGTGATCATAGAGTTTAAAGTAAAAAAAAGCATTTGCTAAAATCTTCCCACTACATGTTGAGTGGTGACTCTGAGTTCTCTGTTTGATTAGTGCTTTCCCTGATAAACAGTGTGAGACCTAGTGAAGTTTTGGTTCATTGGAAGAAGAAACAAAGACAAGTATAAAATATTTCCCTCTTCAAGGATGTGGTGACTCTACATATCAAAGAACCTGATGGAGTTGCATGGTGAGCTCTAGATCTACCCTACTTTCTAGTCAACAAGTTTCTACTGCAAAAATTCCAGGTATTCTTTTGTTGAAAATGATTCCCTATCAAGTGTTAAGCACTATTGTAAAGGGATAAGTAGTAGTGGGTAGTTCCTCATGGAGGAATATAGGCCTTTTTGTTTTGATGGCATTGAAGGTGCCCCTAATGAGTTCCCTACTGAGATTGAGGAGTGCTTGCCTAGATTCCTAGCTGGTGGATCTATTTCTGCAAGTGAGCATGTAGATGACCTCATGGGTCTTTTTGGTGAGATGGATGTTGAACATGAAAATGTTGCTATGAGGCTGCTTGTGTAGACATTTTCTAATGGTGCAAGGAAGTGGTTCCTGTCCTTGCCTTCATGTTCAATCCCTTCTTGGGATATATTGAGAGTGAAGTTTATTGAGCATTTTGATAAAGTTGCTGCTCTCAAGAAGGAAATAGCAAAGATGAAGATTGAGAACTGGCAGTTAGAGGAGGACATAAGATTGCTAAGACTAGTGGTTCCTGATGATGATCATGAGGAGGCCAGTGTTTCTGATGTTGATTCTCATTTTGTAGAGAATATTGATTATGAAGCTGACATTGAGGTCAATGCATATGAGATTGCTGAAGATGAGTCCAAGGTTGATAATATTTCCTATTTGTCTGTAGATTTTTCTTCTTATCAACATGAGAGGGCAGTTTTCTTGTCTCGGTATGATGATGTTTTGTGTGAAGGGTAGAGTATTGAGTATGATGCAGATGATGATTCTTGCATTGATTGCTTCACACAAGATGATCTAAGGCCTGAGATGTCTATCCTTGTTTCTGACAAGGATGATGTTTGCAATACTAGGGATGTGGCTAAAGAAAATGATAACAAAGCCCAAAGCTCATTGAGTAGTGAAAAGATTTTAGCACTCTTGGCTGAAGAATTCCAAAGGTATGCATCTGGTATGGATTTTGATTTATAGCTCCCCTATGATATATCCTTTGACACTAATAATGGGGCCAGTGTTCAAAGTGACCCTGAGGACCCATGTATATTACAGTTCCCCTCATGTAGTGACTCTGCAGAAGAAGAGGTTGAAGACTATGACAGTGTGTTTCCCTATCATAGAGATTGCAGTGATGAACAAGTTTCTTGTTCAAGTACCTTTCCTTCTTTTTCCAAATATGACAGTGATGGTGACAGTATTGAGGACTTTGTCTTCAATGATTAGGACATAAATTCTTTTGACAAAGATGATGATGTAAATCAAATGTCCTACTGTCACAAAATTTATGAAGGAGACCTTCATTTGGTTCATGATTTAGTTAGTGAAGACATCATGGAGGAACCAAGTTGCTTAGTGGCTGAGGCAATGTATGAAGGCAAATCGGAGGATCCAAGTCCTTCTTAGCCAGGTACTTTTGTAGTAATGCATGATGATCCATATGCTTTATTTTCTGATCCATTACTAGATCAATTTTTTTGTTCCCAATCATCACCAAGAATTGAATGATGACCCATACTTCTTGGAGTGTGAGTATGAATGTGGTTATGATTGGAAGAACATAGGTAGTGGTCATTATGGTTTCATTTTCCAGCCCATGAATATTCACATATGTTGGCAGAAAGATGGTCATGAAATTGGAGGTGTTTGGTCACATATGTGGATGAAAATCAAACCTTTGATTCAAGAGGGTCTTTGATTTTCTTTTGGTGGCCAGGGGCCACCAAATAAAGTTTCAAGCCTTGTAAATCTTGTAAATATTTCCCTTTTCTATTGTGTGTTTCCCTTCCTATTTGCCTGGTTCGGTTGCTAATTTTTGTGAAGGTTCCCATGTTTTTTCCAGTTGGTGGTTTGCTCTCCCAGAAATTTTGAATTCTTGCATGGGCACAAGTTACCCATCATCCCTAGATAGAGCCATTGTTAGCCCATTTTCCTATAAAAGAAAAAATCCTTAGAAAATGGTCTATGTATACAAAAATTTATGGCTATGTGTTTTCCCTGGTCTCTGCAATGTTTTTCCATGTCTCTGGCTCAAACCCTAGTCAAAAAATTCATTTTCTAGCCGTTGGGAAGGAAAACCCTAAGTCTACCCTGGCCCTGTTCTAATTTTATGTTACTTTTTGGGCCACTTAAAAGTCTTTTAACACATGTGCTTTATATTTTTGGTCTCCTTGTAGAGGTTTTCTTTTTAATTTTTCCTAAGTTTCCAAACCCCCAACGACCTTTAATATTTCCTAAGTCCCAACGCTTGATTTTTCTAATGTTTCGACATTTATATTTACTAGGCCTGGTTCTCTAACACCATCTCAATCTAATGGTGGGTGTAAGTTCTCATAGAGCATGTCAGAGGCATGAGATCTTACACCAACCGTTGATTCTCCTTTATGACACAGCGCTTCAAACGGGCGGGTCCACTACTACGTGGCATAGTTGGCATTTTCTAAGTGGTTGAAGGGAAAATGATTTGGTACCTGTCAGAATTGTTCATGGCTGAGGAAGAAAAGTCAAAGGGGTTCACTTGTCATTTCTTTGCAACGTGGTGGTTCATGATTCATTGAGGCATCTTACATGGTAGGGTGGGGTCAGGCTTTTGATGATGTTGGCAAAGATTCAAGATCTACGGTGGGTGCATGATCTCAAAGAATCTTTTGATCCCTTGAGATTATGTGCTAGCCATCCAATTCTCTAGGCGTGCAGGATGATGGTTGTGGGTCCGCTGATAGGTGTTACAATTGGAGCTTTCTTATTGGTTGTGTTAGTGGGACCGTTTGCCAGGTGCTGTCGAAGTGTTCATCTCTGATTGGTCCACATAGTTATGACTTGGTAGTTGTTAGTGGGACCTAGGTTTTTGGCTTTTTAGAGGGTTTTGACATCTACAGAGAATCAACGGTGGGCGTAGCTTCTCATGGGTTGTGTCAGAGCTATGAGATCTTACGCTGACCGTTGATTTTACTTTTCTCAGGCATGTTGTTAATGTGGGTCCTTTGACAGTTGGAGATGACGTGCATGTTTTTCATTGGCTGAGGGGGTCGATCTGTCAACATTTCTCAATGGGACTGTTACCAGGTGGTGCTGAGTTGTTTAAATTCTATTGGTCGACATGGATGATGTAGCAAGGTGGGGTCATTGTTAGAAAGGTCAATGATGAGGGCAAGATCTATGGTTAGCGTAAGTTCTCATGGGTTATGTCAGAGCTATGAGATCTTACGCCCGCCATCCGATTATAAAGCTTGTATGCGGTGGGTCCTTTGTCAGTGGTGACTGGGCAGTAAGCAGTGAATGGTATAATGACAGGTGGCACATAGCGGGCCCATGTGGGGTTCTAAAGGCTTAGCAGTTCTGATAAGGTCTTTGGTGGCTCTAAAAAATTTCTTCTTGTTCGCTCATTCACAGAGTAAAGTGGCAGTGTTCTAAGGGGTTTAGAAATTCAACGAAGGAGTGTTTGCGTAGTCTCTAAATAAATTGGTGGTAACTTGAAACATTCAATGAATAGAAAATATTTTGTCACCTAGTTGCCAAATGTAACCAAGATTCCTATATGGTTAAGTCGTGAAGTGCCCGAGAAAGGAGAAGATCTAATGACTGCGATATAAAGTTGATTCAAGTTTGAATATTGACTGCTGATTTGTTGCAGGCGCTATGAAACTAGCCGTTTAAATTCAAATTCAAATTTTCAGAGGGTTTCCAATGATAGAAAGGATTGGAATTCAATGTTTAAGCGGCTGGGTTTGGTGAAATTAGTTTTGCCAACTATTGTAGTGTGGTCCAAGGTGTTCCATGATTGATCACAGGGGTTTTTGTATTGTGATAGAATTTCTTGAGGCATGTTGTAGGTGTCTGATCAGATTGATAAGCATGGTATATTGATGATCTTCAATACATTCTCAGAAAATTATCATGAGTGAAGATTGTTCTTGGATCTGATCACCTAGTTTTCCATCTAGTATAATAAATTTTGATTGATTTGGTTGTTCTAGTGGGTGAAAACCCTAACCCTAGTTGTCCGAAGCTTGTTGCATCCTAAATTCTTTTGGGATTCCAAGGCAACTAGTGGTAAATATGGCTGTAATTTTGACTTTGTAAGGGTTCCAAAATTTTGGATGTCCATTATTCTGGTTCCATGAGGGGTCCTTTTACTGTAGATATTTTCCTTCTTATCTGCATATAGGGTTCCCTTTTTCCTTTTTGGTTTTGAGAATATAATGCATGTTGTAATAGCTTGTCTTATGTATAAGACTTCAATATATTTGTACTATTATTATACTATCTCCATTTTAATCCTAAACTTGTTGATTATAGCATCAAGGGTGTTTAATCTTTATACTTGTATTTCCTTATGTGTTTGTAGTAGAGTTGTCTTCGTAGAGATAACTGAGTTCAAGATTAGTTTTCAGATGTGTATGAGTTGGGATATCAAAGGTGTCTCAGGCTTGTCTTCTAGTAGATGTTGGTTAATGTAGTACTTGTTTATAGGTCTCTTCTAAGGGGAGGTTTAAAATCCTTTGAATAGGTGATAACATATCTAAGTACACAAGTGGATTCTTGAAGTGAGGTTTGTTAATGGTGTATGATTGATGTAAGGCATCAACATATTTGATATATTGTCTTCTTGTTTCATAGCTCCTTGTTGGAGTGATGTATTTGACTCTATTGCCCATTGGATAAGGCACTGGTCTATGAGAGACTCAGGGTATCTCAGGGGTCCTTTCAACCCAACATTAAAATCATTCAATGAAATACCTTTTCCCTTCATGTTGGTAGTAGTAGGAGGTCCTTTCTAGTCTTCAGACTCATTCTATGCAAATAGGGCTATTGCATAAGATTTGTGATTCTATTGGGGTGCAGGATGCCTATAAGAGTTTGAAAACTATTCTACAATAATCTATCTGTAGGCCTATTGTTTTTCATGAGGTGTCTTGATTGTGCAGATAAGGCAATACCCACCTAAGTGATGTGGAGATGAAAGAAGGAGGATTCCTTTCAATCCTCATCAATTGGACTCTTTCTTATCAAACTTGAGTGTATAATCTGAGAATCAAGCCCACCTATTGATTCAAGTTTGGTCCTTCAAGGAAAAGTAACCAACAAATTTCATCCACATCACATCTATTTTGAAGTTAAAATCAACCTTGCATGGCATTCATAAGCTCAAATCTGCATTTTGCTTCATTTGGACCCTCGGAATCCTAGGGGAAAAAAAGGTTCCCTATACCTAATTTTGTGCCACTATGGGGTATCCATGGCTTTCAAAAGGTCCTAATACTTCCTAAATATCATTGGGGACATGATCATTTTGTATCAAGAGAACACCCACATTCCTCTTATAAGAGGAAATCAAACGGTGACAGGGTGCTCCCGTTTCAACTCAATCAAAGGTGGCTTATGAATAGGTTTTCTATATGTTGATGCATGCTTAGTTTAGACTAATGTTTTAATGTTTTAGCATGCTCCTATTAGGTTAGGTTCACATCACACATAATAAGGACCCAAGATGGATGGATGGGATGAAGGGTTTGGATTTGGGATATAAGGACCTAAAATGGATGTGGATGTCAAAGCAATGGAGTTTTGGATAAAAGGGCCTAAAATGGATGTGGAATGTAGTTGACAGGAACATTTAGATTTGGATGGAGGGACTTTGGATTTGGAATGATTGGAAGGTTTACCAAAATCTTGATAAATTATTTTTCAATGGGATACATATTATTTTTAACACAAGATGTGAGTCCTTGTGAATCAAGATGAGAGGTGGAAGGAATGATAAGCTCTTGAAGGAAGTCATGTTGGATAGAGGGGGAAGAACCAAGTTTATATGTATGGGGTTTGTGGATGGGTTTTATAGGTGTGATGGGATCTTGTGGAGGATTATGATCATGAGGGAGATTAGGATCATGAGGGGTATTAGTGTTATAATTCTTAGGAACTAAGAGGGGGGGGTGGTGAATTAGTGAAAACAAATTTAAAACTAATTCAACCATCAATCTAATTAACCTTACTAATACCTTCCAAATTGTAAAACATATATGACTAAAGTAAAAAAATATAAGATAGAAATATCAGACATCCATAAAATCATCACACATGACACAATCATTTTTGCATGGAAACCCTTGGCTAGAGAGAAAAACCATGGTGGGGATGACACCCACAAGCCCACTACTACAATAAATGAGTTTGACCTATTAGGAGCTTACAATTACCCTTTTTTTGAGGGTTCACCATGTTAGGAGTGATTAGTACCTTATTAGAAGTACAATAAGAAGATCTTCTTAGATCTACCTTGCTATATGATTTCAAAACTCTGTTAAGAGATCACTTGGTTAAGGGATTTACAATAAGAACATGTTAAAGTTCACCTAGTTAAGATATTTTCTTGTTGTAATTGCTAGGGAACAACAAGTTGAATGATTTGGATATAGCACATGATAGATTGATAGATCTAATCTCTTTATTGCTCACTTTAACTTCTTACCAATTTGACTCTATCAGATCTCTGATTGCAACCCTAATTGATTTCACAATCAACCATAGAAACCTTCACAAATATCACAACAAAAACCAACAACAACCTTTTCAATATGAGAACTATCACTTATATACATTTCTAGTACTGACTACATGAGAAATAAATATTTTCCCTCCAAAGTGATAATATCTATGTAAAACACAATTTCCTATGACCACATTGGCTTATAATAATAAGATCTACATTATATTTCTCCAAAATAATTAAACATGTTTTGACTTCTCCAATGTACTGCCTTATATCTTCCTAAACTAATATCCTTGAGTCCATAATTAACTCCTCATCAATTCTATCACCATCATTACACATAATCATAACACTAAGTATCATCACAAGTACTAAGTCTCTTACTGATCTAATTTGTTTTCAACTGACGCTCAAGAATAACAAGTGTTCTTACCTGGTTTTTGAAGTTAGTTTTTATTGAAAATTTGGAAAGTGTCCCTTTTGTAGACTATTCCTTTTTGGGATAGTTCATTTTATTTTTGGTCTATCATGCCTATCTTTCTATATCTTTGTTAAAGGTTTTCAGGGCCCCTTCAAAACCTATTTTTACTATAATAAAAAACAAGTGTTCTTACCTGTCTAAATGACCGTGTCACCAAAAATTATATCACTGATCAACCAAATGAGTTGTGTTCAGAACTACACTTTTCTCTAACCATGTTCAGACTGTAGCTGTGACCACACCTCATAATTCTTCATCTGTCACAATCACTACCAAAGTGTTGACCTCTTTATCTACTGATCTTCTAGACTTAACCATTTTCCTGCATAACTAATTACTTATCCTTTACACTGATTGCATCCTGTACTTCACCAATTATGACACATGACTAAACTGACCTAGTTTCAATAAATGAAAACTAAACCAATTGCTTCCAATTATTGCAACCATGACAAACCAACATAATGCCAAGAATTAGGAGGAATAATGAGATCTTGAGATGGATTGGGATTATGACATGGAGATGAAGAGGTAATTTTATCTTGACTATGCAGAGGAGTATGATGAAATGTAAGGGATGATTGTATCTTGAGATTAAGGGTGATCATGGAATATAGTAATGGGGATGAAATCATGAGATGGGGTTATTTTATTTTAACATGGAGGGGAATTAGTGGATTGGGTACAAGAAATATCTTCATGAAATGGAGGGGGAGTGGATGATTAGCCTTGAGACAGAAGGGGCTCATTGAAGAAGGTGGAGGGGATGCCTTGATATTGAATAGGAATGGAACTATTAGATGGGGTGATGTTATCATTGATGGATGAGACAAAAAGGGATGTCTTGATCTTGATTATGAATGAGATTGAGGTGGATTATTAGGGATAAATGGATCTTGAGATATGAGGGAACCATGAGATGGAGGAATTATTTGATCTAGATGAGAATAAGAATCAATGCTAGCATGCTTTTGGACAAGGTATTGACATATGTGGACTTGTGAGGGTGATGTTATGGAGGGCTTGGGATACTCAACTAGAATCTCTCCTTTGTCAATTAGGTCTTGGAAAAAGTTTTTAAAATTTAAGAACTTATAAATATCATGACCCTTGATGTGATTATAACCACAATATTTATTTTCCTTGTACCAAGTAGTTCTAGGTTGATTCTCATAAAAAGGCATAGTGTGTGTGGAAACACCATCATATTGTGTTCAAATTTTGATGGAATGTGAGATCGAGAGGGTATACAAGAGAAGTGTATTGTCTAACTTTGGGTGATTGCACAAATGTTTTAAAAAAGGAAGGCTTATTGGAGGATGGGGATGATGGATAATTAGGATAATATTGAAGTTGAGGATTAGGTGGGGGATTGGGATGATGGTTTTGGACATTAAGCTTAAAGTATGGGATATTAGGTGGAGGATTGGGGTTGGATGAAATATGGGGCTTATGGATTTGAATAAATGTGGGAGGACATATGTCTTCAAAGGACAAATTTTTCTTTTGACCCCCATTTTGTAAGTTAAGGATAATATTTCTAAGCTCTTCTAGTTCTTAGGAAAGGTTTAGCATATTAGAATAATCATTGAGTGATAGAATTAATTATACATGTATGGAGGATAATGAGGTAAATTTACCTTATAAAAGATAGAGGAAGAATAAGGAATGTGATATGGGATGGGTATGGCTTGATGGTGCAATAAAACCAAGGATGATCCTATGAGGTCATTGATGAAATGTTTCTAATTTTTTTTTTGTGATCCAAGATTTGTAATAAGGCTTCACTAGGCAACTTGTGTTTTTAATAAGACCTAAAGTTCCATGTATGGTATGTAACCTATCAAATGCATAATTAGTTAATTCTAGTCAAAAAGCACCCAAACATGTTACAAGGGTTTCTATGATTTTTTCTTGTGTTTTTGGATCATAAATGATCCCTTTGTAAGGTTCTTAGGATGATATGACTGGTCCTATGTGACAAATTCAAAAAATGTCAAAATTGTAAAAGTTTTCAATTAGTTGCTATGCAACTTTGACAATATTTGTGTTAATTTTTAATACAATAGCCAACCAATTAAAAATTCATTTGGGCTGGTTGGGACATGTCAATGGAGGTGTTTAAAGACTCCTATGGGTGAATTCATATGTAACTTGGAGTTTGGGTGAATAAATAAGAGTTTGTTCTTCTGTAAAGGCAAGTTTCTTGAATACTTTATTATTTCCTATTACTATACAAACGCTCACTGATTGGGAAACTTGATCCATGAACATGGAAACTTAGTTTGATGAGTTATTCTCCCTTTGAAAGTGGTTTTGTTTTATTTTGTGCATATATAAGGAAGATCCATAAGTTTTTGTGAAGACTGGTCCAGGAACCCTACAAACACTAGGTTTTGGATTCAAATGGCCCTAACCTAACATTTCATAGTTGGATTTGGACAATTCTCTGGGGAATGTTAGGTATCTATGTAAATTACAATATGCAAGTAGTTTTGGACCAGAATATACAAAGTATGAATTTTGTTGTGATTCCCTAGGCTTGGCATTTAGATGTGACAAGCTAAGAAAGAGATGAAATTGAGTTGCAGAAGAACCGAATGAAGGTGTGGATGTAACTTGGTGAGTGATTTGGTGTAAAACATAAATAATCAAGCCTTTTTTTAGGGAAATTTGAATGGTGAAGATTTTTATTCACCTTCCCATGAATTAGCCCTATTAGACCTAATTGGATTAGTGTTGGTTGACCATGTCAAAGCAAAAATCTAGATATGATTTTGAGATATTTCATAGCCAAAAGGGTGTTTATAAATGTGCTTTATTGGATCCTTGTTAAGGAAGTTTTGGAGTTAAGGGATAAAAATAAATTCTTTACGACTAGTCATTATTAGGTCTCCTAATAGGCCTAATAAGGTAAAAGCACATATGGGTCTTTGATGCTTCTTCTGAGAGGGAAAATTGGATTAGTAGGGGTATTTGAACATGAAGGATCACTCACACATGATCTATGCAACAATGGTGTTATAATCCTAATATGCTAGGGTATAGGTCACTTGAAATACCTTTGGGGGAAAGGTCCCGATGTGAGGAGTTGTATCTCCTTAATTTATTGAATTTCTCAGAGGAGTTTGGTCACAAGGAGGAGGAACAAGAGAAATTTAAAGGTTTTGGGGAAAGCCTTGTAAAGTTAGAGGAGTTTACCATTGGATGGTGCCAAGTTTGGGCCCTTAACAAGCACACCCTTAAGGATTCTAGAAGTGAACCCTAGACCCTCTGCATCATATTTGTATCAGAGCCAATAGTTGGTGCTTGCTTTTAGTGTATGTTAGAGGAAGAGAATCAAGTAGAGACTAGCACAATGCATCCCAAATACTAAAACATCAAGATTTGGAGGATATGGAACAAAGGATAGAGGAAAAGTGGGAAGTCATATTCAAGAGGATGATGAAGAAGATAAAAGTAACAAAGAGACATAGAGAGAGTGAGAATGAAATATAAGATGATTAGATAGAAGAGGAGGATTAAGAAATGCCTTCTGATCAATAGTTACCTGTAGATCAAAGGGATTTTGTGAATTCTATCAAGGATTCACATAGGGAATGTGTTGAGGCTAAGATGAAGGTCCTACATTCAGTAGGAAATTGGATGCAGATGAGTTGATAGATTAGATAGAGGCCCTTGAGAATTATTTTGAGTATAAGGAAGTGGGGGATAGAAAGAAAGTTAGGTTTTCAAAGAAAAGGTTAAAGGACTATGCCTTGGTATGATGGAATTATTTGCAAAGTGAAAGAGAGAGACAAGGAATGAGTGTAATTTCCAAGTGGAGTAGAATAGTGGTCCTTATCAAAGGGAAGTTTATGCACGTAGACTATGAGATTCAGATCATTAGGAAATTCCATAACCTAAGGAAAAAGGACTTGGATTTTTCTACCTACACTGAAGAGTTTCACAAATTGAGCATGACGGCCAAACATAAGGAAGAAGAGAGAGAGAAGGTGGATCAATATTTGAATGGGTTAAGATATTCCATTCATAATGAAATCACTATGGTGGTCCCTAAGAAAATGGATGAATGTTTTCAATTGGCATCAAGGGTTGAGGAACATCTTAGGAGGAAGAGTGAACAAAATAATAGAGGAAGAGTAGGCCAAAATCCTAGAGGAACATGAAACTTTGGAGGAAGGAATAACACAAACAAAAATGGTGAGTCAATTCATCAAGAGACTAGTGGAGAATCAAGATTCAAAGGTGGTAGTTACAAAAGAGGAAGAAGACCCAATGGAAGGGGCAGAAATGGAGGGCTAGGAAGGGGTCCTAGTGTCTTCACTAGAAGATTCTATAGTTGTGTACGATAGGAAAATGAGGAAAAAACATGCACATAAGAGGAATCATAAAAATATAAAGCATGCATAATCAACCTATCCAAACGCAAAATAAAGTGAGATAAAGAAATGTAAACTATAAATAAAAATCCCTCAATTTGACAATTCTGGTCTTTCTTGCTTCTCTAAAAGAGTTGTTGTAGTTCCCATATTGAAACAATGAAAGAAATATGTTGAGAATATGACTATAATGATGAAAATAAGATTCAAAAGAAGATGGTTAGTTGGAATTGAGAAATTTAATCTCAATTTATAGGAATTAGAGACCAAAATGCAAATTTGGAAATGAGCCTACAAATTGGAAGATTGTCATAACTATGAAAAATTAAAAGCACAAATTAGCATGTACAAATAAATGCACATTTAGGAGAAATATGGAAGAATAAAGATGAAGCTAATTAGTAGGCAATTAGGAAGCACAAAATGAGGAAAAAGGGATAGGGAGGGTGAAAGGAATTTGAGGCTAATTAATAGGAAATCATGAAGCACAAATTAAGGGAATGTGTAAGATTCATATTTTCAAAATTTGAAAATTCAGTATTCCCTCAAAAATGATAAATTAGGAATTAAAAATTCCAAAATTCATGGATAAGGGAAAAATGATAATTAATATAAATTTAATTAATTGTGGGAGACATAGAAAAGGGGGAATAAAACTAATACATAGACTAATACAAAAGGGATAAACTATGGGTTATCTATCCCAAGGGGAAAAAATAGTAAAAACGATTGACTAAATGATGACATATGATCAAATAGGGTTTGGTCTTGAAATATTTTATTAGGGTTTGAATTGATCTTGATGATTAAAAACTGATTAGGGAATGACACAACATCGATGAACTTTGAAAATTCTATTAGGCTGACTAATGATGATGAAATAGCATTGATGAACTTGGAAAATTCTATTGAACTGACTTGGATTAGGATGATGACAAAGAGGCATTGATGAACTTTGGCAGTGTAGTCTAATTGGATTGATTTGAAGGAGACTTGAATTAGGCATCGATGAACTTGGACAATGCCTTGGATTGATTTTGAATTGATAAGGATAAGATTGAAAAGGATTTAACAAGATAAGACTGATTTGAAAGTGATTTGATCAGACATCAATGATCTTTGACAATGACCTAGAATTGATTTGAGAATGATCAAATGTGATTGAAATGATCTCGGATTGATTAGGACTGACTCAAAATTATTTAGGAAGGTTTGACATGATTTAGGACCAAGTATGATCAGTTTAGGAAAATTTAGGAATGATTTAGGAATGATTAGGACTAGTTTAGGAAAATTTAGGAATGATTAGGAATGAATAGGAATGGCTTAGGAATGATTAGGAAGAATCCAATGATTAGTCAGTCTTGATTGATTCGGTCAAAGAGATCAAGGTTATGATTGCGAGATGCAAGAAATGTTAGTAATTGATCAAATGAGAAATGACACTGTAAGATAGAAGACATTTTAAAAGGAGACATATAGGTGTGAACCATTTTTAGGTGTACAAGTTGTAATCAAGTGGGACACACTATGAGAAAGTGTCTAGATAAATCATCAAGTACTCATGGAGGGGAAAGGAGGAATCAATTGATTCAAGATGATGATTGTCAAAGTGTCAACTCATCTATTAGGAGTGTTGCACCAAACCTTGAAGGAGAAAGCTTGATGATCAAGAGGACCCTACTGAAGGTAAGGCCTATGGTAGGCTTTTTAAGGTAATTGTGGATTCAGGCTCTACTAAAAATGTTGTTTCACCTGAGATGGTAGACAAATTAAAATTGAAAATAATGCCACATGTTAGTCCTAATAGGATTTATTAGTTGAATAAGGGACATAATTTCATGGTAGATGAAAAGGATTGGGTTGATTTTTAAATTGGCGATTAGAATAAGGACAAAATTTTGTGTGAGAATATACCCATGGTTGCTTGCCGTATTTTACTAGGTCATCCATGGAAGTTTTATGTAAGGCACAACATGATGGGGAGAAAAATACCAACATCATAAAATAAAAGGGAAGAAATATAGGATGGATCCTCTACCAAAGAAGATGGGTGAAAAAGACACTAGATCTAGTGTCATATTGATTAGCGGAAAGGAGTTTGTAGGACTCATAAAATAGGAGAACCCTCAAGGGTATTCTTTGGTGATGAAGCCAAAGGATGATTCTAATTTGAAGAATAAGGAGAAGAAAGAGACCCCTCAAGAGGTTTAGAAATTGTTGGACATATACAAGGGTATAATAGTGGAAGATATGACCAATTACTTACCTCCTATAAGGGACATAAGCTATTAGATAGAAATTATATGTTGTACTACCCTTCCTAATAAGCCTTCCTATAAAATGACACCTCTTCAAAATGAAGAAATAGAAAAGAAGATTCAAGAACTCCTAGATAAGGGACTGATTAGGAAAAACCTTAGTTCATGTGTAGTACCAACCATACTTTCACCAAAGAAGGATGGGAAATGGAGATTGTGCACTGACTCAAGGGAAATAAACAAAATCACAATAAAATATCAGTTCCTGATGCTTAGGATTGAAGACTTGATGGATTATCTAGGAGGGTCTTGTTATTTTCCCAAGGTTAACTTGAAATTAGGTTACCACCAAATAAGGATCAGGAAAGGGGATGAGTGGAAGACATCTCTTAAGACCAATGAGGGTCTCTATGAATGGCTAGTCATGCCATTTAATCTTAGCGATGCACCAAGTACATTTATGAATTTGATGAATGAGGTATTGGTAGAGTTTATTGGAAATTTTTTGGTTGTTTATCTTGATGATATACTTGTTTTTAGTAGGGATAAAGAAGAGAACATAAGGCACCTTGAGCAAGTTTTGAAGAGGCTGCATGTGGAAAGGTTGATAATCAATCTAGATAAGTGCGACTTCATGAAGACTATATTAGTATATATTGGTTTTGTTGTCTCTAAAAGATGTTTAAAAATGGTGTTGGAAAGTTGACTATATTGAAGTATATGACTATATTTAGTGTTGTCATTATGGCAACAAAGTCATATAGAGTTTGGGAGTTAGCACACTTTAACACAAGGTCATAATATGGCTAAGTATAGAAGACCGGATAATTAGCAGAGCATCAAAAGATCAGAGCATCAACGCACATGCGTATGACTGAGTTATGGTATGTTCCCTTGAAGTTAAGATGGTAAGTTTGTATTCATGCTAATTCTAAGAGCGCATGATCAGATGAGACAATAAGATGAAGATACAGACAGTTGAAGAGGTACAACCAGTGAACAAAAGAACAGAATAGAGTATGGAGCTAACTATTTCTATTTTTGATTAGCGGTTATAATAATGTTTTGTAAAGGCTACACGCCTATTTTAATTAGGTTGTAGACATGTAAACATCTTTTTTTATAAACACGCTTGAGCCAATTCACTTGGAAGCATTGTATGTAATCAGTTAAAGGGCCAACCTAGTTAATTGTTTTGTAAGTGCATATAAATATGACATGCACCTTGGTAATTGTGAAGTGATAAGAAAATAGAGAAAGCAAAGAAAAGAAAAAGTATGTGAAGAGAAGTCAGTATATTGTAGTGCTTCACAAGAGGTTGAAGCATCAACACATCAAATGAACTGATCAGACAAGCAGTGTCACAACACCAGTTCATCCTACAGATATAGTGTGTATATGAGATCAGAAGGTTGTAGCCTTCACCACTTAAGCAGTGAGCTATAGGACAATGTGTCCTCACCCCTAATAGGGTTATTGTGAAAGACTGCTAACAGGGTCCGACCCTTGACCAGGTCACTATACTAAAAGCATTGTAAAGAACAACTCCTAACAGGGTTGCAGATCTTCTAACAAGGATCATAAGACACTAGTGCAGTTCTTAGTGGGTGTCAATTCCCACCAGGATTTTTACCTATTTGGGTTTCCCCGTAATCATATTGGTGTTATGTGTCATGATTATCTATCTTTTTTATTTCAGTACTTAAGAAATCAAGTTAAGTTTCAAGAGTGAAGTAAAAAGGTTAAATATAGTGAACATTGATTCACCTCCCCTCCCTCTTAGTGTTCCTATTCCTAATAATTGGTATCAGAGCTGTGGTCCTCTAAAGAGAAGTTTAACCACTTGAGGAGATCAATGGGTTCATAAGAAGCAAAAAATCTGAAGAAGAATCTTATGGCAACTCTTGAAGACCTTGATAGATCTAAGAAAGAAGTTGAAGAACTAAAATTGGAAGTCAGTAGCGCACAAGTATTCATCAATAAATTGAGACAAGATTTGAAGAATTGTACAAACAATGATTTGGGAAAAATGGTTAAGAAGCTGAATGAGGAGAACACATCTTTACAAGATCAGATTGAAGAGTTGGATGAAAAGCTAACTAACAATCAAGAATTTTATGATGAATAGATCAAAGAGAACCTTCAAATGAATGAATAATTGAGGCAAGAAAACATGAAAATCTTGGAGCTAAGAAACAACAAAGGAAAGTTAGAATCTGAATTGATTGAAGCAAAGAATCACATTGATAAATTACACACAAGAAAGGATCTGATAGAATCTCAGTTATATGCTTGGAAGCTTAAAGGAGATACCAACAACATTGGATTCAATGAAGCACAAAATCAAATTGATGACATGCAAACAAGGATGAAAGCACCATAAGACACCCCAGAAGCTAAGGAGACTAGAAATCAGAATAAAGACAATATTGAACCATCTAAGGATGAGTGCAAGCTAGTAGACCAAACTTGCTATGCATGTAACAAGCATGGACATATAGCAAGGAATTGTAAATAGGTAAGACCTTTCAATGGTTACTGTTATTCATGCAATAAATTTGGTCATAGAGCTATGAATTGTAGAACAAGTTAGAAGAACAAGACTCAACATAATTAGATAAATTAGAATCAACCAGATGCAAGAAGTTCTCTGAGTATTACATGTCAGATATGTAATTATAATGGTCACTTAGCTAGACAGTGTAAAATGGTAACCCATATCAATGCATCAAGGAATTTAAGGCCTCTAGTTATTTGTCACTCTTGTAACAAGGCTAGACACATCTCAAAGTTTTGTAGATCAAGAACGCAAAGTCAGGAAAGCCCTAAAAAGCCAGAATAATCAATATTAGATACCAAAGGAGAAGTCAAGTTTGTGAAAGCTTCAAAAGATACGAGCTTGATTTGGCTAGAGGCAAAGAAGGATAAGGTTGATGAGTATGTATTGGATGCATCCACAGTGGACACAACCTCTACATCTAGATGAATGACCCTTAGGATCATAGGGGGAGCTAATTTAGCTCTAGACCCCTACGCGGTTGGTATACTCACCCTCAGAGTATGCACTTTTGGATTTAACATTTTGGATATTATGTGATGCTATGTGCAAGAGCACACTACCTGATCGATTGCATGATAGAAGTTGGAAATTCTTAGTCAATTTTTGGTTTATGTGGCAATCATTAATGGTAGAAATTTCACTTTATAATCTATGGAAACTTATAGATCACTCATTGCATTCAAGTTTGAGTGATTGGAAAATAGAGGAGCCCTAGTAGTTGAATTGTGAAGTGTTGGAGCTTGATTTACCAGTGAAGAAGTGTGATTGATTAGTTGTGAAGCCCTAGTCTGATGCATCAATTCAGAAGTCTTTGGAATCCAATTTAAAGTGTTAACCAAGTAAGTTATGTCTACACCAGTTGTATTTGATGTTTCTGAGAGAAAGAGATACGTTTTCAAGAGGCACCCTTTTAAGTCAACCCTAGATGACTTAGAAGGTGCATTTTCAAGAACCCCAATGGGTGTCATGCATGTGGAAGACATACGCGCATATGTATATTGCAAAAAGGAGCCAATTGGTTTAGACAAAATTAGGTCACATCTTGAGACAATGATGAAACCTGATAAAACATTCATATACGAGTTTGCACACCTAGAAGACCACCCTATCATTGAGTATGCTACTGCACATGAATTCTATGAGTCAGACTGGATTAAGATCTTATTAAGAAGGATCCATGATGACTTATTTTGGAAAGGTGAAGTACCAGTCAGAATCATAGCCGACCTCATTCATAAGATAAGAGGTTTATCTAAGATAGGAGTTGTTCTTCTAGTTGGGAAGGATGCTAGGAAATTGGTTGAACAAACCTGCAAATCCTAGAGTGACAAGTGTGGGATGACTATTGAGCCAATTGAGGAGAAGGACATCAAATTGATGTCTATGATTCTTGGTTACAGATTCCAACATGCCAATAGGGTCAAAAATCTATCTGTAGCCACTATTCTTGTAGCCATAAGAATAGTAAGGGAAAATGGTGAATTCAACTTGTGTGAAATCTTGCGTGCATAGTTGATGAATAACATAAGGGCAATCAAGCATGATAAGACCAAAGTTTTCAAGTTTGGGTCTTTGATAATATACATGCTATTCCATATAGTTGGGAAGGTATCTGACCTATACCTCGACAAAAGTTTACCTACAATACATCAGATATCCCTTAAGGCATCATTTGAAAGCACTCTAAGAGACTACATGGATTTAGAATTGAAAACATTCAAGATAAAGATGCAAATGAGGTATAGAATACCTGAAAGTATTGTTGAAAAATATAAGGACAACATTTATTTTATGGTGGAGACTGACAATACTTTTATGGAGGCTGTTGAGCCTAGAACTAAGTGGATTCATCCACTTGGCTATGAAGTAGAGGAAAAAGTCTTGGAAGCCTATTCTCAAGTTTTACTATCAGCGCCCAAGGACCCTAATGAACCTAGATAGGGGAACTTATGAGGAAAAGACCAGGGAAGTGGATGTAGTCCTAAACAATGCAGCAACCAAGAGAAAAGTCACTAAAATCACCTCTGAGATATTGAAGATCCATGGTGTGACCCAAGAAGACCTGGACAAGGCTAGAGAGGCTAAGATAACTATGCAGATTGAGAGCGCATCCTCTGTAGAAGCCAAGATAGAGAAAATAGATGACCCTAAGGCAAGGAAGATAAAAGTTGAGAAAAATGATGATATCAGTCCTGCACCCATAGATACAGTTGATGTGGAGTCCACTGATGCATCTCCTAAGGTGCCTAAGAGGAAGAAGAAAACTGTTACAAGTCACCCTTCAACTAGAGCCACAAGAAGTAGAGGCAGAAATACACAACCACCTCCTGAGGTAGGATTCCTACCAAGTATTCAAGTATTAAGGACTAGAGTGGTAGAGGAAGGAAGGATAGATTAGATAGCTAAGTTCTATGAAAAATATCATGCAATAGACAAGTTTGAGATCCTTGAGATGCTAAGTTCTATGAAAAATATCATGAATAAAGTATGGGAAATTTTGGATTCCTTGAAAAGACAAGCAACTGAGGAAGACTTCAGAATACAGGAGAAAATATTGGATGACAATCTGCCAGTATGTTTAATTGATGAGAGAACACTACTGCTAGGATTGGTGAAACCATTCCTCAGAACTAAGATGAGGATATTACATATAATGAACAATGATTATGAGTAGATAAGAAAGGAGACAAAACAAGCCTTTGAGAAGGTATTTCTAGAACAACGCATGCAACCACCAATGCCCATAGTAGAATAAAGTCTGTGACCATGACTGGAACTCAAAAGGATGTTACAATTATGATTGACAATGTGGAGATATCAATGGTAGCCATTGAAAAAGACTTGGACAAATTTGAAGAAGCTTTTGTTAGTACATAAGAAGCATAAATTCTATGCAGTGATATTTCACCTAAGCACCAAGAGGAAGTACTAATAGAAGACATAACAGGTAAAGAAGAAGAGGAAGAGAAAGAAAATGAAAAAGAGAAAGAAGGAGAAAATGAGGTAGAAAAGGAAACATCAGATGAAACCTCAGTTGGAACACTTGTGAAGGTTAAGACATAAATGATGGAAAGCACACCTATCACTCCCATGCCATCAACATCATTGTTGTCAAGTTTGAATCCTAATACTACAAGCTTGGACTCTTGGGGAGAAGAAGACCTAATCAAGATCAGTGTCCTTGCTATGGAGAAGGCCAAGGAAAAATAGGTAATGAGGAATCCCCTATTTTCTGAGTCAATAGACATCTTGAATAACCTACTGCCAATAGAGACCAAGGTACAAAAGGTACACTTAGTGGAGGATGTTAGCAACATCCTAACAAACTTTAAGGAAAACTTCTCCGGCCTAGAAGAATCAGTGGCTAAGGTAGCAAAAAATAAGTATCTTAAGAAAAGATTAGATGAGCTATTTGAAAAATTTGCACTTGACCTCAACTCCTTAAAAGTTGGTCAAGCTTCACTAAAAGAATTTGCAGCCAAAGGAAGGAAACTCATAGCAGACTGCATGAATGAAGATAAGCTGACAGTAGATCTTTATAAGAAAATTTAGGAGGCAGAGGCTATGATAGAACAAGTCAGGAAATTAGTAGAAGATCCCAGTACAGATATCAACATGTGCAACAATGTATACCAGGGACAAGTGGACAAGATAGAAAAGACAGAAAAAGAAATGTCCAAAATAAGGGCAAGGCAAACATAGTTGAGAAATGCTCTTGCACCTTCACTAGATGTCTTGAATCAGAACATCAAGGAGATCGATGCCACTATGGTGACATATGATCAAGGTCTATGTATAGAACTAGAGAAGATGGAAAAGTTAACATATGCTTTATGCATCCATCTCCATACAGTAGACACATTGAAGAAATTTTGGCAGAATGAAATTGCTAAGTTGAAGTTAGCATATCTGAATGTCTTCACTTTGTAAGTACTTATGAATACATTTTTTGAGCACCTTTTTCATTAATGTCAAAGGGGGAGTAGAATATGTAGAAATAAGAATATGGAGCTTTTTAAATAATGTAAAGAAAAAATATAGAAGGGGATATATAAGTTAGAAATTTTGTATAAGGGAATAGTTAGTAACTTCGCCATATTCCTTTGTTGCCATTAATGAAAAAGGGGGAGATTGTTGGAAAGTTGACTATACTAAAATATATGAATGTATTTAGTGTTTTCATTATGGAAACAAAGTTATATAGATTTTGGGAGTCAGCACACTTTATCACAAGGTCAAAATATGGCTAAGTATAGAAGATTGGATAGTTAGCAGAGCACCAAAAGATCAGAGCATCAGTGCACGCGTGTATGACTGAGTTATGGTATGTGCCCTTGAAGTTAAGATGGTAAGTGTGTATTCATGTGAATTTTAAGAGTGCATGATTAGATGAGATAGTATGAAAAAGATACAGATAGTTGAAGAGGTACAGCCAGTGAACGACATAACATAATAGAGTTTGGAGCTAGCTGTTTCCATTTTTGATTAGCGATTATAATAATGTTTTGTAAAGGCAATGCACCTATTGTAATTAAGTTGTAGACATGTAAAAATCTTTTTTTGTAAACACACTTGATCCAATTCACTTGGAAGCGTTGTATGTAATCGGTTAAAGGGCCGACCTAGTTAATTGTTTTATAAGCACATATAAATAAGGCATGCACCTTGGTAATTGTGAAGTGATAAGAAAATAGAGAAAGAAGAGAAGAGAAGAAGTATGTGAAGAGTAGTCAGTATTTTGTAGTACTTCATAAGAGGTTGAAGCATCAGCGCATCAAAGGAACTGATCAGACAAGCAGTGTCACAACACTAGTTCATCCTGCAAATATAGTGTGTATCTGAGATCAGAAGGTTGTAGCCTTCACCACTTGAGTAGTGAGCTATAGGATAGTGTGTCCCCACCCCTAAATGGGTTATTGTAAAAGACTCCTAACAGGGTCCAACCCTTGACTAGGTCACTATACTAAAAGAATTGTAAAGAACAACTCCTAACATGGTTGCAAATCTTCTAACAAGGATCATAAGACACTAGTGCAGTTCTTAGTGGGTGTCAATTCCCACCGGGGTTTTTACCTATTTGGGTTTCCCCGTAATCATATTGGTGTTATGTGTTGTGATTGTCTATCTTGTTTATTTCAGTACTTAAGTAATCAAGTTAAGTTTCAAGAGTAAAGTAAAAAGGTTAAATATAGTGAACATTGATTCACCCCCCCCTCTCAGTGTTCCCATTCCTAAAAAATGGACCCCTCAAAGGTAGAGGCTATCATTAACTAGCCTACACCTAGACCAATTGGGGATCTTATGAGTTTTAATGGGCTCAAAACATTTTATAGAAAGTTTAATTGGGGATTTAGTCACATATGTGCCCCAATTCTAAACATCATCAAAGGAGGAGTAAAACACAAGTTCTCTTAGAAAGAAAAGGTAGAAGAAAGTTTTTAGTACTTAAAGAAAAAGGTGGTAGAATTACCTACCTTGATGCTCCCTGATTTCCACAAACTCTTCATAGTTTAATGTGATGCTAGAAAGTAGGCTATCAGAGTAGTTCTTAGTCAAGAAGGACATCTAGTGGCATTATTTTCATTGAATTTGAATGAGGAAAAAATGAAGTATTCAAATTATGACATAGATCTCTATGTAATGGTACAAGCTCTCAAAAAGTGAAGACATTATCTCCTACCAAAAGAATTTATAGTCTTCACAGATAATCATGCTCTAAGATTCCCTAATGGCTAGGAGAAACTAAACCAAAGGCATATAAAATGGGTAGAACAATTGCATCTATATACCTTCACTATTAAACACAAGAAAGGGGCTTCAAATAAGGTGGCATATACCTTGAGAAGAATATTTCTCACTATACAAGAAGTTCATTTGTACCACATGAGAATTGATTCCCTTAAGGAACTATATAAAGATGACAATGACTTCAATGAGGATTATGAATTTTGTTTGAATTTTTCTAACATATTTCATGTTGATTTTTTCAATTACAAGTTGCAGGAAGGTTTACTATTTAAGGGAAGTTTGTTGTGTGTGCCTAAATATTCCATGAGGGAGAACATCATAAGGGAGAAACACAATGGGAGTTTAGGAGGCCACTTTGGGCTTGATAAAATATTGGAGCAAGTAACAAGATTCTATTATTGGCCTAAAGTGCAATTGTATGTGAGAAATTTTGTTTCAAGTTGTCCTATATGTCAAAGGGGAAAAGGAGTCTCTTCTAATGCTAGGTTATATCAACCCCTACCTATTTTGAATAGGCCTTGGGAAATTATTAGTATGGATTTTATGCTAGGACTCCCTAAAAATCCAAGATTTTTTGATAGTGTGTTTCTCATTATGGACAGATTTAGAAAGATGGATAATTTTGTACCATGTAAATTCTCAAATGATTCATCTAATACTACATGCCTCTTCTTTAAGGAATTCATTTAAATTCATAGGTTTCCACTCAATATTGTGATAGATAAGGACTACAAATTTGTGGGGCATTTTTGGAGAACATTGTGGAAAAGGCTTTGGACTTAATTGTCTTTCACATCATGCTACCATCCTCAAACTGATGGTTAGACTGAAGTTGTTAATAGGTCATTGGGAAACCTTCTTAGATGTCTCACTAAGCATCATGGATTGTCTTGGGAATTAGTGATAAGTTAACTTAAATATGCCTATAATGATTCTATGAATATAAGCACAAGGAGGAGTCCATTTGAGATTGTCTATGGTTTTCACCCAAGAGGTATGTTATAACTTAGAGATCTTCATGGATTGGATAAGAGGAGTTCTAAAGAGGAATACTTTCCTGCTACTACGAAGGATATTTATCACACTCAAAGGCCAATATTGAAAAAAGTATTGCAAAGTACAAGGAAAAGGAAAACCTTAAAAGAAGATATTTTCAATACAAATTTGGTGACAAGGTGATGGCCTGCTTGAAGAAATAAATATTTCCTAATGGATAACCTACCAAATTTCTTGTTAAAAAGATAGGACCACGAAGGATTGTGCATAAATTTGGGGAAAATACCTATGAAATTGAGTTACCTCGATATTTATCCTATTTTCAATTTGTCTAATTTGTTTCCTTTTAAAGGATCTTTGGTTTTAGTTGATGCTGCTGATGTTATTGTTGTTAAAGGTGATGAGGATTGGGTCAAAGATTTTCCTCCAAGCAAGCCTTTATAGTTGGAGTGCATCCTATATTCCAAGGTGATCAAGAAAACAAGGAAGGGCACTTACAAAGAGTACCTTGTCAAGTGGGAAGACTTACTAGATTCTGAGGCCACTTGGATGATTGAGGCAGATATTCTGAAGCATGGAGCTAGTCTTCAAGAATTGGCAACTCAAGGGACTTGAGTTATTTTCATCCAAGGGAGTATGGTGCAGGAGCACCAAGGATGATCCTATGGGGTCATTGATGAAATGTTTATAATTTTGTTTTTTTGTGATCAAATATTTTAAATAAGGCCTCATTAGGCCAATTGGGTTTGTAATAATATCTAAAGGTCCATGTATGGCATGTGACCTATCAAAGGCATAGTTGGTCAATTCAGGTCAATAAGTACCCATACATGTTACAAGGGTATCTATGATGTTTTATTGTATTTTTGGATCATAAATTATCCTTTTGTAAATTTTTTAGGATTCTATGATTGGTCCTATGTGACAAATGGAAAAATGTCAAAATTGTAAAAAATGTTAAAAAGTTGCTATGCAACTTTGACAATATTTGTGTTAATTTGTAACTTGATGGCCAATTAATTCAAAACCTAGTTGGGCCATTTTTGAGATATCCATGGAGGTTTTTAAAGAAACCTATGGGTTAATTCATATGTAACTTGGATTGTGGGTGAATAAACAAGAGTTTTTTTATTGTGTAAAAGCAAGTTTCCTAAATACTTTGCTGTTTCCTATTACTGTACGAATATTCACTGATTGGAAAACTTGATCCATGAACATGAAAAATTAGTAAAATGAGTTAGTCTCCATTTTCAAGTGGTTTGGTGTTATTTGGTGCACATATAAGGAATATCCATAATTTTTTGTGAAGAGTGGTCCAAGAACCCTACAAACGCTAGGTTTTGGATTCAAATGGCCCTAACCTAACATTCCACCATTGGATTTGGACAATTATATGGGGAATATTAGGTATCTATGTACATTAAAAGATGAAAATAGTTTTGGAGAAGAATATTAAAACTTTGAATTTTTTCTGTGATGCCCTAGGCTTAGCATTTGGATGTGGCAAGCTAGGGAAGAGAGGAAATTCAATTACAGAAGAACCAAACGAAGGTGTGGGTGTAACCTTGTGGGTGATTTTGTGTTCTTGGACATTGGAAAATATAAACATCAATAATTTTGTTAGGGAAAGTTGATTGGTGAAGAGTTCTATTCACATTCCCATGAATTAGCCCTATTAGGCCTAATTGGACTAGTGTTGGTTGACTAGATCAAAATTAAAACCCGGATCTAATTTTGAGATATTTCACAAAGGAGAAAAAAGGGTGTCTATAAATGTATTTTTATTTGATCCCCATTAAGGAATTTTGGGAGTTATGGGCTAAAAAGATAGTTTGTAGGGCTAGTTTCTATTAGGTCTCCTAATAGACCTAATAAGGTAAAACCAAATTATGGGTCTTTGATGTTTCTTCCAAGAGGAAAAATTTCATTAGTAGGGGTGTTTGAACATGTAGGTACACTCACACATGATCTTTGCAACAATGGTGTTATGATCCTAATATGATAGGATATAGGTCACTTGGAATGCCTTTGAGAGAAAGGGCCCGTTGTAAGGAGTTGTATCACCTTAATGTATTGAATTTCTCATAGGAGTTTGGTCACAAGGAGGACCAATATAAAGTTAAAGGTTTTGGAAAAAACCTTGTAAGATTAGAGGAGTGGATCATTGGATGGTGCCAAGTTTAGGCCCTTATCGAGCACATCCTTAAGGATTCTAGAAGTGAACCCTAGACCCTTTGCATCACTTGAGGATTAGGATTTGTCATTTGAAAGTCCTTGAAACCATTTTTTGAAACTAATTCATGTTCATGATGATTGGATGAGGGGTTTTGAATTTGAATTAGAAATTGACATGGATGAGGATTTGAATTGAGAATGAATGAAGTGAAAGACTTGATGATGGATGAAATATGAACTTAGGACTAGGAGAAAATTTGGACTTTGTTTTGATTAAATATAATTGATTGAATTGATTTGGATTAAGAGGAAAAAACCTCAATATTAGGATTGGACTGAATATTGGATAAGGGATCAAGATAACCTTAGTGAAATAAGATCTAATGATGTGAAAACAACAAGGATTAAAGGGTAATGATTTCCAACTCAAAGATAGACTAATGATCTTGAGAGGATTATGATTGATCACTCTAGACAGACTAATGTTCTCAAGTGACAAGGATTGACTGTTTTCTAAGGATGATGATCTTTCTAACACTTTGATAAATATTTATACCTTGAATTGATTATAGGATTTGATTGAAGGATTGATAAGGATTTGGTAAGGACTGATTTTTGCATTTGAATGATTCTAAAGATAAGCCCAAAGGAATGATGATGCTCCTAAGTCCAAAGTGAAAGATTTAATGAAAATTCCAATTATAAGATGACGTGGATGAAGATTAGGATTGAGAATGGATGAACTTTAGAAGACAAATGAGGGATGTTTGAAGAGTGGAATGACTAATGGGTGATTAGGTTCTGGATGAAGGGGATATGTGGTTTGCATTAGGATTTGGTTGGAATGATATGAGGTTGACAAGTGGATTGATAAGGATGATGAGGTGATTATATTAGAATGAATGATGAAATTGGATTAAGAAAGTGGATATTGATGTGGATTATGAAAGGAAATTAGTATGATGATTTGGACCTTGATTGAATGATTATGATGATGATGAAATGATTAGGATAAGATGGATAATTAGGACCTTAATTGCATTAGGAAAAATTGATTAGGACTAAGGTCATAAATGATGGATTATGAATGGATTAGATGATTAAGGTTAGAGGAATGATTGCAAGGGTTAAAAAGGTGACTAGGATAAGAGGTATGATGATGATGAGGTTGTTAATAGATAGAAGAGGTGATCTAGAAGACAATGTGGAAAGCTTGACTTGGAGGTAAACTTGACAAAAATATTTTTCTTGTACTTGAGATGTTTTTTTTTGTTTTTTTTAATGATTTTTTTGGACTTTAGTTTTATATTTTTTGTTTTTTGTTTTTAAATTTTTTATTTTTATTATTTGTATTTTTCAAGTTTTATGATATTTTTGGATTTTTGAATTTAAAAACGCAAAACACACAACGAAATAATGCAAAAGATATTTTCTAAGGTTCAATTTGGTTGATGTGTCCCATTTTTGTTTCAAGTGGGGAAGGTTTTAAACATTCAAACACATCAAAAAAACCAAAAAAATATTCAACTTTCAACTAGGATGTGTTGGGACTAAAAAATGCAACATGGATTTTTGAGTACCATGTTAAAATTCTGCAGCTTTGAAGCCCTATAAGTGGTTTTGTGCCTATCTGCCCAGATGTAATTTTGAGGTTCTCCATGCATGTTAAGTGCTTATCACCTTTTTTTTGGCATTTGAAGATGTCCCAGGTTGTTAACCTTGAGTTTTGAGTCATTTGGTGATGTCTTGTTTTGAGCACTTGTCTAAATCTGTAGGTTTGTGTCAAATAGTGTACAGTAACCCAGTTTGCCTTTGAATATCTTGCATCCAGAAATGTTTCATGACCTGCCACTTTGAGGATGTTTAGTATGCATATCGAAGAAGCCATGTTTCAATTTTCAAGTCTTTTCAAATCCGTTTGCTCAGTTTGCAAATGCGATTCCAAACACAACTGTTGTTTTACAAGTTGTGAAATGTGCAGATTAATTCGTACCCCTATTCATGATGTTGTAACTTTTGATCGGTGATTGGTGAACCTAAATGGGTTGTACCACTGTGATTCACTCTAAAAGTACTACAAGTATGCCAACCTTGAAGTCTTGATGAATCTTTTAGCATACTTTCCCAGGGTCATTTCGTATGCACAAATCGCTGTTTCACTATGTTTCTCAGTTTGCAATTCTGAGAAGCCATCTTCGTCTGATTGCCAAATACGCCCTGTCATTCATCATGAGCCTGATTTATGGAATTATATTATCTACATGACAAAGAAAAAATGACCCTATTTTCAGATCCTGATGTCATCTCTAACCTGGTTTTCAAAGCCGG
The DNA here is from genome assembly GCA_027943335.1 of Chamaecyparis obtusa. NCBI lineage: Eukaryota > Viridiplantae > Streptophyta > Pinopsida > Cupressales > Cupressaceae > Chamaecyparis > Chamaecyparis obtusa. Next base: position 959,108 of record BSBK01001821.1, on the reverse strand, counting down.
ATCCGAACCCAATTTCTATGATTTCTCACTGTTCTGAATTCTGAATTCATCTAACGAGCTGACTTGGGCATTTTGTCATGATTGGCATTGTGACTTTTTAAGGAAGCTTGTTGGGGATTCATAGTCCTTGAATGAAAGAGATTCAGTGTCCAGGATGCCGGGTTTCAAGAGTTTCAGTTGGTCAGTTTTTAGAGGTGGTTCTTGAGCTGACTTGTGCATCTTTGACAGTGCGGGTAGACAATGTTTATAAGTGGCCAACTTTGATCGTGCATATCTTTTGGCTCGGGTCTCTTCGAGATTTCTTCTTCGGTGGGCATGTTTTTTTGTTTGAGGTTAGTGCGGGTCCCCGGTGGTGTGATCTTGTGATGGCGTTTTGTCAGTTTTTAAAGCCGCTTTGAGGAGCCAACTAGTGCTATTTGATAGTTTTGTAAAACATGTAAAAAATGAGTTATGTGATCAATTTTTTGCATCTCGGTCTCACAGAGGAAGGTGTGCATTAAATATGATGCCTCGTGCTGAGCATCTTCAAGAGGATGTGTGTATGCTTAGCATAGACAAAATGAAAAGTGACCAAATTTGAAAGTTTGCCAGTCTTGATATGGATATACAAGTGCCAGCATGTTCAATCAGTATGCATATGTGTCGTGGGCTGTGTGATCATTACATGACACACCAAACAATAGAAGGGACTCATGCATGAATCATAGGGTGAGTATTTGACAATGAGATGGAATCCATCCTAAGACATTGCTATGTTAGGGGCCCCAAAGATTTTGAGAAATGCACTGAGGATTCTGGTGAAGATGATTTTTAAAGATGAAGAGGTGGATTTTCAAGAAAAGCATGTACAAGTGAAATCAACTACTAAGACTCCATGTAGTCAGAAGTCTTCACTTTCTATAAAGGTTGTGAATACATGCAAAGGACATATTGATAGAAAACTATGGGGATGATTTGTCCTATGATGATTGGAAGCTCATGGTGAATTTGAAAAGGGCTGTTAAATTTTCTTTAATCCACCACTAATGGTGCATTCTAGGATGGAACTTTGGGTTTGAGCAAAATCTTTTGATAATAGAGATTGAAGTGCTTGCTAGCTGTAAGCATTCAAAGGAGACTGCATACTAAAGTAATGAATATGTATGAGCTGCCTACAAAATAGAACATGTGATGTGTTGGAGGGTGGGGATAGGCAAGACTCTATTATCAATACAAAATGCAGTCACAATGCTCAAAGATCAGCAGTGATAAAGATTGTCAAACCTACACAAGGATAAAATGGTGATGTTTTATCAAGGCATAGCGATATTCAAAATTCAATGTGTTTAAATAGTGGTCACCAAGGAACAATGATAGTAACATAAGGGAAAATGAATCAATACCTAAACAGTGAGGAACCATAGTGTACATGAGGCCATTACCACTATAGAAGAAATAAAAGATATGTATTATTATTGAATATCAAGATAGTGTTGACTATTGAGAATAAGACCCTTATATCCAAGAGCGCTGTTAGAGGACACAGAGAATATAATGGTAGTTTTGCTAGCATAAAGATCATGACTGCCAACAAAGAAGCACTGTGGTAATCAACATGTGAATGATGAGTTAGCAGCCCAGGCATAAAGGAGAAGAATCACTCACAATAATGGAGGAAACTTGCACACTATGGGGTTTGTATATTTTGAAGCCCATGCAATACAGAAAGTGTAGGGTTGCCAACACATCATGTTGTGTGCCTTGTGTGAATGGGGACTGCTTGTGCAAAGGGTGAAGGTGTGTCTACATTGCAATGTGTCTTGTGTTAGATAAGTGCAGCTGTAGTTAGTAAAGAGGGAGCTCATGTAATTGGAGGAGCCTACCATACGTGAATAGTTTTGAGGCTTCCCAGTCAAGAAAATACCTTGCACAATTCAGATATGCACCAGCATAAGAATGAAAGCCCATCCAAAAGGATCGCAAGGGGCTTGTGATGTAAACAGGGCCAAACACATAGTTGGATGCTTGTGCAAGAAGCGCAGGGGCTCAATGCGCTAAGAGTGAAGTTGCCAGTTTGTTTAAGAGTTTCATTAGAGATGGCTTACGCATAGGGAAATTTTAAATAAGCAGGCCATAATGCGTAAGAGGGCATAGAAGATGCCATGTCCAGAAGTATATTACTACTAGCGCATTGTCTTAAGTGCCTCACGCATTAGTAAGAGGATTGCCAACATATATTGGAGGTGGCCAATGCAATTGGTGCCAATCTAAGCAGAGTGTGCCAACGCGTATCAGAGGGAGCTGCTGGCATTAAGGCTAAAGGTAGACCCACAACACGGTAATGAAGAATGCCCAACGCTAAGCAAGGTAAGTCAATTGCAGAGGAGCCTAGCATTTGTAAGGAGGCCCACATCAATTATTCAACATCGCAGCTAGCACACAACTAAACCCAAGGAAACCCACGCACTATGTGTTGTGCTGCCTACGCAATTAGATAGAGAACACGCCATAACAATGGAAAGCTAGTGGTACATTGCAATGAAAGGAACCTCACATTATACACTATGGAGGCTGCCAGTCTCATATACCATGCACAAGAGATGAACAACGTAAGTAATCAGTGACCAGCCTTAGAGGGGCATGTTGCTAGGAGTTGGGACACAGCATCTGAGAGAGTACTGTGTCGTAGTTATGAGATGTGAAAATGCCATGCGACGGATCAAAATGGATGCATGTGTAAATAGTGAGGGGCTTAGGCTTTTGCTCTAAAATTGTATATCCCACATTGCCCAGGGATTCATCTAAACTTTTGTTTATATGCACCAGCACACAATATGCATAGTAAATAAGAAAGCCATGGGCTCTCGGCAGGCCCCTTGCTGGAGAAGTCAATGTGCGGTGGGCCTTGGTATTTTGGAACAAAGCGCAGGTCAAGTCTTTAAAACTTCAAATTCAATTGTCCCACATTGATGCCGTTGGGAGTATTAGAGGGGTTTATAAACAAGTCTACTCACACATAAGGTAATTAAAGTGGAAGTGGAGGCTCTTGGCTTTGCCCACGCAACCTCTTGATGGTGCCTCAGTTTCCGTACCGATGGGCCAAAGAGATAATTTTGTAGACTTGGTTGCAAATTTGCCAAATCAAACTGGTGGTTAGACAGAGATTTAAAAATCCAGTGGGTAGTTGAGTCGCACGATCGCCAAGTGGTGACGGTTAAGACTAGGATATTTGGAGATTGCGAGAATGGCTTGTTGCGGATTCGCTGAATAAGGAGGCGGTTAACCAAAACATTTTGTGACTTGGAGATAATAGTGGTCGCTCATTCGCTAAGTCTTGGCGATTTAGCTTTGACTGTTCCATGATTTGGTGAGCCTTCAGTTGCCAGTTCACTGAGTAGTGATGGTTAAGCCCAGACAATTTGGAGAATTAGAGAATGGGCTTAGTTGCCCTTTCTCTAAATAATAACCATGGTCAAAGAAAGATTCAGAGAACTCGAGAATTGCTCTTTCGCCTAATCACCAAGCTTAATTGTAGTTAAAGTTTGAGTTCTGAGATTTAGAGGGTGCATGTGTTCATAAATTCTCCAAATAAGGTGGTCAAACCCAAGGTCAAATCTGAGTAACTAGTAGGATGAGGACACTTGGCAGAATTTGGTGGCTTTTGTGGCAAAGAATGTGAAAATAATATAAAATTGCAGACTTATAATAGATTTAAAAAATGACAAAGTTGAAACATTAGGCTAAATATTCAAAAATTTAAATGGTAATCCCGTGCATGGAAAAATGTCCTGGGAGTTCATTTTTTTCCATAATATATAAGTGTTATATGTTTTCGAAAATGTCTCGTAATGAGGAATCCGATGGCAGTGACATTTTTTAGTTTCAGTGATGTGTGTAAGAGTAGTTAAAGTTTGAAATCCGAGGATCAGAATCAGATATGAGATCAGCTTGGGAATCAGTTACAGGGAGATGAGGAATGTTGAAGATATTTTGTACAAGATGGATAGCTGTCAGTTGGTTTCTGAATTGACTCTCAATTGTTATATCTTGGATTTTTGTCATTGTAACAAGGATGTTGAAATTTGTGCTGCAGGGTAGCTTGCAAGCTTTTGGTCTTATGTTTTGTGGTTCTTTGTTTTGCAAATGTACAGTTTCAGATAAATGACTAATGAGAACAATGGAATCCCTATTCAGTTCTTATCTGATGTCTTTGTATGTATGGTTTCAATTCTTATGTATTAACTTGTGAGGCATTTTAATATACTAGTTACAAGGTATCTGTGGGTTTGAATTTGAGTTTCTTTCAAGGAGAGAATAAGTCTTGAGTTCAAGTTCTGAGAACTCTAGGTTTGCATACAAATGTGATGTCTAGGAATTGGAATGAGAAGAGTGACTTGTAAGGCACTTCACTTGGTTTCTCTGAGTTTGGAGTTAGGGTTTTCTAGGATTGTATATTTGTATGACTCTGTTGCCCAATGCTTAAGGCACTAGTCCTAGTTTCCTTTGCAGTTTTCAATATCAAACCATTAAAACATTCCATCTTTAATTTCCTATTTAAAAGCATGAATGTTTAGAATCTGTACTGAATAGTACAGACATTATTGGTAATTCATTGAAGAATTGAATCCAATAGGTTAGCCTGCCTGAGTTTTGAACTCGAAGAGAAGAAGGGTGAATATCCTTGTCATAATCCACTATTTTTCATGTTTGCATAAAGGGTTTAGTGAGAAAGTATTGTGTATGCACAATTAATATGTATTAGGTACACCCGCTTTGGTTTGTGGAGCTCAAAGTGTAGAAGGACTTGGTCCTTATCAATTAGCCTTTTCCCTGTAAGAATCTGGAATTGGGGATCTCAGAGTCAAGCTTAATAGCATATTGTGATTCTACATGAAAAAGAGCTAACAAAATTGGGGACTCTACTGGGGATTGACATAAGTTTACCATCATGAGTATCCTAGAGTCTTGCTATATTCAATTTGGGGAGAGTTTCATAAATGTCATAATCTGAAAGTTATTTTCAGATTTGTAGGTGTATTACCTGGATTTGTTGTTGAAAAAATTTGAAAATATATGTGACTTTGCTGTGAGGAATGCCCAGAATCTATTGGTGTTTCAAGAAGATCAATGAAAATTTGTGTCCTCTGAAAAGAGGTGGCAGCTCTGTGTAAGAATGAACCTAAGGTGTGAAGCCTTGTTTCAAATTTCAGTCTAATGTGAAGAGAGCAACAACAATCAACAAAGATTTTCTAGGTATTCTCCCTTCAATTTTTTAAATGATTTACATGATCCTTATCAAATGATTTAGTCATTAAAAGAAAGGACAGATAAGTGGAAATACATACTTCTAGATTTAATTTTGAGTTAAGATGTATGTGAAGTATGTCAGATTAGTGAGCCTGATAAGAGAAGGTTGATTATAAGTGTAAACTTCTTGTTACTGGTTTTCAAGAATTTTAAGTGTAAATCAAAGTTGCAGCCAGTAATGGATGGTCTTAGAAGTTCTTTTGTCAAAGGATATGTGCCATTTTGCTATGATGGCATACCTGGTTTTCCTAATAAGATCCCTGATGGAATCGGAGGACATTTGTCAAATTTTGATAGGAACCAGTCTCCATCAACAAGGAAGCATGTTCAAGTTTTTGCTGATGTGATGTGTGATTTTGATGTATGCCATGAGGATCTTTGGATGAGGTTGTTTGTGCAGACTCTGAAAGGAGATGAAAGAGAATGGTTCTCATTCTTGCTGGCAACTTCAATTTCTTCATGGGAGGAGTTGAGTTCATCCTTCATTAAACAATTTGATGGATGGGTTGATGTCAAACTGTTGCTGGATAGATTTATGGATATTCAGATTCAACAAGATGAGTTGATCCCTAAGTTTAATAGTAGATTTGCTAAAAATTTAATGGATATCCTTGAGATATGTCAGCCTGATGATCAGATGTGTTTAGTTGTGTATTTGGGTGCTTTTGGCCAAAAGATGGGTTTCTTGTTGAGGGATAAACAGCCACAAAGTCTGTACCAAACTTTTGAATTTTCTATGGATATTGAATACAATATGAAGTATGGAGTTATAAGAAGGCGTACCTCTATTGTTTTGTGTTTTCACAATGAGATGAATAATCAGGAAAAGGATGATTAGCATCAGTGCTTTCATTCTCATATTAATTCCATTGGTCAAAATGATGTATGTGAAAGTGGACTGAATGTCACTGTTGGAGATGTTGCTGATGAAGAGCTGGAAACTTTTTCAGCCAATGAAGACAATGAACATTTCCAGATTGTTGATCATACATATTTCCCTTTGCACAAGTACAATGAGGTTAATAATGAAAATAACTTCCCGATTACTAATTTTGATGAAAGTGCTGAGAGAAATAGTGATTATTGTGAATCCTTGGATGAAGAACATTTGTCACTATTGCTGCAATTGAAACAATAGGATTGTGGAATCATGGATCATGCTGAGAATGAATTGGTTTTTAATAACCAATCACATGTTTCCTCTCATGCTGCAAATTTTTTTTTATTTTCAGTCTTCTATATGTTTAAATGATAATGAAGTTGAATGCAAAGTGCTGAAGACTGAAGAAAAAAGGGCAAATTCATTATCCAGTATTTGTGAACATGATTTGACTGATTATAGTGCTGGTTTTTCATGTGATGACAATAGTTGTGGTGAATCATGTTCAGGTTCAGATTCTGAGTTTTCTTTCTCTACTGAAAGTGTATGTGGAGATAGATGTAACGACATGTCTTGTGAAGTAACTAATGTGTTATTTGATGAAGACATAGATGTAAATCAGCTGGCACTTTGTTTTAACGTTTATGAGAAACAATTTCATGTAGTTTCCAATCCCTTGTTCAATCAATGTGCACGGGAAATAGAACTTGTTGAAGATAACTCATTTTCAGATTCTGGTATTAGTGGTACACCTGAGTCTTATCTTCCAGCTCCAATGAAGTTAGTTGGAGGAGATGTAATGCAATGTGAGAGTTGTTCATTTAATGAAGATGCATTACATATTGATAGTTTGGTCATTCTACCTCTGAGCATTGATGATAATGAAGGTGATCCAATTTATGGTTTTGATTGTATGAATCATCCTTATGAGGATAAAGCTGTGATTTATCAAGAGAAATCAGATTTGTTTAGTCTGATTAGTTTGACATATGAGGATGGTTCAGATTTCTTGGTTGATATGAATGAGTGCGAGTATGCTTGCTTCTCTTTTGATATGCAAGCTTGTACTAAAGATGAACCAGATGTTCGTAGCCAAGGAGAAAAGGTACCAGTTGTCTGTCCCCTTTCATGTGTTTCAATATATGATGATTCCGATGATGTTTGTTTTTTAGATAATGAGTTTGTGGGGGGACATAACAGAGAGGGCATAGGTGATTTTAAATTTGAAGTTATATTGCAGCCTATGTTCCCTAATGTTTTTGGTCATCATGAGTTTAGTGGAAGCCTCACGTTGCCAATTGATTTCCAAAGAAGAGATCGAGTTTTTGATAGAGGAAAATGTTCACTTATGCTGACAAAATTTTGAAGTCCTTTGTAAATACTTATAAATAATGTACAGACTATATAGTCACTTTGCTTTCAGTTGTGTGTTTACTTTCAATAAAAGGCTTCCCAGTTTGAGAAGAGAATAAGGAGAAGAGAGAAAAAGTAATAGAGAAAAGTCTATTTTCAAGTTTGGGTGGTCTACTTCTCCCATGAGATTTTGATGTTCTCTACATGCCCACTTGGGGCACACATCCACAGTCAGAGCCACTGTTGGGACTAAAAAATGCAACATGGATTTTTGAGTGCCAAGTTAAAATTCTGCAGCTTTGAAGCCCTATAAGTGGTTTTGTGCCTATCTACCCGGATGTAATTCCTGAGGTTCTCCATGCATGTTAAGTGCTTATCACCTTTGTTTTGGCATTTGAAGATGTCCCAGGTTGTTAACCTTGAGTTTTGAGTCATTCGGTGATGTCTTGTTTCGAGAACTTGTCTAAATCTGCATTTGTGCCGAAGTGTCAAACAATGTACAATAGCCCAGTTTGCCTTTGAATATCTTGCATCCAGAAATGTTTCACGACCTGCTACTTTGAGGATGTTTAGTATGCATATCGAAGAACCTATGTTTCAATTTTCAAGTCTTTTCAAATCATTTTCTTAGTTTGCAAATGCGATTCCAAACACAACTCCTATTGTTTTTCAAGTTGTGAAATGTGCAGATTAATCCATACCCCTGTTCATGATGTTGTAACTTTTGATCCGTGATTGGTGAGCCTGAACAGGTTATACCACTATGATTCAATCTGAAAGTACTACAAGTATGCCAAGCTTGAAGTCTTGACAAATATTTTGGCATACTTTCCCAGGGTCATTTCGTATGCACAAATCGCTGTTTCACTATGTTTCCCAGTTTGCAATTCTGAGAAGCCATCTTCGCCTGATTGCCAAATACGCCCTGTCATTCATCAAACGGGATGAATTGGGCATTTTTTTGTGATTGGCATTGTGACTTTCTAAGGAAGCTTGTTGGGGATTCATATTCCTTGAATGAAAGAGATTCAGTGTCCAGGATGCTGGGTTTCAAGAGTTTCAGTTGGTCAATTTTTAGAGGCGGTTCTTGAGCTGACTTGTGCATCTTTGACAATGCGGGTAGACAATGTTTATAAGTGGCCAACTTTGATCGTGCATATCTTTTGGCATGAGTCTCTTTGAGATTTCTTCTTCGACGGGCATGTTTGTTTGTTTGAGGTCAGTGCGGGTCCCCGGTGGTGTGATCTCGTGATGGCATTTTGTCAATTTTTAAAGCCGCTTTGAGGAGCCAACTAGTGCTATTTGATAGTTTTGTAAAACATGTAAAAAATGAGTTATGTGATCAATTTTTTGCATCTCGGTCTCACAGAGGAAGGTGTGCATTGAATGTGATGCCTCATGCTTAGTGTCTTCAAGAGGATGTGTGTATGCTTAGCATAGACAAAATGAAAAGTGACCAAATCTGAAAGTTTTCCAGTCTTGATATGGATACACAAGTTCCATCATGTTCAATCAGTATGCATATGTGTCGTGGGTTGTGTGATCATTACACGACACACCAAACAATAGAAGGGACTCATGCATGAAACATAGGGTGAGTATTTGACAATGAGATGGAGTCCATCCTAAGACATTGCTATGTTAGGGACCCCAAAGATTTTGAGAAATGCATTGAGGATTTTGGTGAAGATGATTTTTAAAGATGAAGAGGTGGATTTTCAAGAAAAGCATGTAAAAGTGAAATCAACTACTAAGACTCCATGCAGTCAGAAGTCTTCACTTTCTATAAAGGTTGTGAATACATGCAAAGGACATATTGATAGCAAATTATGGGGATGATTTGTCCTATGATGATTGGAAGCTCATGGTGAATTTGAAAAGGGCTGTTAAATTTTCTTTAATCCACCACTAATGGTGCATTCTAGGATGGAACTTTGGGTTTGAGAAAAATCTTTTGATAATAGAGATTGAAGTGCTTGCTAGCTGCAAGCATTCAGAGGAGACTGCATACTAAAGTAATGAATATGTATGAGCTTCCTGCAAAATAGAACATGTGATGTGTTGGAGGGCAGGGATAGGCAAGACTCTATTATCAATACAAAATGCAGTCACAGTGCTCAAGGACTAACAGTGATAAAGACTGTCAAACCTACACAAGGATAAAATGGTGATGTTTTATCAAGGCATAGCGATATTCAAAATTCAATGTGTTGAAATAGTGGTCACCAAGGAGCAATGATAGTAACATAAGGGAAAATGAATCAATACCTAAACATTGAGGAACCATAGTGTACATGAGGCCACTACCGCTATGGAAGAAATAAAAGAGATATATTATTATTGAATATCAAGACAGTGTTGACTATTGAGAACAAGACCCTTATATCCAAGAGCGCTATTAGAGGACACAGAGCATATAATGGTAGTTTTGCTGGCATAAAGATCATCACTACCAACAAAGAAGCACTGTGGTAATCAGCACATGAATGATGAGTTAGCAGCCCATGGATAAAGGAGAAGAATCACTCACAATAATGGAGGAAACCCGCACACTATGGGGTTTGTATATTTTGAAGCCCACACAATAGAGAAAGTGTAGGGTTTATAGCACATCATGTTGTGTGCCTTGCATGAATGGGGACTGCCTATGCAAAGGGTGAAGGCATGCCTACATTGCAATGTGTCTTGTGTGAGATAAGTGCAGCTGTAGTTAGTAAAGAGGGAGCTCATGTAATTGGAGGAGCCTGCCATATGTGAATAGTTTTGGGGGTTCCCATCAAGGAAATACCTTGCACAATTCAGATATGCACCAGCATAAGAATGAAAGCCCAGCCAAAAGGATCGCAGGGGGCTTGCGATGTAAAGAGGGCCAAACACATAGATGGATGCTTGCACAAGAAGGGCAGGGGCTCCATCTGCTAAGAGTGAAGTTGCCAGTTTGTTTAAGAGTTTCATTAGAGATGGCTTATGCATATGGAAATTTTAAATAAGTGGGCCATAATGCGTAAGAGGGCATAGAAGATGCCATGTCCAGAAGTATATTGCTACTAGCGCATTGTCTTAAGTGCCTTACATGTTAGTAAGAGGACTGCCGACATATATTGGAGGCGGCCAATGCAATTGGTGCCAATCTAAGCAGAGTGTGCCAATGCGTATCAGAGGGAGTTGTGGGCGTTAAGGCTAAAGGTAGACCCACAACACGTCAATGAAGAATGCCCAGCACTAAGCAAGGTAAGTCAATTGTAGAGGAGCTTGGCATTTTTAAGGAGGCCCACATCAATTATTCAACGTAGCAGCCAGCACACAACTAAACCCAAGGAAACCCACGCACTATGTGTTGTGTTGCCTGTGCAATTAGATAGAGAACACGCCATAACAATGGAAAGCCAGTGGTACATTGCAATGAAAGGAACCTCAAGTTATACACTATGGAGGCTCCTAGTCTCATATACCATGCGCAAGAGATGAACAACGTAAGTAATCAGTGACTAGCCTTGGAGGGGCGTGTTGCTAGGAGTTGGGACACAACATGTGAGAGATTACTGTGTCGCAGTTATGAGATGTGAAAATGCCATGGGATGAATCGGAATAGAGGCATGTGTAAAGAGTGAGGGGCTTAGGCTTTTTCTCTAAAATTGTATATCCCACATTGCCTGGGGATTCATCTAAACTTTTGTTTATATGCACCAGCAATCAAATTGCATAGTAAATAAGAAAGCCATGGGCTCTCGGCGGGCCCCTTGCTTGAGAAGTCAATGTGTGATGGGCCTTGGTATTTTGGAACAAAGCGCAGGTCAAGTCTTTAAAACTTCAAATTCAATTGTCCCACATTAATGCCATTGGGAGTATTAGAGGGGTTTATAAACAAGTCTACTCACACATAAGGTAATTGAAGTGGAAGTGGAGGCTCTTGGCTTTGCCCATGTGACCTCTTGATGGCACCTCGGTTTCTATGCCAGTGGGCCAAAGAGATAATTTTGCAGACTTGGTCATGAATTCGCCAAAGCAAACTGGCAGTTAGACAGAGATTTAGAGATCCGGTGGGCGGTCTAGTCACGTGATCGCCAAGTGGTGACGGTTAAGACTAGGATATTTGGAGATTGTGAGAATGGCTTTTCGTGGATTCACTGAATAAGGAGGTAATTAACCAAAATATTCTGTGACTTGGAGATAACAATGGTCCCTCATTCACTAAGTTCTAGCAGTTTAGCTTTGACTGTTCCATGATTTGGTGAGCCTTTAGTCGCCAGTTCACCGAGTAGTGATGGTTAAGCCCAAACAATTTGGAGAATTAGAGAATGGGCTTAGTCACCCATTCTCTAAATGATAACCATGGTCAAAGAAAGATTCGAAGAACTGGAGAATTTCTCTTTCACCTAATTGCTGAACTTAATTGCAGTTAAAGTTTGAGTTCTGAGATTTAGAGGGTGCATGTGTTCGCAGATTCTCCAAATAAGGTGGTCAAACCCAAGGTCAAATCCGAGTAACGAGTAGCATGAGGACACTTGGTAGAATCTAGTGGCTTCTGTGGCAAAGAATGTGAAAATAATATAAAATTGTAGACTTATAATAGATTTAAAAAATGACAAAGTTGAAACATTAGGCTAAATATTCAAAAATTTAAATGGTAATCCTGTGCACAAAAAACTGTCCTGGGAGTTCATTTTTTGCCATAATATATGTGTTATATGTTTTCGAAAAGGTCTTAGAATGAGGAATCCGACGGCAGTGATATTTTTCAGTTTCAATGATGTGTGTAAGAGCAGTTAAAGTTTGAAATCTGAGGATCAGAATCAGATATGAGATCAGCTTGGGAATCAGTTAGAAGGAGATGAAGAATGTTGAAGATATTTTGTACAAGATGGACAGCTGTCAGTTGGTTTCTGAATTGACTCAATTGCTATATCTTGGATTTTTCTCATTGTAACAGGGATGTTGAAATTTATGCTGCAGGGCAGCTTGCAAGCTTTTGGTCTTATGTTTTGTGGTTCTTTTTTTTGCAAATGTATAGTTTTAGATAAATGACTAATGAGAACAATGGAATCCCTGTTCAGTTCTTATCTGATGTCTTTGTATGTATGGTTTCAATTCTTGTGTATTAACTTGTGAGGCATTTTAATATACTAGTTACAAGGTATCTGTGGGTTTGAATTTGAGTTTCTTTCAAGGAGAGAATAAGTCTTGAGTTCAAGTTCTAAGAATTCTAGGTTTGCATACGAATGTGATGTCTAGGAATTGGAATGAGAAGAGTGACTTGTAAGGCACTTCACTTGGTTTCTCTGAGTTTGGAGTTAGGGTTTTCTGGGATTGTATATTTGGATGACTCTGTTGCCCAATGAATAAGGCACTGGTCCTAGTTTCCTTTGCAGTTTTCAATATCAAATCATTAAATCATTCCATCTTTAATTTCCTGTTTAAAAGCATGAATGTTTAGAATTTGTACTGAATAGTACAGACATTATTGGTAATTCATTGAAGAATTGAATCCAATAGGTTAGCCTACCTGAGTTTTGAACTCGAAGAGAAGAAGGGTGAATATCCTTTTCATAATCCACTATTTTTCATGTTTGCATAAAGGGTTTAGTGAGAAAGTGTTGTGTATGCAGAATTAATATGTATTAGGTACACCCGCCTAGGTTTGTGGAGCCTGAAGTGTAGAAGGACTTGGTCCTTATCAATTAGCCTTTTCCTTGTAAGAATCTGGAATTGGGGATCTCAGAGTCAAGCTTAATAGCATATTGTGATTCTACATGAAAAAGAGCTAACAGGATGTACAAGCTCAACTAAGGTATTTCCTCGATATACACAAGGTACATGAGGCCCAAATCTGTAGATGAAAGAGAATAATGCCAAACAACCGAGAGGAGATGGTAACACAAATCTCCACTTTCACTTCCCAAAGGTATAAATTTCTTTGGGGATTAGCGAAGAATGACAATATTCTACTTCCAAGAGAGTTGTCTTTGGATTCACCTCCCAATATTTATCCTCCGTTAGAACACAAGAGTTGAGGTCATCCCTTGAGGTGATCAAATCCCCAATCAGGCCTCCTAAAAATAATGAAGAAAGATCCCTTATTTATGTTCCCCTCAAACTCCTTAACAAGGATGTAAGAAGAAAACATAAATAAGAAAATCTTGAAGATTAAAAGACAAAGGGGTTGATTTAAGCCCAAATCCAAATTTGAATGATTAATTTTAAGCCCCTTTTTTCAATGTAAGGAAGACACACCAAACAAGTTGAAAAAAGAAAGAAATGATTTTATTATGAAAAAGAAGACAATTATCACTTTTTACAATGCAAATAAGAAGGTTTGGAATATGTGCACCTTGATTTTATGCTTTCTAATTTTATTTTATTTTATGCTCCTTTGACCCACTATGATGAGCTCCAAGTTGCCTTCACAAACTCCAAGATAGTGTGTGAAGCCATGAAAAAATATTATAATTCAAAGAAAATAATTGCATAAGCTGATTCCACATGAAATAAAAAATCATAATTGAATTATTTCTAAAAAAATATAAAATAATTCTATCATGCATTAAACTATATGCAAATAAAGTGCAACCTCATAAAAAAAATTTCTTTTTTTTTGCTTTTGAGCTAGTCAACAAAATCTGATTTGTTTGCTATAATTTCAGCCCCAAAAATAGAAATGCAAAGAAGAGACCCCTATTAAAATTCTGAGAGATTTCCAAAAATGTAATAAGTTTAGAAATATTCCTTAATTTGTGCCATAGAGACCCAATTTATCAAAACATACTAGTTTTCAAAGATCAAAATTTTGAGCTATTTTGTTTAATCAAAATTAAAAACAAAAAGAACATACCCCCTGTAGAATTCTTAGACCTTTCCAAAAATGTACATTTTAAAAAAAAAAATCATTGATTTGAGACCAAAAATAAATTTTCATGAAAAATAATAAAAAAATATAACTCATGGAAAAATGATAAGAAAAATCTAATTTTCAGACTGAGACATATTTAAATTATCCCAAACCTGCAATAAAAGTTTCATAGAAAAATTCCAAGCCATTTGTAAGATATGATCAAACCTTTAAAAAATGTAGGGTTTTGTCCTCAACTCAACCTGCACAAGGGTTAGCCTTGAAAAACATGAATAAAAAAACAATACAAGGTTAGAAAAATCTTTAAAAGTGTACATTTAATAGGGACAAGAGTTTGTCCCACTGGGCATGCCAAAATGTATCCGGTAAAAATATGACCTGTATGTTGCAAGACAAAAACATGCAAGATTAGGAAAAATCAAGATTCAACTAAATTATACATTTTCAAAAATAGGCATGCAACACACAATAAATCTTCACCACAACCTCCGATGAGATAAAACAAAGGCACCCAATCAACCTTGTTTGATTTTCTCTTAGAGAATTTTGTGGGTGTGCTCTCCCAACACAATACAATAAATTCCACTATGATTGTTTTCATGTGTAAATGGAAAGGAAATCTATAATGCAAGCTAAAGTGGATGAGTGAAATTATTTGAGAAAAAAGTATAAAGAACTTGCCCCAAATCTTCACAAGATGTTGATGCAAATGCAAGAGATTAACAAACTAGATTCAAATAAAGGCTAAACTAAGAATGGAAATGCAATATTCAAACTAAGCTATGAAATAAAAGCTAAGATACCATGCAAGAAATAAAATCTAAGCTACCATGCAAGAAATGAAATCTAAGATATGATAAAAATGAAACAACTATGAAATAAAAATGCTAAGAATGCTAAGTGCTCAAGTGCTCAAAGTTCTAAGATTGATCCAATAACATGAATGCATAAGATTCTAAGTGCTAAGAGTTATAAGGATTCAAATGAGTCTTGGGTGAGGGAGATTAAGAGGGAAAAAAATGGATGTCCAAGATTAAGAGGCAAAAGAGAAGTAGCTATGATGAAGAGGCAAAATGAATGAGTGGCTAGGATTAAGAGGTAAAACATACAAAAGTCAAATCCAACTTTCATGGGGAAAAAAGATGAATTCAAAATGATTGGAGGAGAAAAAAGATGGAGAGGTGGACACCTTGGAAAATGTGATTGTGCATATGATTAGAGGTAATCTACCTTTTAATTACAATTAGAAGAATAATTAGCAAGAAAATAAGATTAGAAAAATGGAAAAGAAGATTAAATTAAAATAAGTTTAATTTAATCATAGTTTAGAAGAACTTTAGGCTAGTGGAGGAATAAAATACATAAAATTTATTTTATAAAGGGAAATGGGGGGATAATATATAAATTTAATTTATTAAAGAGTATTTAAATAGGATTTAATACAAAGTGAAAAATGTATTTATTTAATTAAATAAATAGAAGATTATAATGATATAATAAATTAATAAAATCAACTACAATGTTAAGGGAAAATATTAATAAGGGTTAATATTAGAGTGTGAAGGACAATTTTAGGTGTGTATAATGAGAAATATAATAGTCCTCATCCTTATCTTTGTCTCCACACTTGGGGGCAAGGGTAGTATTTCAATATATCTAAGGATCCATTTCCCCCTTGAATAAGTAGCACTTTTTATCATGTTATTGTTGGAATTGTTGTCATTCAATAGTTTTGTCATTGATGTCAACATATATTCAGTTATGAAGACCAAGAATCGCTGGACAATACAAACATGAAGATTGTAGAGAGTGGTACAAACATCATATGATTCATTAGTTCTTGTGGGATTAGAAATATGTTTTAGAATGTGTGTAGAGATTATTCCTATGACTTCAGATGTTTATATGATCATCAAACAAAGATATGCTTCTTTTAGTAAAAACTGGTTGCAAGAACAGAGATTGAGAGTTTTCACAGACCTAGTTGTAGTGTTTGGAACATAACTATTGCACAATGATGAATTTTAGTATGCGTACTTGTGAAATGTCAGAAGAGATCATGAAGAAGATACATTGTGATCGTAGCATGTTCATGTGATTTGTGACATCATCTATGGCATGTTTTATAGTGTGAAAGTATTTGGGAGCCAACCAAGAAGAGTAATGTGTAGAATATTGATTTATGATTGAATTATTGATGGAGCTGAATTTGGCTGAATTATAATTATTGTAACATGAACAGGGATGACTTGTGTTTCATTTCCTTGGATAATGAAGTTTTTTATTATGTTATGAGGTCCTAGAATGGTCAACCTCTAGATGAATTATTATTTGTAACTTGTATATAAGGAAGGGTTTCTTCCTTGAGATGAAGTGTGGATTGTGATGGTAATATGCAAGATGGAAGGCTATGAGATCTTATTCTAATAGAGAAGAGGGTTGTGCATCTGGGCACAAGGATTGGATTGTCCTAACAGGAAATTTAGGTATGATAAAGTATATTTAGTAAAGGATTGAAGGTGGATATAACCTTTTGATTGTATTTGGGCATGTGGCTAGTTGTAATACCCCTAATAGAGTTTCAGACTCCTAACAAGGTATGTCCTTTAATAGGGACCTAACTATTGTATTAATCAGCTCCTAACAGGGCTAGAACTCCTAGCATGGTTTCATTCATATAGTACAAATATTTGTGGGTGTCATCCCCACTAGAGTTTTTCCCTTAATAGGGTTTTCCTCGAGAACAAATATTGGTGTCACTTATGTTCATTATTGTGATGTGGTTTTGCATTTCATTTTTCATAAAATTACATTTAGTGTTAAGTATAATAAGTTTGTTAACAACTGATTCACCCCCCCCCCCCCTCAGTTTCTTGAGACATTTTTATCCTAACAATTGGTATCAAAGATTTTGGTCCTTAGAGAGAAAGCTTAACCACTTGAGGAAAATATCCAGGATGTCTTACTTCAAGAAATAAAGTCCCAAGTTTGATGCAGAAAATTTTGATGAATGGAAGGACAAGATGAAGACTCTTTTTGTTTTGTTTGGGATTAGATTATTGGATGGTGACCAAGAAAGATGAAGAACTCAAGACTGAAGATTATTTGGAAGACCCTGCCATAAATAATGAGGAAAAGAAGATGTTTCAATACAACATGATAGCTAGACAAGCATTGATAAGTGTATTATTTGATGGGTAATTTTATGAGATCAGAGATTTGTACAAAGCACATGATATATGGGAAATATTTTTAGCACTATATGAAGGAGATACATATACTAAAGGATCCAAACTTAAAAATTGGAGAGTGAGGATGGAGACACTTTAGATGAAAGAAGATGAAATAGTAAGAATGTTTGGTCAAAGGGTTACAAAATGTGTAACAGGAATCATGAACAATGGAGGAACCTACACTGAGGATGAAGTCATTGCAAAGATTTTGAGATCTTTGACACCAGCGTACTAAAGTGCATGCCATAGAGGAGATCATACCATTTACCAAAGGTTTCACAAGGGAAATTTTAGTATCCAAACTAACTACATTTGAGACTGTAGAGCTTAAGGATCCCTTACCTAAGGTGGAGATAGATTTTAAGGAAACTATGCATAAAAATAGAGATGCAAGAACAAATCTTGCAAGTACTAGAACATCAAGTAAGTACATCGAAGAGTTAGGAGATTATGTTGATGAATGAGAAGAGATTGAAAGGCTTGAAAATAGTGTGGATGAGAAGGTCTTAGCCTTGATTGGAAGAAGAGAAAGAAAAGGTCAAGGTAAGTTTGAAGGAAAGTTACCCATAACATGCTTTAATTGTAGTAAGGTTGGTCATTTTGCTTCAAGATGTCCAACTAGAGTTCCTAAGCATAAGCCTAAATATGGGGAAATACATTAAGGATAAAGAATTTTACTATGCTAATGATGATGCATCTGATGATGATGATGACTTAAATGAGTTACCTGGATTTGAAGCAATTAAAGAAGATAAACCCATCAGAGAAGAAAAAACATTAGTGTCTCATGTTAACAAAAAAAATGATTGGATCATAGATAGTGGTTGTTCAAAACACATGATAGGATATAAGAATAGATTTGTAAAGTTGAATATGTATAATGGTGGAGTTGTCAGACTAGGTGACAATACTCCTAGAGCTATTGTTGGGATTGGATCCATCATTTTGGATGGTAAAACTAATATTGATGATGTATGCCTTATTGATGGTTTAACACATAATTTGTAAAGTGTTAGTCAGTTTGTGAAAAAGGGTTATCAGTTGGAATTCAAGGATGGAAAGTGCTCAATAAAAATTACTAAAGGAGATCTAATTGCTACTGGAATTCAGATAGGAGGTAATGTATTTTAGCTAAGCTCAAGTGAAGTAAGCTATTTTATTTCAAAGGTTGATGATAGTTTGTTAAGGCATAGGATATTTTGTCATGTCAACTTCAATAACATTGTAAGGACAAGTAATACTAATGCCATCAAAGACCTACCTAGAATTGTGAAGCCTGCTAACACTACATGCAGAGAATGTGTGATGGAAAAAAAAACAAGAAGCAATTTTCAGAGCAGAGCATTTCCATCAAGGAAACCGTTGGACCTTTTTCATATAGATATTTGTGGACCTACTCAGATTAGGTCTTACTTTGGAGATAGGTACTTTATAATTTTCAATGATGATTACTCTAAAATGATGTAGGTTGGTTTTTTAGAGAAAAATCAAAAGATTTTGAGAAATTCAGATACTTTAAGCCAAAAGTAGAGAATGAGACTGAATTGAAGATAAAGTGCTTGAGATTAGATGGAGGTGGTAAGTTCAAATCAGGTGAATTCAATACTTTCTATGATGAACATGGAGTTATAAGACACACATCTACACCTAGAACACCACAATAGAATGATGTTGCTAAAAGAAGAAATAGATCAGTCCTTGATGTTGCAAGGATAATGTTGATTGAAGGGAAAGTAGCACACATACATGGGAGAGAAGTAGTGAACACCATAGTATACACAATGAATAGAGTATAGGTGAGAGAAGGAAAAATTAAGACACCCTATGAATTATGGAGTGATGAAGGAATCTTCCTTGGGTATTCCTCTAAAAGAAAAGTGTATAGATGTTATAATTTGAGAACTAAGAAAATGATTGAGATTGTGAATGTCAAAATTGATGAAAGGTTTTAGGTTCAAGAAAGAACATACAAATTCAATCCTTATGATCTAGATTGTGAAAGGTTTAAAAAGGAAATGTTTCAGAGCAATCAAAATCAACTTCAAATAGGGTAAGGTCAGGAAGAAGTACAAGAACAACCGCAAGAGGGTTTGTTACCAAGAAGTGACATAGATATAAATCTGAGTGAACCAGAAGTGTTCAAGACACCTTATTATGTGCAAAGAGTCATCAACAAGATCAGATCATTGGAGACAAGAGTACATGTACTAGGACAAGGTCAGAGTTCATAAATGCAATCTGTTTGATTGCATAGGTTGAGCCAAGGACACCTGATGAGGCCTGCAATGATGAGTATTGGATTAGGGAAATGAGAGAAGAATTTAATCAAATTGAGAAAAAAAAATTGGGAACTAGTCCCAAGACCTAAAGACAAAAATAACATTAGCACAAAATGGGTTTTTTGAAACAAAATGAATGAAGATGGGGTTGTGATTAGCAATAAAGCCAAATTAGTGTGTAAAGGATATTCATAGAAAGAAGTAATTGATTTTGAGGAGACCTTTGCACCAGTTGTGAGGATAGAGGTGGTTAGCTTATTCTTGGTATATGCTACGTGCAAATAATTTAATGTGTATCTAATGGATGTCAAGTCTGCAATCCTAAATGGTGATTTGGAAGAAGAAGTTTACATTGAGAAGCCATATGGTTTTCCTTTGACATGTGATAGAAATATGGTTTGTAGATTGAAGAAAGAATTGCATGGATTGAAGAAATATCCAAGGGCTTGGTGTGAAAGGTTGGAAAGGTATTTAATACATCTTGGCTTTAAGAAGGGTAGTGCAGATAGTAATTTGTATCTAAGATGAAATAATGAAGGTACTTTGATAATGGAAGTTTTTTTTTATGATATTATCTTTGAGGGTAATGATGCTATGAGTACAAAGTTTGCAAAAGAAATGAAAGGTGAGTTTGAGATGTCAATGATAGGGGAGATGAAATTATTCCTAGGATTGCAGATCAATTAGAGAAAAGATGAGATTTTTTTATCACAAACAAAGTATCTAAAAGAGTTGTTGAAAAAGTTTGGCATGGATGAAAGTAAACTAGTTGGAAATCCTATGGTGATAGGGAGTAAGTTATCCATTTAAGATGAAGCAAAGAATGTACCTCAGACATAGTACAGATCAATAATTGGAGGGATTTAGTATCTAACACATACTAGGCCTGATATTGCTAATGCAGTTGGAATTGTTGCTAGATTCCAGATATATCCAAATGAGACACACTATAACTCAAGGGCACAATTAACTTAGAATTGTGGTATGATAGGTTAGATAACTTCACATTGAATGTTTACACAGATGTAGATTAGGCAGGATGTATAGATGACAGGAAAAACACTAGTCGAGGAGTCTTTTTCCTTGGGAAGAGGTTGATCTCTTGGCTTAGCAAGAAGTAGGACTGTGTATCATAGTCAACAACAGAATTAGAAAATGTTGCATCAACAATCAATTGTACTCAATTCTTTTGGATGAAGCAAATATTGAAGGATATTGGTGTGAATTCAGGAGAAATTATTATCATACATTGTGATAACAAAAGTGTGGTAAACATGTCAAAAAATCCAGTGATGCATTCAAAGAGTAAGCATATTATAATCAAGTATTATTTTTTGAGAGATAAAGTAACATATAAAGTGGTGAAGCTTGAATACATTTGTACAAAGGAGCATATAGTAGACATCTTAACCAAAACATTGAGTAAAGATACCTTTGAATATCTTAGAGGTAAGCTTGGGGTCAGATCCCTACCAATAGGTCCATAAGCTATAAGAGCATTTCCATTTGTGGACTTGTTGCAGAGGTCTATTCTTCAGGGGGAGTAGTTGGCAGAGAATAACCAATCAGATTAGGGTGATTTTAAACCTACTAGTTGAAGGTTTATAGAAAGAAAGAAAGATACTATTTTGGAACCCTTTTCCATTGATGTCAAAGGGGGATAGATATTAGTGAAAAACCCTACTGGTTTAGGGGAAGATTTGAAGAGGATATTGAGAAGGTTGTATTAAGAAGGGTACTCTTGGATTGATGGTTTTTCATATATGTTTCCATCAATGCCAAAGGGAATATTTTTGGAATTATTTTCATTCAAAATTTTTGTCATTGATTTCAACATATATTTAGTTATAAAGACCAGGAATTGATGGATAGTACAAACATGCATATTGTAGAGAGTGGTACAGATGTTGTATGATTCATTAGATCTTGCGGGATTAGACATAAGTTTTAGGATGTGTGTAGAGATTATTCATATGACCTCAAATGTTTATATGATCATCAAATAGAGATATGCTCATTTTAGTAAAGACTAGTTGCAGGAACAAAGACAAAGTTTCTACAAACCTAGTTACAATGTTTGGAACATAACTATTGTGTGACAATGAGTTTTAGTATGTGCACTTGTGAAATGTCAGAAGATGTCATGAATAAGATATTTTGTGACCACAACGTGTTCATGTGATTTCTAATGTCATCTATGGTGTGTTTTCTAGCATGGAAGTATTTGGGAGCCGACCAGGAAGAGTAACATGTAGAAGATTTCTTTAGGAGTGAATTACTGATGGAGATGACTTTGGGTGAATTATAATTGCTATAACATGATCAATGATGACTTGCGTGTCATCACCTTGGATAATGAAGTTTTTTTTATGTAATGAGGTCCTATAATGGTTGACCTCTAGATGAATTATTATTTGTAACTTGTATATAAGGAAGGGTTTCTTCCTTGAGATGAAGTGTGGATGGTAATGGTAATATGCGAGTTGGAAGGGTGTGAGATCTTCCTCTAATAGAGAAGAAGGTTTTGCATCTAGGCATAGGGATTGGATTGTCCTAGCAGACAATTCAGGCATGCTAAAGTATGCAGTAAAGGATTAAAGGTGGATGTAACCTTCTAATTGTATTTGGGCCTATGGCCATATGTAATACCCCTAACGAGGTTTGAGACTCCTAATATGGTCTATCCTTTAACAGGGACCTTCCTATTGTATTAATCAGCTCCTAACAGGGCTAGAAATCCTAACAGGGTTTCATTCATATAGTGTAGATATTTGTGGGTGTCATCCCCACCGGGGTTTTTCCCTTAACAGGGTTTTCCTCAAAAACAAATCTTGGTGTCACTTGTGTTCATTGATGTGATGTAGTTTTACATTTTGTTTTGCATAAAATTATATTTGGTGTTAGGTATAATAAGTTTGTTAACAACTGATTCACTCCCCCCCTCTCAGTTGCTTGAGACATTGTTATCCTAACATTGATGTCCAATTTTAGATGAATTTTTTTTTTTGCATCAGGGATTCTCTCTTATACAAGAGGTGTATATCCTTGATCATAACCTCTTCCTTATTTTCAATTGTGTGTATATGATATACAAATCCCTTTCTTGGGGGAAAAAGTATATCATCCTTCATAAAAAATCCCTTTTTTTCTTGTTTTATTTGTTACAAGTGTGGTTGTCGTTGCACCAAAAGATTGACCTGTTAATGCTTGATACAACCACTATAATTATAGAAGACACATGAGGCTATTAAATCATGTAATGAATCCTGAAGGGAGACATTGGCGGTTAGTCCAACAATCTCCCCCTCAGCATCACCCGAGGGGATTCAAATCTATGACCAAGCTCTGGTACCACTTCTTATAAGTAGTGGTTTATGTTGCACCAAAAGATCGACCTGCTAATGCTCGATACAACCAATAGACTTATAGAAGACACAAGAGGTTGTTAAACCATGTCACAAATCATGAAGGGAGACGCTAGTGGTTAGTCCAGCACTATTTTCCCTCCTTTAGTCAATGATGCTATTTTTTTTCAAGATCTCTTGCCCCTCCTTCAAACATCCTTCAAAAAGGATCCCTTTATACTTGTAGCATGATAACTCTTTGCATTCATCTCTTCCTTACCTTAGAGGAGGTGTGGCCTCTTTGGCTTGGACTAAGTGTTTCTTAGAGGATATCTCTTTAGTGTTGATGGTGTATATCCTTGTTCTTCTTATTTTCCTTAAGATGCCAAAATAGTTGTATTTTTTCATCTTAAAGGGGGCATATATGACCTCCTTGTTTCAAAAAAAATTACTTATCATAATTCAAGAATTTGAGTCTACTACCATAATACAATATGCTAGGGCTGAATGAATCTTCTTTATATGCATTTTAGGATTTCTTGAATAGCATTTACTAGACCATTTGACCTATCCTTTTCACAAACTTCATGAGTTAACTAGCATAAAAAATGTTAGACCATTTGACCCCTCCTTTTTACAAACTTCATGGGTTGACTAGCATAACAAAACATTCTAGGCCATTTGACCCCTCCTTTGCACAAAATTTATAGGTTGACTAGCATAACACATATTTCTAGACCATTTGACCTATCATTTTCATACACTTTTATGATTTGAATATCTTTCTAAACCATTGACTCTCTTTGTACCAAACTCTCTCTTGAATCTTCCTTCTTTGTTTCATGGACCACCTAGCATAACACACATGGCTAGCCTATGTCATCCATGGTTATCTTTTTCTCTTCTTCATGATTCTATATCATAAAAAATAGGATTGTGGAACAAATTATACTTTTAAAATAGCTTTCTAAGCATGATACTAGCTATTGATACATTTTGTATACTGAGGTCTCTTCAGCTAGTTGACTTGGAACCTTAGTAAGATTTCAGATTTTATCTTTGTTTTATGTTTCCTTTCACATGGTTGTATGAGTTAAGATCCTTGGTTTGGTGGCTTGTGTCCTAAACTTAGTAATTTCTTATCTCTTTGTAGTTTTTCTTATGATCATATCATATCATCTCTCTCTCTCTCTCTCTCTCTCTCTCTCTACTTTAACATGAGTATGCATGTAGGACTCATACTTTTTCTAAAGTGGGGGCTAAATGTACCATCTTATTATTGCATCACTAGGTAATTCCTCATTTAGATGAACCCTATTTTAGCATCTATTGCATCCTACATTAATTTACATCACCTCAGCTCAATTTCACACTCTCCTAGTACTCATTGAACTTGCATTAATTTAAAGATTAATATAATGAGTCCTTTCTTAATTGGTTCTCATCAAAATTCTATTTTGGGCAATTTACTATGAGCATTCCCTTCAAATCCTTTCATCTCTCACTTTAAGATGAGACATACCTCATTTTAAAGTGTGAGATGCATTTTCCACATTTAACGATCTCACATCTCCATTTGGCACATCTTTTCAAAAACTAGATCCTATTATCTCGTTCCTATTAAAATTTCATCAATTTTAGGTGGGAACATGTGACAAAAAGTTGACCTATTACCTCAAAGTCAACCTATTCCCTAAAATTTGGTCTATTCCCAAGGTTTTTGCCTAAAATTTTGGGAGCAGGGCTTGGTGGTTTTGCATCAATTTCACATCTTCTTCTTCATCAAGCATCGTGGAAAACTACAACATTCATTATACAAGGTATTTCTTTCATGATTTCTTTTTATGTGTTTGTCGAGTCAAATCCATTGCATTAACACTTGTAATTACATCCAAAGAAGAATTGCACTATCAAGGAATGAGATAACTCATGTTTCAAATCTAGCTTCTACTTTACATCAACATGCTTTCCTTTCAAGCATATTTCATTTCAATTTCTAGGTTTATTCCTCAACTGAAGTTTGATTGAGGCAACCCCTCTCTACATAATATATCCTCTCTTTTCTATGAGCAAGAACAAGTGGTGCCAATTTTGGGACCAAATCCGGGACTTACAAGAGCCCGCCTATAGTTTGCAAGTGAAATCATCGAAAAGTGCAATGAATAGGTTGACCCAAGGACCTAGTCCTAGGACTAGGCTGACCTAGTCAACATAGTCTCTCAAGATCACCTTCAAATTGAATTTGCAACTTAGCTACAAACTCTAGACTCTGTTTTTGATAACAAAATTGGTTTGTTTTCTTTTTGTCAGTGTATGCACTCTAAAATCCATGCTTTCTCTCTTTTTAGCCTCTAATCTTACATTGCTTAATCACATTTACCTAATCAACTCTCAATTAAGGTAAATGATCATTGCACCCACTTAGTGCTTAAGTCCATCTTGAGCCTAGTGAGTCATCTTAATTCCAATGCAATATATGGAATAGAACTTAGGATCATTAGTTTACCCATTTGAACCAGTGATCCCTATTTCTTATGTTACAATTACAAAGTGCTCTAATCTAATACATGATCATATGGTCTATCTTAGTGTACAACTTAGCATTTTACTCAAGCTCAACCTATATGTTACTACTTTTACAAAATATTTCAGAGTGTTTGCATAATAATTTGACTCATAGTACTACTCTTTGGGAAAATTGATGCTTTATCAATGGTCAAAATTGTGTCTTTAACAACTATGTTGCATATTGGTGACAAAAAATGTCTCTTAAGTGCATACAATTTTTTTGGTAAAGGTTTGGAACAAGGTAATTTATTAGAACTTGTTATTTCCTAGTAAATATTATCAATTTTGTTTGCAATTGACATGAGTTCCATACTCATATTGGTTATTATGTGGGTAACGATCTTCTATGAGCAATATTTTCTTTCTTTAATTAAGAATCCCTAGAACCTCACAACATTAAGTTGTTTAGAATTAGGGACTTATTCAATGTTTTTTTTTTTACCTTTCATGATTTCCAACAAGTCAAATGTTGTCCAATTGATTTGGTTATTAATTTATGAGAAACGCATTATTGATACTTTCTCACTATACTCAACATTTTAAAATATTAGAACAAATATCTCTACAAAATTTAATATAAATTTAACTTCTCAAATACCCTACTTATATGTTAGATTTCTTGAAGAATCTGATTAATTTTTTTTACCAATTTATTTCTAATAAACCTTTAAAAAAATTTATGACTCAACCCCACAAATAAAAGTATGAAAACATAAACATTCCTCCAAAAATTAATTAAAATTCTACCAAATAATGTACACTTAAAAAATTCACCTACATCGACCTTCCTAATTACTTATTTGAAATACCAAGACCCCATTAGAAATATGATAATATTAAGACTACACAAACGTGTATAATTGGAATTGTTGCAAGCCAAATTTAATTCTAGGATTGGTACAAATTTCAATAATACAAGTATAGCTTAACATAAAACAAATAAGCTTTTAAAAAAGGGTTCGTGGTGAGAATTTTTATATTCATGGTAGAATCTCCAATTTAGCTCTCTTTGAATTCAACCCTAAATTTCTTAGTACACAGTGCAAAATCTTGTTCTTGAAATCTCACATCTTCGCATCACATTTACAACTAATTTTTTTAGAAAAAAAGAAGAGAGTTTTCAGCTTTAAATTTTAAAAGAAAAATATTAGCCCATGAACACATTTTTGTGACAACAAGGCAGAGATTGGCATGTGATATTTTTTAATTTCTTTCACAAACATACTCATTATCCAACCTTTATTCTCTCTAATTTTTAGTGCATTCGAGGTAAGACATTGATTTACCTTTATCTAGAGATTAGAGCATGCTTTTAAATCTCTATAAAACATGTCCAAATGAAATAAGACAAAATCATATGACAAGTGTTTTTTTTGGGGCTCTAAATAAGTCATCAATGGAGGTAACATTTCCTTTCCTTGGGAATAATGGGTCATCAAGTTCAAAAGACACTCTAGGGATTGCATTTAATTTCCATTTCGAGAAATGGGTTTTTGACTACATAACGAGAAATAATAATAATCAAGTCAGATGCATGATTATCACCATACAAATTGTTTGATTTATTATGGTTTCAAATTGCATCTTATAATACACACAACCCAATATCAGGATCATTTGGTTTGTGCAAGTTGGTGTTTCCAGTACAATATGAATAATGTTATTTACTTATTGCATAGATTTGAAGCACCTAAAGGGAAAAACCAATTTTCATTTTGCATAATCCCTTTTAAAATCTAAATATCTCATAGAAGAGTGCAAATCTCATTTTAAGAGATTTTTTATTTTTTATTTTTAATTATTATAGTGAAATTTGCATATTTTTATTATTTTTATGTAATTTTAGTTTATATTTGTTCTTGCAATGTTTTAAATGTGGTTATATATTAACAATTGAACAGTTGTTTGGCATAACTCTCTTTGACATAAAATTGTATTCAATAAATAAAAAGAATTAAAAATTTCATAATTTTAATTAATTAAGAAAAAATTAACATTAGTTAAAGATAATAATAATTCTATTATTTTTATTTAATTTCAATTTATATTTGTTCTTGGAATGTTTTAAATATGATTATATATTAACAATTGATTTTATTTTTTTATCATAACTCTCTTTGACATAAAATTTTATTCAATAAATAAGGAAAACAAAATATTTTACGATTATAATAATTAAGAAAAATTTAACATTAATTAAAGATGATAATAATAATTAGAAGTAAAATAATTAAACAAACATTGAGATATTAATAACTAAATACTATAAAATAGTACAATAATAATGAAGAAGTATTATCATACTAATTAAACTAAATATAAATATGTAAAATATAATTCAAATTTAAGGAATAATTTTATTTTTTAATTATCAAAATATTAATTGATTATTCAAGAGATGCTTTTTGTATTTAATAAAAGTTGACTAAAACTTTACATGATAAAAATAATAGTTGGATAAATTTATGGTCTTTATGTATTTGATTAATTGAAGCTAATCAAAGAGTTTTTATGGAAAAATAAATGGAGATGTCTACCCAAACTTTTTCCTTGATTTGGTGAAAGAATATGGTTGAGTTCCTTTTACAGTATCAATGAGGCAAATGATGCTTCTGAGTGAGTGGCAACTATGTGGAACTTGAATAAGATAGTGGGGGATGTTTTAGCGTTCTCCCATAATTATTTTGTAGTGACTTTTAAACTTGGTAACTTCACTTGGCAATTGTTTATCATCTATGCTCCCAATACTTAGGCTGACAAAAAAATGGTGTGGCATGAAGTTTGTTCTCTTATTCTTGAGGATAATAATGCTTTTTATATGGTGGAGAGAGATTTTAACTATCCTATGTCCCCTCAAAAAAAATGGGAGGTTTGTTAGATTATTTTGATAACATGAATGATTTATCTGACTTCATCAATATAACAAGCCTCTTTGCTACAGACCTATTGGGAAACCCTTTCCATTGTTCCAACAATAGGAAGGGTGTCAATTTGATCAAAGTCAAACTTGATAGATTTTTGTTTTTAACATGTTAGGATTTTGGATGTAATGCTTCTCTTAGGGCTCTCCCAAGAACTAATTTTGACTGCAATCATATCTTCTTCCGCTGGGCAGACAAACCCTCTTCTAGTCCACTCCCCTTTAGGTATGAGATTATGTGGGCCTCACATCTAGATCTCAAAGGTTGTATTCAAAACTAGTGGAGCTTTCGAGTCCAAGGATTTGCTATGTACAAGATATCTCAGAAGTTGGATTTAATTAGAAAGAAGGTTAAAATTCATAATAAATCAACTTTTGGTGACATCTTTCACAGAAAATGGGAGATATGTTCAAAATTAGATAACATTCAGAGTATGATTATTGTTGGGAACTTGTCTCAGTCTTTGCATGAAGAGGAGGAAGATTGGTGAAGGAAATGGAAGGACAACCTTAGGAAGAAGAGATTTACTAGAAGCACAGATCAAGGATCTAATGGCTCAAGGAGGGGGATAAGAACACAACTTTTTTTCATAGAACTACAAGAAAACACAAAAAAAGGAACATTATAAAGTGTTTGTTGAGTGATCTTAGTCATGAAGTCATTTATGAATCTAAAATTAGTGAGATGGTCTCTCAATACTTTATCCCAACTTCCTTTGATGATATTGGTGCTCATTCTAAGGAATTGGAGGACCAACTTTTAAGTCATATCCCAATGGTTATTGTGGAGGAGGATAATGTTTAGTTGTTTGCTCCTGTTTCTGAAGAATAAGTTAAGGGTGTTGTGTTTTCTATGTGAGCATGCAAATCTCTAAGTATTGACATGTTTTTCCCTACTTATTTTCAAGAGTTATGGGATTTAGTGAGCTATGATGTCACTATGGCTACTAGGGATTTCTTAAGGATTGGAAAGTTGCTGAAAAATATTAATACTTTTATTACCCCTATCCCTAAAATATAGGAACAAAAAAAAATGAATAACTTTAGACCTATTAGTTTGTGCAACGCTATTTATAAGATATTTTCTGAAGTGTTGTCCAATCGGCTAACACCCTACCTTGATAAATTCATCAATAGAAACCAAAAAGGATTTGTCCTAGGTAGACAAATTTTGGATGTTTTCATCTCTACCCATGATATTATATACTCAATAGATAGAACTTCGGGTCTAGGCATGAGTTTTAAGCTTGATATCTCTGAGACATATGATAGGGTTAAATGGATCTTTTTGTACAAAGTGCTAAGGAAAATAGGTTTTAGTGAAATATCAGTTGGTATTATTAATTAGGGAATGTGTTAAAATTATCTATTATTTGATTTTGGTGTATGGTGTTCAATGGGGTTTATTCAACGTTGAGAAGGGGATTAGATAGGGTGACCCCCTCTCACCCTACCTCTTTATCATGGTTGTTGAAATCTTAGGTAGGAACTTTCTTCATTTGGGTCTATATGCAAAAATCCTAGGAGTCAGTTTCTTTCACACCCCTCCCCTTAGTTCTTCAACAATTTATAATTAACACTTTTCATTTTAGAAGATCTTAAGTTGTGAAAGCATGAGAGTGGAAATACCTCCTTTTAGGCAATGCCAAGGTATTTGGTCAATATATTAATTATGATAAAAGTAATTTAATACCATAATGGACTTATAAATTAAGATTAAGGATAACCTTGGCCACCCAATGTGCTACTCTTTCAGGTACTTATTTGGGTCTTCCCCTCATAGTCAAAGAATTCACCCCTTCTTTTTGGAATACTATTTAGGAGAGAATTCAAAATAAATTAGTAGGTTGGAAGGGTAAACACTTAAGTGATGCTAGAAAAATATAACTTCTTTATGCCTAAATATAATGTATACTGATCTATTTTTAATCCCTCTTAAAAATCTCAAGCACTATGATGGAGAAGCTTGAACATATACAAAGAAAATTTCTTTAGATAGGTGTTGAATACAAAAAGAGGATGGCCTTGGTCAAATGGGATATTGTTTATAGGCCCAAAACCAAAGGGGGTTAGGGATAAGGAAACTATAAAACTTGAATAAGCCCTAATTACCAAAATTGGTTGGAATAATTCTCTTGAAAGAGTTGACTGGTGCAGTATTATGAAGGCTAAGTATCTCAACTAGGTAAGATTCTAAAAATCCCTAGAGACAAATGGATTTCCAATAGGGTCAAAAATTTGGAACAACATATTAAAGTTTAGAGCTCTAATTAGAGAAGGTTTGAAATGGAGAATAGGCAATGGTAGGTTGATCCAATTTTTGGGAATACCGATGGACAGGAGATAAACCTCTTATAGAAAATTAAAATTTAATACCTTTTATGAAGAGGGTGAAAATATCCTTTGGAGTTTATATTGATGATTATTTCACACTCTAAAGGAGATGGAAAGATTTGGTACATGGTTATGCTAACAGACATGATCTCCTCCCTAAAGTTGTTGAGCTCTAGAATATGATGAGTGAGATTAGTCTCCCTCACTTTCCTAAGGAAGACACATTTATATATATGATGAATAAAAAATGGTATTTTTTAATTAAATATAATTATAATATATTATTAAAGTACAATGATAATCTTGACTACTAGAAAAAACTTTGGAACTTGCAGCTTATCCCAAAGATTAATTTTTTTGGTGTTCCTCTCTACATGGTAAAATTTTGACCAAGGATAATATTGCTAAAAGAGGATTCCAATTCTCTAATAGATGCATAATTTATACATTATCAATTTTTTGTGCAAGTTTGGCAGAGTAATTTATAGAAGCTAGACCTTAAATGGGCTCTCAATAACAATAATCAATAGTTTATCTTTGATTGTAGATGCCCATCACACCATCATATTATCAACAAACTTTGGCTGTAGATCTCCCCCCCCATGTTTGCTAGTGCATTTTGAAATAAAGGAATAACTGAATCTTTAGACTTTGGAAAAGTGGTGGATAATTTATTTGTGACATTGGATAAACTTTAGTTGCAAAATATTTATATTAGCAATTGGAAAACCCCTATCTACCCTGCAATAAAATGAGATTTCAATGCTAGATAATAACTTGAAACTTATGGGGGATTTTTCTAAGTTTGATAATACCAAGAGTCTAGCTAGGAATAAAAATAAATGGAAACATCCTCTACCTTATTGGTCAAAATTGAATGTTGATGGTGTTGCAAGACAAGGTAAGGCTTCTAGTAGATGATTGATAAGAGATCACAAGAGTTATTTAATTATTTCTTATACTAGAAACTTAAAAGGTTCTACTAGTAATCAGGCATATGGCATGGCCTCAATATGGTGGCTTAAAATAGCTTTATCAATTGGAATTAATTCCATTGAAATAGAAGGTGACTCCAGGATAATAATTTTAAAAAACTAAAGATTTGATGAAAGCAAGTTGGACTATGGAGGTAATCTTAGAATATGATACAACTCTTCTAATAGGATTTAAATCTTTTTCTATACAACATACTTTCAGAGAGGTAAACATGGTTGTATATGCTATGAATACTATGGGCCTGGTAATTGAAGGATTAAGTTGTCGGAGGGAGGAACAATGCTTACCCTCTAACTTGAGGTCTTTATTGAGTAAGGAGAAAACCCCTAAGGTATTTTAAAATGGAAACTAGTAATCTATTTTCTTGTGGTCTACTGTGCAGTATTTTAGTCATACTCTACAAAGATAATGAGGAACTAATCTCTTTGAAAAATTATCCATTCTCTTTTCAAAATTTGAATTTTATGACGAGGTTTGACAATGTGTATTTGTGTTTGCAATATATCCTCTTTTCCTCCTATAGGTTGGTGACATGGCCTCTTATTGGCCGTGTCAATATTAATGAGACTCATTTTTTAAAGAAGGCATTATTTTAATAGCGAATTGAAGGATTTTTTAAGATTACAATATCTGTCCAAAATATGAAAGATTTTAATTTTTATCATGGTGAGAGAGTGTTCACATACCCAGGAGGCCATTTGGAGAAGGATAAGGGAGGTAGCACAAAAAACTATGAGTGCATTGATTACTCTCCTTTATTATGGGCTCAAGTGACCTTTTTCACTACTAGTTTCAATTTGGGGTTTCCCCATAACAGGAAATCTCCTACTCTTGAGTGTGATGTCATGGCAAGAGACATAGTATGATTTAAACTTAACAAAACTTTAAACTTTATTTTTATTACCGGGACTATTATCTCTTATACTGGTAGTTGTTATGTTTTCTAGTATGCCCTAGATGGAATTGTTTAAAGACTTAAACTACTATGTGGATTAGCTTCATGAATATTTGTAGTGTTAGTAGTAGATATTGTGACAAGAGATGGTCACTTTTTTCTATTTTAAAGTTCACTCATCTATTTTTGATATACTATTAGTCTATTGTAAATGTTAATCTATTGATTACCGCCTGCTAGGCTATTTTATTCAAGGGACAACACCCTAGTTTTTCTACTTTTAATATAAAAAATACTAATTAATTAAAATGTGACTTAAGAATACTAGTTTTCCACAATCCATGATAAATGTATACAATGTTTCTAGTTTACACAATCTAAACCAAAAAACATTGTAAATAAAATCTGGCTTATTTTAATTTGTTGCAATTAAAATTAACAAATAAGTGGCATCAATAGTTGGGGAGAATGATAACTTCTTTGTCTTAATTAATTAATAAATTATTTTGTAATATAATGAATTTAAAATTTTTATGTAGAACCACTAACGATGGGTTTAATTTTATTTTTTTTGAAATAAGTGTCTGGTAATATTTTTAACATGACTTAGACCCATGAACTAGTGAAGTCACAAATGTATTCTCTCATTACTACATACCTTTTCCTCTATTTTCTTCAATGGATTCAGTTTGTGTTGAACTCTATCATTTGTCAAAGAATAGGTAATTGCATACACATCATGTACTACATGATGATTAAATTTCCATGGTCTCCCTAACAACATATAAAAAAATATCCATAGGTATAATATCACACAATACCTCATCATGATAGTTTCCAATTTTGAACTATACCATGCATTTCCCATTGACCAAAGCCTTGCGGTCCTTCTACAACCAAGAAATTTGATAAGGATTTAGCTACTTGCTTCTCTCTAACTTGAATTTATTAGCCATTTCCTCTAAATAAAGGTTATCAGTACTAGCACCATCTATAATGACATTGCATACTTTACCATTACACTTACATATTATGTGAAACAAATTATTCCTTTTCTAAGGTTCTTTCTCATCATTTAGAAAAGCTCTTTTTGCAACAAGGACCTCACCTCTTTTAGTATTTACAAAATGTGATGACTTAGTATCTTCATCTACGTGTGCAACTTGTGCATTGACACTTGGTCTTCTATTTTTCCTCCCTTCTTTTTGGGGACACTCATAAGCTCTATTTTCTTCTTCTCCACACTAGAAACATGTTCCACAAAAACCTCCTCTTCTCAGTCATTGTCCTCTTTATCTCAGATCTCTTTTATTTTAATTTTGAGGTAATATGAATTATTTCCTCTCGGATTCTAACTGCTAATAGATTCACCATTATTATGATATTCATTTTGGCCTCCATAAAACCATCCACTAGGTTTCCCACCTTGACCTCTTCCATTTTTCTTGCTCTCAAACTTCTTGTTTAGTTTTTCTTCTAC
This sequence comes from Chamaecyparis obtusa, assembly GCA_027943335.1. Classification (NCBI taxonomy): domain Eukaryota; kingdom Viridiplantae; phylum Streptophyta; class Pinopsida; order Cupressales; family Cupressaceae; genus Chamaecyparis; species Chamaecyparis obtusa. The sequence continues at coordinate 924,693 of BSBK01001821.1, read as the reverse complement.
CTTCAAAGAAAATTGATATGCATATTCAATGGTAGGCATTCTTACCAATATCAACTCTTCTTGAATACTTGGCCTCAAGCCATTTATGTAATGGGTGACCTTATCCTTGTTGGCTTCTGAATGTCCCATTTTGATAAGGACTCGATAGAACTCTTTTGTATACTCCTAGATAGATCTTCTTGCTTGCTTCAACCCTTGCATTTTCTTTAGAAAATAAATCTCATAGTCAATGAGAATGAACTATTTCTTTAATTTTTCCACCATCCAATCCCATCTTGTTATCTTCTCCTTCCCTCTTCTATTTATCTCCAACTGAACCTCTTTCCACCAAGTTTTAGCATGACCTTTCAGCTTGACCTTTACAATCATTCCCTCTCAAGATCTTCTACTTCTTCATACTCAAATCACTCTTCCATATCATTGATCAAATCAATAAAATCTTCGATTAATATTTCTAAAAAATATGGAAACTTTAATCTTTGGTCTCTTTGCAATCTTTGAAATGTCCCTTAAAAACCTAGCCTCATGAGGAGCTCTGGTAATTTCTTGTTTTCTTCAAACTATCCTTCTTCTTCATATTTATCCTCACTTTTATTTATTTCCCTAACATCAGATACTATATGAAGTCCTCTTGTAGGGCTTTCACTTTTCTCAAGAGGGCTCTAAAACCCTCTTCTATCACACCCACAACTCTTCCACCATGGTTCCTTTGCAGAGACATTTTTTGCTCCTATCTCTCAGACCCACAACCATAATCCTAGTGCAAAATGCCTCACATTTAGTGATTTGTCCACACACTTAGGAACTTCTATTCTGATACCAATTGATGAAGGTTTCTCCCCTTACTAACCCAAACACATATAGCACAAAGAGATAAATAAACATACAATTGCAAGAACTAAACAATTGCAAGAACATAAACACTTGCTTTCTATTATCTTCAATGAAATGACATTACAATAGTCTTGAAAATAACATGCTATAGCCACATGGACATTTTCATTATAATAATTTTTAAGCCAAAGCCACCATATGAACCATAATAACTATCTTAGTAAGCCCTATTTATCTTCTTTATATTAATTAGTTTAACCTCCCTAGAAGGTTCTAGAAATTTGCAGCCCCCTTTATTTGAGGCCAAAATTTTTTATTTTATTTTCCCCTACATCAGAGTATGCCAAGAATATGCCCCCAAATGGGTTTTGGCACTCATTGGAGTATTTGAAAGGATTTAACTTTTTCTTCTAAAGTAGTTCAACTTCTAGAGGCCATATCTTGTGAACCGTTTACCCAATTGGCTATTATAATGAATTTTCAAAAATCTCTCAAAGCACTTTGTATCTTAGACAATGAAGCACAATTCTAGGAAAAGTTTGACCCTATTTTGGAGCCTCTAAGGCCTTCAAGAATGAGTTCAAAGTTTTTGTACGACCCCACCAAAACAAAAACATCAATATTTTCAAAACTAAACTTGAGATTACCATGAAAATTTACTAGCATGTTTATATATCCAAAATGAACCTTATAGAAAGTAATTAGAACAATCTATGTTAAAAAAAAACTTCCTAAAAATAGAAAAATTTCCAAAAATAGTAACCTTGCTAAAAAAAGCCCTTATGAAAAGCTAGACAATATTTTTGGGTGATGAAAGATTGCTCTTACACTTGGGGTAATTTGAGAAGTTACCTTGTCACATCTCAAGTTTTCAGAGGGAAACCATGGTGGTCGACCTCTTCTTTTAATAGCCATGATGGATCTTCAATGGGTCTTCCTTTCCACTTGACCAAGCATTATTCATATTTCTTGTTTCTTGTGCTTCTACTAACATGACTATCCAAGATTTTTTCTATCTCCTATGTAGATGAAGTCTATTTTGGAATATTCCATTATACTTTTTTTAAAATCTCATCTTTAATACTTCCTCTCTTTTCAAAGATGAACCATGACTTCATCACCAATTTGAAATTCCTTATATATCCTCTTCTGATAAGCCTTAACCTTATACTAAATATTCAATTTATTGGTATTCTTTCTCACCTATTCATGCAAATTCTTTGGGTGTTCTAAAAATTCTTCATCTTCGACGATACTCTTTTCTCCTTTGTCCATATTCCTTAATTTTGAAGCATTTCTACGACTACTTCCATATACAGTCTAGAATGGAAATTTACCAGTTCTCTTATTGATAGAGTTATTGTATGAAAATTCTACTTGTGGTAAAATCAAATACCACCCCTTGGGTTTATCTCCTACTAAGCACCTCAAAAAATTTCTAAAACTCCTATTCACCACCTTTTTTGTCCATTGATTTGTGGATGGTTTACTAAGATAAACTTCAAATATGTTCTTAGCTTCTTCCATAATGTACTCCAAAAGTACCCCAAAATATTGTTGAATCAATTTGAAACTACGCTCTTTGGTAGATCCTGTAGTCTCACCACTTCTCTGAAAAACAATTCTTCCACATGAATAACATCATTCGTCTTTCTACAAGAAATAAAATGTGTCATCTTTGAGAAATTGTCCACCACCACAAAAATAGAATCATGTAATCTTTGAATCCTTGGTAAACCAAGAAAAAATTCCATACTAATATCCTCCCATGGCCTCTCTAGTATAGGAAATAGATGATAAAACCTTGTATTCTTCTTGGTTCCTTTTTTCCATTGGACATATCCTAAAACTTTGCATAATGTTTTAACATCATGTTGCAATTATGGCCAATAATAGTGCTCCCTATCTAGAGAAATGGTTTTATATCAACAAAAATGTCACACAATTGGATACCTCTAAATAACATACCATAATATATTATAAAGTCCACCTATCTGGTCCTCTCTAGAGTAATATGTTATGTGTAATCTCTCCAAGCCTTGCAAAAATTAAGATCCTCAGGATATAAACTCTTGAGCTCCTGGAACCCAACAACTTTCATATGCATCTCTGTCGAAATTTTTTGCCTCATGTTTAGGGCATTTGCAACCCTATTGGACTTTCCACTCCTTTGATTTATAATAAAAGTGTAACTCTGCAAAAACTGAACCCATTTTAAATACCTTAGGTTCAACTTTCCTTGGCTATTCAAATATTATAAATCTTGGTGATCAGTAAACAAAACAAAATCTTTAGGAAAAAGATAATGTCTCCACTTCCTCAATGTCTGAACTATATCATAAAACTCTTGATCATAAACATAATAATGTATTTTGGCATCATTTAACTTCTCACTAAAATAAGAAATGGGTTTACCTTCTTGAATCAAAACAACTCCAATGATAATACTACTAGCACTATAGTATACTTGAAATACCTTATTAAAATATGGAAGTGTCAAAACAGGTTGTTCTATAACTTTTCTTTTGAACTAATCAAAACTCTTTGTTTCTCCTACAATCCACTTAAACTCTTTTCTATCCCCTCTCACTGTTTTAGTTAATAGTCCATAGATACTATGAAAATTCTTGATAAAATTTCTTTAAAAGATATCCAAGCCATGAAAAGTTGTTACCTCTATAGAACTCCTTAGAATAGGCCATTCAAGGGTAGCCATAAATTTCTCTAGGTCCATTTTAAGACCATCTGTTGAGACAACAAATCTCAAGTACACTAACTCTTTCACAAAAATGCACTTCTTCAAGTTAATAAGAAACATTTATTCCCTTAACTTCTCAAAGACCCCATGAATATGCATTATATTCTCTTCTAATGTCTTAGTGAATATTAAAATATCATCTAAGTAAACATCTAAAAACTTACTAAAAACTTATCTCAATGCCTCATTCATGAGTTGATGAATGTTATTGGTGCATTGGTTAGCCCAAAGGGCATGACTAACCCCTCATAAAAGCCCTCTTTTATTTTGAAGGTTTCTTTTTCTATTCATATTCTTCTCTAATATGGATTTGGTGATATCCACTCTTCAAATCTATCCTTGTAAAGTACTTAGCTCCACTCAAATAATTGATAATATTATCCATCCCTGGAAAGGGAAACCTATACTTGATAGTAATTTTATTTATTACTCGTGAATGTGTACACATCCTCCATTCTATATTTTTATTTGGTTCTAATACTTCTCATACAACACATGGACTCAAACTCTCTCAAATCAACCCCTTCTAAAAAAAATCTTGCACTTGTTTGTTCAAAATTTTACTCTCTACTGGTGTCATTCTATGAGATACCTTATTTGGAAAACTAGTTCCAAGAATCAAATCTATTTGATGAATAATCTTTCTTATTAGTAGTAATCCATTACATACAATATTAGATACAATATCTTAAAACTCATCCAATAAATATACAACTTTGAAAGTAGATCTTCTACCTCCTCTTTATCAACTTTAATAATTAAATAAAAATACTTATGTTCATACTTCATTCCTTCTAGAAATTTTTTTCTGTCAACAAAACAATTTATCGTATTACTACATACCTTTTCCTCTATTTCCTTCAATAGCTTCAACTTGTGTTAGACTCCATCTTTTGTCAAAGAATATGTATTTGTGTGCCCAACATGTACTACATGATGATCAAATTGTTATGGTCTCCCTAATAACATATGACAAACATCCCTAGACATAATATCACACAATACCTCATCATGATAGTTTTTGATGTTGAACTTTACTAGACATTGGTCATTGACCAAATCCTTGTCGTCCTTCTACAACCAAGTAATTCAGTAGGCATTCAGATGCTTCTTTCTCTTTAACTTTAATTTAATAACCATTTCCTCTAAAAAAAGGTTATCAGTACTACCACCATCTATAATGACATTGCATATTTTACCATTACACTTACATCTTGTCCAAAAAAAATTCATCCTTTTCTCAGGTTCCTACTCATCATTTAGAAAATCTCTTCTAGTAACAAGGACCTAGCCTCTTTCACCATCTTCAAAACTCAATGTCTATATCTACATGTGCAACTCATTCATTACCGTTTGGTCTTCTACTTTTCCTCCCTTTAATGTTTGGAACACTCATAAGCTCCATGTCCTTCTCTACACTGGAAGCATGTTCCACAAAAACCTCCTCTTCTCGGTCCCTGACCTCTTCTTCTTTGATATTTTTTATTTTGATTGTGGGGATGATATGAATTATTTCCCCTCTTATTATGACTTCTACTAGAGTCACCATTTTTCTTTTTATTTTCATTTCAACCTCCATAAGACCATCCACAAGGCTTCCCACCTCGACCTCTTCCATTTTTCTTGCTCTCAAACTTCTTCTTTAGTTTTTCTTCTACCATCAAATAAAAATTATATGAATCTTCAATGGTAGGTATTCTTACCAATATAAACTCTACTTGAATACTTGGCCTCAAGATAATTATGTAATAGGTGACCTTCTCCTTGTTGGCTTCTGGATGTCCCATTTTTATAAGGACTCGATAAAATTCATCTATATACTCCTAAACACATCTTCTTTCTTGCTTCAACCCTTTCATTTTCTTCAACAAATAAAGCTCATAGTCAATAGGAATGAACCATCTCTTTAATTTTTCTACCATCCAATCCAATCTTATTATCTTGTCCTTTCCTCTTATATTTCTCTCCAACTGAACCTCTTTCCACCAAGTTTTAGGATGACCTTTCAGCTTGAATTTTGCAAATATGACCCTCTCAAGATATTCCACTTCTTCATATGAAAAATAATCTTCCACATCATTGATCTAATTGATAAAATCTTCTCGATTAAGATTTACAAAAAATGTTGAAACTTTAATTATTGGTCTATTTCAAATCTTTGAATTGACCCTTAAAAAACCTAGGCTTGTCAGGATCTCTAGTCATTTCTTGTTCTTCTTCAAATTGTATTTATTCTTTATATTCATCCTCACTTTTTTATCTTTCCCTAATATCACATCCTCTATAGATCTCCTATTTTAGTTCTTGCAATTGTCTCTAGAGGGCTCTAAAACCCTCTTCTATCACACTCACAAATCTTCCACCACAGTTCCTTCGTGGAGGCATTTTATTCTCTTATCTCTCAGACCCACAACCACAGTGTTGGTGAGAACTACCTCACATTTGGAAATATTTATATACACTTAGGAACTTCTTCTCTAATACCACTTGATGAAGGGTTCTCCCCTTACTAACCCAAATACACACAAAAAGAGAGAAATAAACAAAAAATTGTAAGAACAGAAATACTTTCTTTCTATTGTCTTCAATGAAATGACATTACAATTTTCACAAGAATAACATTATATAGCCACATGGGAGTTTCCATTATAATAATATGCAAGCCAAAGTCACCATATGTGCCATCAGAACTATTCTGGTAACCCTTATTTTTCTTCTTTATATTGGGAAGTTTAATCGCCCTAGAAGAATCTGTAAATTTGTAACCCCCCTTATTTGAGCCTAACTAAATTTATATTATATTTCTCTATATTGGAATATGCCCCCAAAAGGGTTTTGATACTCATTGGAGTATTTGAAGGGATTTTACTTTTTCTCCTAAAGTAGTATAACTTTTGGAGGCCATATCATGTGAATTGTGTACCCGATTGGCTATTATAACCACTTTTTGGAAACCTCTCCAAGTTCTCTACAACCAAGATGGATAAGTGTTTACTTGGACAAATTTTGACCCCCTTTCAGAGCCTCTAAGGCCTTCAAAATTGAGTTCAAATTTTTTGTACCACCCTACCAAAATAGAAAATTTAATATCTTCAAAACCGGACTTGATCTTGTCATTAAACTTTACCAACATGATTATATATCGTAAATGAACCTCCAAGAAAGTAATTGGAACAATCTATGTTCAAATGAAAAATTTCTAAAAGTAGAAATCTTTTAAAAAATAGTAATGTCGTCCAAAATAGCACTTATCGAAAAGATAGACAATATTTTGTTAGGAATAGTCCCAAGAGATAACTGAGAGGGGGAGGGGGGGTGAATCAATTATCTACAAGTTTCAATTCTTTATCCAATTAAGTATACTTAAACATAAAGCATAAACACAATGAAAGAACACTTGAACACAACACCAATATTTTGGTTATGGGGAAACCCAAATAGGTAAAAACCCCGGTGGTAATTGACACCCACTAATAATATGTACTAGTGTTTTATGATCCTTAACCCTATTAGGAGTTGTCTTTACAATACATTTAGTATAGTGACCTGGTCAAGGGTCGTACCCTATCAGGGGTCTTTTACAATTAACCCTGTTAGGGGTGAGGACGCATTGTCTGAGAGCACACTTCTCAAAGGGGTGAAGGCTACAACCTTTTGAATAACAGATACACACTATATCTGGATCTTGCTGAATTATGCTTTGACCTACTATCTGGATCAATTCCAATGTGTAGCATAAACTCTTCACTTGGTCACATAGACCTTCTATTGATGGCTCAACACTTCGTACACTCTGCTATGCTCTTCACAATCAACTTTGAACCATACTTTAGCAATCACAAATGACTACTTATAAATATCTATCCTCTAAATGATATAATAAAGTCAACATGTTAGAACCACCTTGAAATCATAATAGAGAAACAAAAACAATCTTCTACAACATCTCAGTCAGCTTTCCTAAGTACGCAACACAAACTAGGACCTGTCCAAATCAATAAGTGTAGGCGCATGCTACACACTATCAACTCTACCAAATTAACTGATACTTTCTCCTCAAGATGAATTAAATCATGCACTCTTAACCAAACATTGTTAAATCCTCTCTGATCACTAATCCAAGGGTGCATATTGAAATGAAAGGCGCAACTCCTATACTGATAATGTCTATGTCAGCTCTTTTGGATAAATACAGGAAACTACAATTGGTGAATAGTGACTTCATAACTTCACCTCTATTGATCATCAGACTCTACATCCATGATTGTAACATCACTAACATGTCTTCATCACATATACAAAGGCGCAAGGCTCTATGATGAATGTACAAGCAATCACTTAGAGAACACTGCATGTAACTCTATTAGGAACATTGCTGACATAAGCTGCTACATAAATATCTGTTCTAACAATTAACCTCTATGTCCATGATATCATGCTGATAACATGTCCATGTTACATATACTCAAAGCTTACTGCATAAGTCTTCCACACATGCTACTTACCATATGTTGTCATCAATGACAAACATACAGTCAACACTGGCTTACTAGAAAATCTCCAACAATCTTCCCCTTTGGCATTGATGGTAACATATGGAATGAAAAACACCACCAATCCAAATGAATAATTCTTTTATAACATTCTCCATTTCTTCATCAAAACTCCCCCAAGGATGAATCCTCCATCTACTATAATATTCTTCAACATTCTCCATTTTCTCAACCGAATTGCTTTCATTACTGAATATTGCTCCCCCCTTAGTATATTACTCCTTCTTTACTTCTATTTTTCATGACTATATATTACTCCCCCTTTGACATAAATGGCAAAGGATGCCAAAAATTTAAGCTATGGTACTACTCCTAAAGTAGAGTAGTCAACCATCCACCAGTCCCTGAGGACTGATGCACTTTCCTCTTTCTCTAAGTAGAATCAGGGAAGGGAATTACTCCCAACTTCTCCTTGAGATACTCAAAAGTATCCTTTGGCAAGGGATTTTTGAATATGTCTACTATATGTTCCTTTGTACTCACATAATCCAATTTGACTTCTTTTTCTGTCACTTTCTCTCTAAGGAAGTGATGCTTGATCTCTATGTGCTTTGTCTTTGCATGCATCGTTGGATTCTTTGACATGTTGATAGTGCTAGTATTATCAAAATAAATAGTAATAGGACAATCAATTTGAATACCAAAGTCCTTTATCATCTGTTTGATCCAAACAATTGTGGAACAATTTAGGGCTACTGCAACATACTCCGCTTTTGTTGTTGATTGAGAAATACAATTTTTCTTCTTGCTTGTCCAAGTGACAAATCTGTCACCAAGAAACACTGCTCCACCTAATGTACTCTTTCTGTCATCAACACATCATGCCCAATCAACATCTATATAAACATGAAGCTGAACATTCTCTTAGCTAGGATACCATAGACCATAATCTATAGTGCCCTGAAAATATCTAAATATTCTCTTTACTACCATGAGGTGACTTTTTTTAGGCTCTGTTGCAAATCTTCCAACTATGCCAACTGCATTAGAAATGTGTGGTCTAGTTTGAGTAAGATATATGAGTTTACCAATCATAGAATTGTATAGTGTTGTATCTACTACTAGAGAATCATCTTCTTTTGTATGCTTGCATCCTATTATCATAGGTGTACCCACTGGTTTGCAATCATCCATCTTGAAATTCTTCAATATCTCTTTCACATATTTTGATTGATTAATGAAAATACCTTTCTCTGTCTGCTGCACATTTAATCCCAAGAAGTATTTGATAGGTCCAATCATGCTCATCTCAAACTCACTCTGCATCTCCTTAGCAAATTCTGCACTAAGTTTGTCATTACCCCCAAAGATAATGTCATCAACAAATATAGCTACAAGTAGTAGACCTTCAAATGTCTCTCTTAATGAATAGATTACAATCTGTTGCTCCTTTCTTGAATCCAATTTTTGTTAGGTATCCATCAAGTCTCTCATACCATGCTCTAGGGGCTTGCTTAAGTGCATAGAGGGCTTTCTTCAATCTACATACCATATCAGGTTTTTCTGATAAGGTGAATCCTTCTGGCTGTTCAATGTATACTTCTTCCTTTAGCTTTCCATTCAAGAATGCTGACTTAAGATCCATTTGATAAACTTTGAAGTTTTTGAATGTTGCAAAAGCTAAAAAAAACTTAATAGCTTCTAATATGCTCACTGGTGATAAAGTGTCTGAATAATCAATACCTTCTCTTTGTGCATATCCCTTACATACTAAGCTTTATTTGTTCCTTACTACTGTACCATCTTCAGTCATCTTATTTCTGAATATCCATTTTGTTCCAATCACATTATTATCACTAGGTCTTGGGACTAGTTCCCAAGTATCATTCTGATAATTTGATCTAGTTCTTCTTTCATAGCATCATGCCAATCTGAATCATTACATGCATCTTCAACACTTAAAGGTTCAATCTGAGATAGTAAACATACCACTTCATTGCTTGCTGAATTCTTTGCTTTTGATCTTTTTGTCACTTTGCTGCTCTGATCTCCAATGATGTCATGCTTAGAGTGATATCTAGATGTATACTTTGGAACTTTAGGTGATACTGACTCATCTTCCTTCTGAGTTTCTTCTTCACTTGTTTCAATGTCATTGAACAATACATCAATACTGTCAAACATCTCTTCAACAACTATCTCACTAGTGGAAGGTTTGGGTTCTTCTTCAATCATAGGTGAGTAATCATGATATCTTTCTTGAACCATAAACTTTTCAAATGCTTCTAACTTATCTTTCAAGAATGCAACCCACATCATTCTAGAATAATCATCTACAAGAAAAATGAAATACCTTTCACCATAGTATGATCTTGTTTGAGTTGGTCCACATAGGTCTGTATGAATCAGATCTAGCTTGTTCTCTGCTGAATTATGTTTGCATTTGAATGAGTTTCTCACATGATTTCCCATCACACATTCCCTACAAATAGTATCAACCTGCTTTTCTATGCTAAATAGGTCTCTTACTGCCTTAACATTACTAATCTTTACTATGTTATCAAAATTGATATGACATAGTCTTTTGTGCCATAGCCAACTGTCATCTACTTTAGCAATAAAACAACTTGCTTTTGGATTAAGCTGAAAAACATTACCTTTATTCTTTGATCCCGATGCAATTATTTCTCCTTCTTTGTTGTTAATGATGCACTTGTTTCCATTGAACTCCAACCTGTAACCTTTGTCAAGTAACTACACAACACTTAGTAGGTTATGTTTTAAACCATCAACATAAGGAACATCATTAGTGCTATTCTTTCCATCAAAGGTGATGTCTCCTCTACCAATGATGGGTTTAGGAGTGTTATCTCCAAGTCTAATTAACCATGCCTCCTTTGTATCTATCCAAATGAACAAATCTATATTTGTCTCTTGTCATGTGATGTGAGAAACCACTATCAATGATCCAATCTGTCTTGATGTTAGCTTGTGAAATTAGTGCTAACTCTTGTGAATTCTTTTCATCTTCAAGAACAATGAATCTAATTTCCTCTTCTGTTGATTCTTCATTTGATACTCCATCTCCAACATAGCAGCATTTCTTTGTATACTTAGGCTTGTAGTTATTCTTGTACTTTTTAACTCTTGTAGGACACTTAGATGCAAAGTGACCAATCTTATTACATGAAAAACATTTAAATGGTAATTGACCTTCATATTTTCCTTTTCCTTTCTTTTCTCTTTTATCAATCATAGCAATGAAATCATCTAGAGCTTTTTCTTCTTCATCATCATCAAGATTACCAGAGGTGTTTAAGGATTTCTTACCATGGACCGAAGCTTTGAAGGCTATCTCACTTTTAGGTTCTGTTTTCAAACTTGATATCTCAAATGCAGCAATCTTGCTGATTAAGGTCTCTCTTTTGAAATTTTTTGAGAATTGCATAGTCTCATCAAGGATGTTTATCTTGTTCTCATATTTTGGTGTCAAGGTAGTCATCACCTTATCCATGATGCCTTCTTCTGAGATTTCTCCACCATTGTTTTTGATTCCAGCAACTGCTTCATTGATTCTTTGATTGTAGGCTCTTATGTTTTCTTCAGGTAGCATCTCCAATGTATTGTAATTTTTCTTCCATGTCTTTCTGCGTGCATTCTTTTCTTTTTTATCTCCTTCAAACATGTCTTCTAGGTGCTTCCATATCTTGTAGGCTGTGTCTACTTTCTTTATTTTTTTAAAACTCACTATTAGATAAGGCACTGATAATGGCTTCTTTTTCTATTGCATTCTGATGGAACAAATCCTTCTGCTTGCTAGTAGCATCATCCTTTGCAAGATCTTCTAGAGAGGGGATATGAACTTCTTTGATAGCCACTTCAAAAACTTCAAAAGTAATGCACTGTAAATGTGTCATCATCTTGTTCTTCCAATCAAGATAATTCTCTCCATAAAACTTAGGACTATCTTTTCTAAAGAATGTCATTTGATCAACCTCAAGTTGTTAAACTTTCTCTCTAAGGCACTTGGATCTGATACCAATTGTTAGGAATAGTCCCAAGAGATAACTAAGAGGGGGGGGGGGTAATGAATGAGTTATCTACAAGTTTCAATTCTTTATCCAATTAAGTATACTTAAACATAAAGCATAAGAAAAATGAAAGAACACTTGAACACAACACTAATATTTTGGTTACGGGGAAACCCAAATAGGTAAAAACCCCGGTGGGAATTGACACCCACTAATAATCTACACTAGTGTTTTATGATCCTTAACCCTGTTAGGAGTTGTCTTTACAATGCATTTAGTATAGTGACATGGTCAAGGGTCTAACTCTGTTAGGAGTCTTTTACAATTAACCCTGTTAGGGGTGAGGACACACTATTCGAGAGCACACTGCTCAAAGGGGTGAAGGCTAGAACCATCTGAATAATAGATACACACTATATCTGGATCTTGGTGAATTGTGCTTTGACCTATTGTCTAGATCAGTTCCAATGTATAGCATAAACTCTTCACTTGGTCACATAGACCTTGAATTGATGGCTCAACACTTCGTACACTCTGCTCTGCTCTTCACAATCAACTCTAAACCATACTTTAGCAATCATAAATGACTACTTATAAATATCTTTCCTCTAAATGATATAGTCAAGTTAGCCTATTAGAACCACCTTGAAATCATAATAGAGAAACAACAACAATCTTTTACAACATCTCAATCGGCTCTACTAATCACGCAACTCAAACTGGGACCTATCCAAATCAATAAGTGTAGGCGCATGCTACACACTGTCATCTCTACCAAATTAACTGATACATTTTCCTCAAGATGAATTACATCATGTGATCTTAACTAAACATTTTTAACTCTTCTCTAATCACTAATCCAAGGGCGCATACCAAAATTATAGGCGCAACTCCTTTACTGATAATGTCTCTATCAATCTTCTAGATAAACACAGGAAACTGCAACTGGTGAATAGTGACTTCATAACTTCACTTCTACTGATCATTAGACTCTGTGTCCATTATTGTAACATCACTAACATGTCTTCATCACATATCCAAAGGGGTAGGGCTCCATGATGACTGTATGGACAATCAATCAGAGAACACTACTTGTAACTCTATCAGGAACACTGCTGACACAAGCTACTACATAACTGTCTATTCTAATAATTAACCTCTATGTCCATGATATCATGTTGATAGCATGTCCATGTTACATATACTAAAATCTTATTGCATAAGTCTTCCACACATGCTACTTACCATATGTAGTCATCAATGACAAACATACAGTCAGCACTGGCTTGCTGGCAAATCTCCAACATATTTTTGGGTGATGCAAGATCGCTCTTACAACTTGGATGCTCACACATCACATTTTAATCATTATAGAATTGGTTCCTAAATCAATCATAATGAAATTAAAATTAGACATATACATTTATTACCATTTTGTATTATTTTAATTAAAAGGAAAAACCTAGATATTATTTTTGTCATTAGAGTAATTACAAGCATGTAAAACATCCAAACATCATATATGTGTGTGTGTGTGTGTTTCTGTCTGTGAGAAATAATACAATAACATGGTCATCACTATTCAAAATATGATCTATACCAAAATACAAACATATATGCCTCATCAATTCTCATCCATAGGATGATGATTCCCTAAGGCTTCTAGTATACAACAACATGAAGATCATGGAATAGAAGAGTTCCTATGAGATGCCATGGAACATGAATATATCCTTGATGATCTCTACATCTCATATTTTTGGATAACACATCATAGCTCCTATGCATCTCTTCTAGTTTCCTCGAGCTCACCTCTGGCCTCCGCTACCTCTCACTCCATCCTCTCTTTTATGCACTAGAGTTTCTCCTATTCCTCCCTCCCTATCTACAAATCTAATCACATATGTGTGAATATGTCCTTATGCCACCCTAGGTATAACTATGGTCCATAATTAACTTGGATAATGATGGGATCCACGCTAATAGGGCTATATCCCTAACTATGTGACTCATAAAGTGACACCACCTCTCACTGCCAATTACAAAATTTCAATTTTATCAATAACATATGTATCATATAATACATATACATATATATCAATGTACTCAAATCAATTTTTGTACCTTGATCTCCCTCCTCGTAACCAGCATTGACAATAGTTGGAACCTATGGTGTACTATTGGATGATGCTAGGGGCATAGATGTGATACCCTCTCCTTGCTCTTGTATTTTTAATCTCCTTTGGGGTGGATGCTCTAACAAGGATCTCCACAGTCCTCTCCTCAAAGGAGTGGTGTATACCTCCTCCTTAGCTTATCTCTGGTAACCTATCATTGGTGCCTCCTCAACCTCAAATCTATGCTACTCATTCTCCTCATCCTCATCATCATCAATCCAATCTCTCTACTCCTCATCTTTGGCTACCTATTCTCGTAGCCTAGGTCATGGCCTTATGTCACCCACAGGGTGGTCCATCAGAAATATGATGCTAACTCCATGATATCTCACATATATTAGGTAATCTTTAAGTGTCCTTGTATCCTCTTTATCATTAGATACTTTGACATATTATCCCTCCTCTTATGTAGAGTTGGTATCCTCTATCTCATCTAGAGTAGCTCTTAGTTGCGCCCTAGGCCTTGATTTGTATTTTTGTCCCTATCCATAAATGTGTACTACTCTTAGTACACCCTATGGAAAGACAAACTTTCTCCTCACTCTATCAAAATATAATGGCACCACAATGTTTTTATTTTTTCCCTCTATCAATTCATCTCTTTACATGCATCACATCTAACAATATGTATCAGTCCATATCACCATCCACCTATATGGTCTCCATATGATATCAATTTCCTACAAATGATCAATGATGCTCTTCTAATACAAAAAATATCCCTAATCTCATACATTTTTCAATGGATAAGAAAATATGTGTGGATCTCTCAGGTATTGTAAGAAATAAAACTAGTTTGTTAGGAATATAAAATCTAAGTTAAACATTCCAAAAAATACATTGCTACAACATATAAGATTAGACCTACAAATGAAAACAAAAACCAAAAGGGAATGCAAATCTCAAACCCAAGTAGCCTCCTTTGTAGTGTAGATTTATCCAATGGATGGAATGTGTGCTCAAAGTGTGCTTAAGCTTCAAAGGGTGAGTGGAAAATTTGGCATTATGAGGATATAGTTGATGTTTTTGGCTCTCAAATTGGCATGATAAATTTTCATAAGAGGTGGATCCAAAATGAAGGAGAAGAGACTTCAATTTATAGGCAAGAGGAGGGTTGAAT
The DNA here is from genome assembly GCA_027943335.1 of Chamaecyparis obtusa. Lineage (NCBI taxonomy): Eukaryota > Viridiplantae > Streptophyta > Pinopsida > Cupressales > Cupressaceae > Chamaecyparis > Chamaecyparis obtusa. Next base: position 909,280 of record BSBK01001821.1, on the reverse strand, counting down.
AGATAGTTGAGATGCAAAGATGAGGAAGGGTCAAGATGCATCCAAGAGAGAGAACATAGATTGCACTTTCTCAAATGCATAGCTTTGTGACAAGTGTCACAAGGAGAGAGGTTGAGAGGGGAGTTTAAATCCTTAAGGAATGTGACCATTTTGGGGGATGTGTGGGGGAAAAAAGGTGTAAGAGGGAGCTGGAGTGGGTAAGAGATGTGTAAGATAATTCATGAGGTTTGAGGGTTGGGAGATGAGAGGATGTGAGAAGAGAGTTGACTTGGGTTTTCTTATCTATTTGATTAGGATTGTGAAAATGATTAAGGGGTGATTAGGAGTAGATTAGGATTTTATTAGGGTGCAAGTGGAGGATTAGAAGGATGTGATGCAAGGAGAGAGAATGAGTGGATGATTGGATTAGCTAATAATGGGTCATTAGCCACATAAGGATGATTAACATGTGTGAATAGGTTGGGTTTGACTTAGAAATCAAGGTCAGGTGGTTGGAGATTTGGTTAGATGAGAGTTAAAGTTAGGATCCATGTGCTCTAATTGAATTAAATGCATTATTTAATTCTAAGTGGGAGGAAAAGGATTTATGAATTAATCTAAATAAATAAATAAATAAATAAATATGTATATATATATATATATATAGTATATATATAGATATATATAGATATATATATATATATATATAGATATATAGATATATATATATATAGATATATATATATATATAGATATATATATATATATATATATATATATATATATATATATATATATATATATATATATATATATATATATATATATATATCTATATATATATATATATATATATATATATATATATATATATATATCTATATATCTATATATATATATATATATATATATATATAGGAAGGGGATTTTATTAATTAAACGGTTATGGTTTTCCATTAGATTAATTGGACTATAGCTAATTAATTAAATTAATTTAGCTAGAAGGATAACATTAATCAATCAAATAATGCATGATTATTTAATCAATAATGTGCTCGTAAGATGACTAAATTAATTAAAATCATTAATCAAATTTAGGTGTCTACATTTTGCCCCTTTTTGAGATGGTGTTACATAGTAGCGTCATTTCAAAGAAAATTAAAACATAGAGCCAGAGAGAAAATGGTTGAATTGGAAAAAGGTGCCCCAGTCAATTAGAAGAGTAACTAGGAGAAAGGATTGATAAGAGATGAGGATGAGGATTATCCCTTTTCAGGATGAGTAGGTTGAAGAGAATATGGGTGTACTCTCGAAATGGATGAGAGGATGCATGCAAGATGAGTGAATGATGACCAAATGGAGAATTAAGAAGCTTGAGTCAGAACCTCCCAAAAGAGAGATGTCATGTAGTGATCACTTATTTGATATAGTAATATCCAAGACATTCCAAGGTTACTAAGAACTCAAGGCCTTGTCAAAGACATGGCATGGGAATGATGCAAAAAACATGGAAGGATTGCCCCAGCATCACACCTGATTCCAAGGAAAGAAGGGTGGAAATGATGTTGGGGAACCCACAAGCAAACACTATTTCCCAAGTGCACCATGTGACCATAGGGGATCACATGTTTGAATATGAAAGGGTCATATCTAACTAAATCTTCAATGGAAATGATCAAGACCTTGCCCCAAGTTCCACCATTCACAACACACCATGATATAAAGGATCGTGGTGACCATGAGGAGGTGAACCAAGGAATCTCAAGATAAAAGATAAACAAAGATCAACAAGTACCAGAGAAATAAAAATTATATCAAAAAACCTTTTTCCATAAGGAGGATGATGAATGATGATTGATTTGATTGGTTTGATATGAGGAAGGATACATCCTATGAAGAATGATGATGGATTGATAGACTAGGATTCTTATGACAAGAGGTAGGCAAGACACTTGAACCTCAAAGGGACCTGGGGATTATTTTATGAACCAGAAGATATATAGGAACAAAGGTCATGATGACACAAGGACTAAGTGACACAAATGATGGTAGCTAAAGACACATATGTACACATGGGCCTAGGTGGAGACACAATTGACACTATGTACAAGACACTAGTTACAAGATGTACATGGGATTGGAGGATGTAGATGGTGATGCAAATATATCCATGATAGATAGAGTGTTGGTGATGTGGGAGTGATATATCCTAAAAAGATACAAGGATTGGGAAGGATGCATCCCAATGATGATGATTCGATTGTGATCAAGGCTAGGAACAATATTACAAATGTGATTGGATGGATTGATTTATGTTATATTTTGGATAGCTAGAGGAGATGGATAGGATTTTCATGTGATAGTATATTTATAGGAGCATTGAGATATGGATGAATGGCATTGGATGTCTAGGGGTAGCCTAATGACAAGGGAATTACTAGGTGATGGAAAGATGTAGGAAATGCGTAGGGATGTGCAGATGGAAGTATGAGTAGACAAGGATTGATGGATGGAGGGATTTGGGTGGGGGAATGGAGGAAGATAAGTATTGGGACATGAAAGGATTGGGGATAAATATAGAAATGAAGTAAGGATGGGGATATGGAAATATGGATGTGATAAGGTCTCCAAGGAATAATATGCCCCCACTTAGGATAGTTCATAAATCAAGAGGTATTAGGATGGTGTGATATGATGGAAGATAAGACAACAAGAGGATGAGGAAGGTAGATGAAAGTTAAGATGATGAGTGGATGAGGGAGGTAGATGGAAGATAATATGACAGGGAGGATGGATGGATAGAGGATAAGTGGCTGCAAATTATGGTAGGAAAATGGATGCAGAAAGGTGCCCAAAATCATGTATACATAGTGGTCTTTGTGTTATTATCAAGATTCGAAGGAGGATGGTGGAGGTGGGAGGAAAATGGGATGGAGGAGGTGATGGATAGTATGTGCTAGAATAAATTACCCCCAATTATGGAGTGGGATTGGATAGAGGGATTAAGCATGATGCTTATTTACCAATTTTTCATCATGATACTTGCCCAAGGTGCTTGTTTTCCAAGTTTTTACCATTGAATGATCATTTATCTTTTCTTTTTTTCTTTTTTTTCTTTTTTTGATTTTTTCTGAGTGCATGTTGGTACAACCTTATTTTGGATGAGTGGCTTATAAAAATGCATGGATGAGATGGTAGTGATGGCAGATATGCGTGAGGTGAGGGATGTGTTGGTAGAGATTATTTGAATGGAATGATGGAAAGTGAACATGATAGGGGATGTTGTCAAGACCAACATTGGTACAAGTTGTGAGGTGGGTGGATGGAGTGGATGAGAAGTGAAAGGTACATGTGGATATGATGGAGGAGTTATGATAGGTATTTTTGGGATATAAGGAACCAAAATAGAGCTAGGAGATGGAGGATGGGAATGATTAGCTAGTGGAATAGCAACTTTGGATGCCATTGTGGATGTTTCTTTTAGATGTATTGTGCCTTTCTGCTTTGGGATCCACATAGTATTTTCTTTTTATTTGGTGGGCCTTTGCGGCCTTTGGGATGTAGTGGATTTCATGATTGGATTTTTCTTTCCTCGAGAATGTCTTTTGGAGTGGACATGGTAATCTTTGGATCTTTATGGATAGTTATCTTTATGCATTTTTGATATGGCATCCAAATTATTACAAGGAGCATTGGAAGAAATATGAAGAGGTGTGCGGGATGGAGGATATATGGGTGGAATTATAGTGGGTGGATGGGGGATGGTGTGTGTGGGAATGTGCCTTTGTTGATCCTAATTACTAATGTTTGGGATTGGATTTTTATAATGGGTGATAGGGATATGCGATTGGTGGTTGGAAGAATGACTAGGATAAGATGGGGGATTGGATTTTGGGATATAAGGGTCCAAAAGGGATTTGGTATGTGGAGGATACGTGATGTTACATTTTGGGATATAAGGACCCAAAATGGATTTAGAGGATGAAGGAGGAATGTGATTGGTCATTTTGGGTTGTAATGATGGATGAGGGGGAATGACATTGAATTTTTTGGAGGAATGACGAGGAGATGTGATGGTGGGTTTGGAAGCATGCTTGAATTTGGCTTTAGCTATACCAACATTTTTAGAGGAAGTGTCTTCGGATGTGTGACCAATACCATATGATCATGGATTTCTTTTTTGTCCTAGATGGGTTCCAGAGTTCCTTGTTGATCGAAACCTAAGCCTTTACCTTGATAATTCTATTTCTTGAAATTTTTATCCAAGCAAGGATACTTCTTACTTGGGTGATAAGATAAAAATCCAGTATTAGGTACCATGGTGGAAATGTTAGGATTAGGTAATACTGAGAGGGGGGAGTGAATTAGTATTACAACACTTTAATTTAAACTTCAACCAATTGTAAATAAACCATATTAATGATGAAATGAAAAGAACATAAATGCACAACACATAACTCATAACACCATGATTTGTTTTCAATGAAACCCTATGATGAGTCAAGTTTATGGGATGTTTTGTTTATGATTTTCTAAGTTCAGACTTAAATATCTTATGGTTTTTCATAAACATTATACAATCTTTTATGTTTCTAAGCTTTAGCCATATGTATATTTGATACTTATGAAACTTAAGGACAAGACTGGATATATATATATATAGATTAATGAATGTTATGATAAAATCTGGTATTTTTCTTCTCTAGCTTTAATGGGTAGACCTCCTGCAACTGTATGACAAGGCTACATTAAAATATGAAAACTTATTATAATCTCTGCCTTGGATTCATGTTGTGGATTTTGTTATGTTACCCTTTTGTAGGAGAAGAATAAGTCAGTAAGGAGTGCGGACTCAAGGATGAGTGGGTCTTTTAAGGCAGATAACTATTTCAGAGTTCATCATAGCTCCACTCCTTCCATAACTTTGTGGTTGCTGATTCAGTCCAAGTCAGTCTAGTTACCAAGCATTCCTATATTCTTGAAGCACTAAATATGGCTTATCTTCTTGCATAAATGATGTTGTCATTCCTGTAATTGAAGTTGTTATGCTATGTAATGAAGGACCTAGTTTGTAGGAGTTTTGTTTTTCCTAGTTTCTTTTAAATAAGCTGGAACTTATGATTCCAGGCTAGTTAGACATTTTTAGGAATTCATACTGTAATCCAACAATAGAGTAAAATACTTTGATATCCTATATTGTATCTATGTTTTATTGAATGAATACATGATAGTTCTTCATTTCAATCTTTGAGTTATAATACATTCATACTTTTGTGGGGGCCCACATGGGAGGTGAATTCCCTGTTCATGCTTAAGTAGGATTCAATTAAGTTTCTTTGAAGTTGTTAAGTATTGTTGCTTCTGCAGCCACTCGTAGTAGAACTATTGACTATTTCCTGCAACATAGATTTACTTTTGAAGCATTATCTATTTACTGTTAAGTTTTTCCTTCAAGATGAGAGTTAATCTGTAGTTTCAGTTTCTAGTATAAATCTCCTATAGCAATAGCTTTTACTTTAGTAGTGATGACTATTGAGAAGAACTAAAGCATAAAATCTGCAACCATCATCTCAAGTTCATGTTCCTGGATTGATACATTTAATGAAGTCTAGCATGATGTTCTAATTAGATACATGATAATTTTCAGCAATGAATCACTGTTAAAGGATGTCTAGTCCTTGAGTTACTATGATATTATTCTAACCAGTCATTTTTGGTGCCATTGTTGGGGATGGTGTCAATTTAGTTTGAACCAGAAGTCATTAAGTTAGTCTTCATTCTGCATAATTTTGCATGCATAGATGTTAGGATCATCTTGGGTGATTGCTACCTAACCTTAATCAGGGAGAACCATTTGAGGTTTTCGATCCAACGTTTGAGGAACCTCAATTAGAAAACCCATAAGAAGAACTATTTGAGAACATGTTTGTTGATGCTTATGATCACTTGCCTTCACCACCATCACCTAAAGAGTCTTACCACTTAAATGCCCTCTTTGCTTGCCTAGAATATCTAGATAATGTAATGGCTCATCCTACTTTCCCTTTTCCTATTCCTACTCAGCAAGGTAACCAAAATCTGAAGAACATTCCTGGATCCGCACTTCCTAAATTCTATGGACTCATCATAGAGGATCTAGAAACTTTCCTCTTTGAATTTGATGTCCTCTACCGAAGCTATGACTACACCACTGATGGCCATAAGCTCAAACTATTTCCTTCCACTTTAAAGGAGGCTTCTCTATGATGGTTTATGAGTTTGGGTGCTAATGCTGTAGTAGATTAGAATTCAATGTGCACCATGTTTCTTGAGAAGTATAAAGATTATTGTAGAGGAGGAGACCTAAAGGGAGATGACATATTTAAAATGTCATAGAAGGAAGATGAAACTTAAGGACAAGATTGAATATATATATAGATTAATGAATGTTATGATGCTCTGCAGTATTAAAAAACTTCCAAATTTCTTCATACATTACTGCCTCATGAAATGGAGTCTTCCCTAATTGCTCAACTATCCATGGTAGAAAAGGTCACTAAGCTAGAGGTCAGCTCAGGAAGGGAGTTAAATGTAAACAATGCTTTGACTCCCTCTAAGCAAACAGATGTCCTGCAGCTTCTAAAAGAACATCAATCATCCTTTTCTTGGGATTATACTGACATGAAAAGTTTAGACCCTAAGTTCTACACTCACAAAATTTATATCAACCTTGAATTTAGACCTATTTTCCAACCTCAGCGAAGGGTTAACCCAACTTTAAGGGATATAGTAAAGAATGAGTTGCAAAAGTTGTTAAATGTTGACTTCATCTATCTCATTTTTTATAGTCAGTGGGTCTCCCCTCTTGTTATAGTGCCTAAAAAAGGAGGGAAGTGGAGAGTTTGTGTCGACTCTAGAGAGCTTAACACAGCCACTAAGAAGGATCACTTTCCATTACCATTCATAGATGAAGTCCTTGATAACCTAGCTAGAAAGAAATACTTCTCTTTTTTGGATGGATTCAGTGGTTATAATCAGATACAAATAGCCCCTAAAGACTAGGAGAAGACAACATTCACCTGCCCATGGGGCACATTTTCCTATTCACTGTTTCCTTTTGGGTTGTGTAATGCCCCTACTACCTTCTAATGAGCTGTGATCAGTATATTCTCAGATATCTCTATTGATTGCATGGAGATTTACATGGACGACTTTACCACCTATGGGCATACTTTTGATGAGACCAAGGAAAATTTGGAGAAATTTCTTCAGAGATGTCATGATTATAACCTCTCTCTCAATAGTGAAAAGTGCTCATGATGATGGAAGAAGGGGTTTTCTTAGGACATTTCATATCTTCAAAAGGTATTCAAGTGGACCTTGCCAAGATTGCATTGATTAGCACATTACCTACTCTAGCAAAAAAAAAAGATGTGCGAGGTTTTCTTGGACATGCCAGGTATTATAGAAGGTTTATAAAGGATTTTAGTTATCTTTTAGCACCACTATATAACTTGCTCAAGAAGGATGCTAAATTTGTTTGGGATTCTGAGTGTGCAAAGTCTTTCCTACAGCTTAAGGAAGTTCTCACTACAACACCAATTTTGCGAGGACCTAATTGGGGCTTGCCTTTTCACATCCATACTGATGCCTTAGACTATGCTATTGGAGCCATGCTTGGCCATAAGGTGGACTCAATTGAGCATGCAATTTACTTTATCAGTAAAAATTTGCAAGGCATTGAGTTTAATTACATCGTCACTGAAAAAGAACTTCTTGCAGTCATTTATGCTTTGAATAAATTCAGACACTACATTATTGAATATGAGATCTATTTGCATACTAACCATTCTTCTATTAAGTATCTCATGAACAAGCCTACAATCTCTGGTAGATTGGCTTGCTGGTTGTTGCTTATGCAAGAGTTTGACATTACCATAATAGATAAACTTGGTAAAACCAATGTGGTAGCTGATTTTCTTTCTAGGTTGCATGTACTTGATGATCTTGCAGCCATTGATGACAATTTTTCTGACACACATCTTTTCTTGTTGACTGCACACAATCCTTGGTATGTCGATATTTCCAATTATCTCACAATTGGTAAGACACTAGCTCATTTCTTTGCTAAAGAAAGAAGGTTGTTAACTGAAAAGAGATTTAATTATTCATGGATTTATGGATTCATGTTTTATACTGGTCCAAACCAAGTAACTAGAAGATGCATTAGAGAGGATGAAACCTATGATATCCTCAAGGCATGTCATGATGAACCTTGTGGTGGACATTTTGCTACCAAAAGAACAACATTGAAAATTTTGACGATAGGTTTCTATTGGCCCATTCTACACAAAGATGCTGCTTAGTACACCAAAAAGTGTGACAAATGCCAACACAAGGGATGGCCTACAAAGACAGATGAAATGCCCCTATAGCCATAGGTAGTTGTCGCAGCCTTTGACAAATGGGGGATTGATTTTGTTGGTCCTATTGAGCCCTCTTCCCAAGGTAAATCTTATATCCTTGTTTGTACTGACTATGTTACAAAATAGGCTAAGGCTAAACTTATGAAGCACCATCAGGATAACAATGTTGCAAAGTTCCTTTATGAATTCACCTTCACCAAATTTGGAGTACCAAGGGAGATTCATTCTGATCAAGGTCCTCAGTTTACTTCCAATTTGATTGCTGCTTTGATGGAGGAATATAACATCAGGCATGGTAAATCTTCACCATATCACCCCCAGGCTAATGGGAAGGTGGAAGTTACCAATCAGGAGTTGGAATCTATTCTCACTAAAATAGTAGTCATCCATAAGAAAGATTGGGCTATCCAACTTCCTAAAGCACTTTGGGCATACCGAACTACATGGAAGTCTACAACTAGTTTCACACCATTCGAGCTTGTCTATGGTCACTCTGTAGTCATGCCTATTGAATTTGAACATAACACACTTAGGAAAATTCTTGATCTTGGGATGGATCTCACTGTAGCACAAAAAGATAGGATTCTAAGTTTGAATGGAGAAAATCTACCCTGCATAACATTGAATTGATCCAACATCAGTGCAAGAAATGACATGACAAGTTTGTCAAGGACAAAGTGTTTTCAGTTGGAGACTAGGTGCTCCTATATGACTCTGGGTACCAACATAAACCAGGGAAATTCCAAACTAGATGGATTGGACCATATGAGATAATTGTAGTCTTTCCAAATGGCACAGTTCAGCTCTCCACAGTTGATCTAGTACATTTCAAACTGCTGGTCAATGGTCACAGGTTGAAGTTGTATCACAAACCCTAGAGCAAGGATGAGTTCCTACAGCAATTCTCTTCTGCCGTTGGTGACACACTTCCTACAGCCACTCATAATGAGCTTTTTTCTCATTTGCCTTCCTCACTATAAAAAGATCTTTTCACTTTCATAATAAATACTTTCTTAATGAAAGTCACTTCATAATAAATTTTTGCTTCATTTCTAGTCTATCATCCATCCACCTCATATTTTATTTCATTCATGCATCGTAACAACTACCACCTCACCAACACTTTAGGTTAGCACACATTTCAAGGTATGCAACTTTAATTTGTTTTCCTCTCATTTTTATCGTATGCCTTGTCATTACTGCAAGTGAGGGCCCACTTGCAACATTTTAGTTGGGGGGGGAAGTTATATTAGTTTTTTTTGTCATTATGTTTATGCAGTCTTTATATTTATTCCTTTCTCGTATTGTACTTGTATTTTTCTGCCATGATTCGACACTTTTGAAAATCATTATGCTGCGTGTTATTTTTTGCACGTATAGAACTAAGGTGGCAAGTTATGTTGAGTACGAGTTTTGCAGAAAGTACTTCTGAGTAATTATGAAATGATAATACGGTAATTTGCATTTATGTTACTCATAAGCTCATTTCTTGAGCTACATTGCTAGAAATTTCCAAATTTGAATCATCCTGCAACTTGCCTTTTCAAGCTTTCTTGTTCAAAATTTTGGTTGTCTATTTTATCTCCTACAACTCTATTTTGGGTATCTTGGAAACTAGACAATGGGTGGTGATCTCATCTGAAGGGAGCCTATTGTGCATGGTGTTTTGCTTGAAGACTAGAATTGTAGGCCATATTTCCAGGCAAGGGGTTCGATAGATTATGTCCAGAAGCTAACTAGCTGGGATGATGAGGTTGCACTTCAGTTTCTTAACTCCTTAAAAGATGAAGTGGCTACAGTTAAAGGATTGAAGGTGCCATTTTCTCAGTCATTTTTGGTAGAGGTCATGGGATTACCACTAGAGGGTGAAGAATTTGTAGAGAATCTTGACCCAACTACTTCCAGAGCTCAATTCACTCTTCATATAGACTTGCCGCTTGAAGTTGATGGGAAAAAAGGTACATTTTGACTATCTCTTCCTGAGCCATTTAAACAATGTGTAGTTTATATGATTAGGTATTTCACCTGCAAAGGGAAGCACTCATTCTTGCATGATGTTCACTTTAAATTCTTGAGCTATTTAAGACATGATAATAGGCCTATCAATGTCCCTAGTTTTGTGTTTGGCATCTTGTCAAAACAGGCCATTCTAGTTCAAGAGGGTAAACAAAATTATGTCTCTCACCACTATTTAATCAAGTTGATAGTGGAAAAAGACTTAAGGGAGTAGTTAGATATTTCCTGGGAGGAATTTCTGCTGCAGGGGTTTAAGGAGCCTACCCTAGAACCAATTGGGCATAGAGTGGTACAGAGGATTAAAACTGTTAAAGAGGTTAGGAAATTTTTTATTGAAATTGGACAATGTTCTCCGTCCAAACAAAAATCTAGGGTTAGGACCCCTAATTCCCCTAATTCCACTAATTCTCCTAATTCCTCTACTTCAAGATCAACTCATGAAGAGGAATCAGAGACTCCTACAGAAAAGACCGAAGTTGCTCCTGCAGTGGAAACGGTTTCCCCAAAGGACAAGAAAAAGCAAATTAACCTAGTACTAGTTAGCAGGCTAAGGCATCTCCTGCAGCCACAAGCACTTCCAGAAAAAGGAAAGCTCTAGAAAAGGAGGAAACTCCATTAAGGAGAAGTGCTAGGAGAAGGTAAAAAACAACTGAAGAGATTCCAGTTAATGAGCCACATGTAACACAAGATTCTGGGTAGAGGAAAGAAAAGGATGAAAACATTCAGCAAGAAGCTGAATTACAGCCTAAAACTTCTCAGCAAGAAGAACAATAGACTGAGATTATGGAACAAGAAACATTTGAGGAATTTCCTAATGTTAAATTAGAGTAGGTTCCTAGTAAGCTAGTAAATGCAGAAGTCAGTATAATCAGAGATGACTCCTGCTCTGAAGAGAAAGCTTATGTGTTTCGAAGGAGAGGATCAACCTCTGGGAATCCTTAGGAAGATGATTTAGAAAGTGATGAATCTGATAGTTACATTAGGGAAGTAGATGACACAATGTTCTCTCCTACAACAAAATCTCCTACAATAGAAAGGGATCCCTATGAATAAAATCTAGATATTGATATAGACATAACATCTTTGTTATCTGTTATCTTCCAATTGTCTAAGTAATTAAATTCTGAGAGAGAGCAGTGGAAACAACAAATGAAAGAACTAAATAGGATAGTAGACCATCATTATTAGGAAAAACTTGTTCAGGAGGAAAAGATAGAACAATTAAGTGTGAAACTTGACAAAATTACATCTTTAATTCCTGACCTGATGGGTTGTAGATCCCCATCACCTATCTATGCCTTGTTTCTTAAATTTTTTTTGTTAAACTATCAAATGACCTGTATTATGCAGGCCAGGTCTTCCTCATTACACAAGCCTACTCAGTTTTCCCAAGCCTTCCATAACTCTCCTACAACCATCCAAAATCTATTATGTGAATTTTATCTCCATAACCTAGCAGTCCCTAATGACCAAGTTTGGAATCCCTTGCTTTATGTTGGGGATATTCAACTCAGAGCACTCATGTCCTAGATACAAAATGAAATTAGTTGGGACACTCAAGCTAAAGTGTATAGGGATTTGGAGTTAGAAATTCCCCTATTTCTAAGACTTGAAGCCAAAGATCCTCAAACTTACTACCATAATTGGTTAAGGATAGCCCCCTCTGACTCAGGTAGCAAGATAATCTATCCAATGAGAAATGAAGCATTTAATGCATATGAATAGATGATAGATTCTAAACTGTCTGAGGCTAGAAATGCCATTTAGTGGCATTGGAATAGTTTATCTAGGGAGATGAGAAATAGAGAACCACATTCACCTCTCAATTTTGCTATTGCAACCCAGCATGCCCCTTGGTACATTTCCTTGGGAAGAGAAAGAGAAAGTTTCTAGATTCCATAACCTTTCAGTCTCCATTACCGATGTCTCCTTTACTTGCAAACTAAGAAAATCTGGACAGTTTTGATATGCAGAGGGAAAAGGACAGATGGAAGAAACATAGGGAAACAAAGGGATTCTATTGGAGTCTTGTAGAGGGAGGTATTGGATAGAGAACAACTGCTGACTATAGATTGATAACCAGGTTGAAGAATTTATTTGCTACGGGACCAGCAAATAGCTAAGCTGGGGGGAATGATGAGTCAAGTTTATGGGATATTTTATTTATGATTTTATAAGTTTAGACTTAAATATCTTATGGTTTTTCATAAACATTATATAGTCTTTTTTGTTTCTAAGCTTTAGCCATATGTATATTTGATACTTATGAAACTTAAGGACAAGACTGAATATATATATATATATATATATATATATATATATATATATATATATATATATATATATATATATATATATATATATATATATATATATATATATATATATATATATATATATATATATATATATATATATATATATATATATATATATTAATGAATGTTATGATAAAATCTGGTATTTTTCTTCTCTAGCTTTAATGGGTAGACCTCCTGTAGCCGTATGACAAGGCTACGTTAAAATAGGAAAAATTATTATAATCTCTGCCTTGGATTCATGTTGTGGATTTTGTTATGTTAAACTTTTGCAGGAGAAGAATAAGTTAGTAAGGAGCGTGGACTCAAGGATGAGTGGGTCTTTTAAGGTGGATAATTGTTTCATAGCTCATCATAGCTCCACTCCTTCCATAACTTTGTGGTTGTTGATTCAGTCCAAGTCAATCTAGTTACCAAGCATTCCTATATTCTCAAAGCACTAAATATGGCTTATCTTCTTGCATAAATGATGTTGTCATTCCTATAACTAAAGTTGTTATTCTATGTAATGAAGGACCTAGTTTGTAGGAGTTCTATTTTTCCTAGTTTCTTTTAAATAAGCTAGAACTTATGATTCCAGACTAGTTAGACATTTTGAGGAATTCATACTGTAATCTAGCAATAGAGTAAAATACTTTGATATCCTATATTGTATCTATGTTTTGTTGAATGAATATATGACAATTCTTCATTTCAATCTCTGAGTTATAATTCATTCATACTTCCATGGGGGCCCACATGGGAGGTGAATTCCCTGTTCATGCTTAAGTAGGATTTAGTTAAGTTTCTTTGAAGTTGTTAAGTACTGTTGCTCCTGTAGCCACTAGTAGTAGAACTATTGACTGTTTCTTGTAGCATAGGTTTACTTCTGAAGCATTATCTATTTACTGTTAAGTTTTTCCTTCAAGATGAGAGTTAATCTGTAGTTTCAGTTTCTAGTATAAATCTCATGCAACAATAGCTTTTACTTTAGTAGTGATGACTATTGAGAAGAACTAAAGCATAAACTTTGTAGCCATCATCTCAAGTTCACGTTCCCAGATTGATACATTTAATGAAGTCTAGCATGATGTTCTAAGTAGATAAATGATGATTTTTAGAAATGAATCACTATTAAAGGATGTCCAATCCTTGAGTTACTATGATATTATTCTAACCAATCACCCTGGCTAAGGGAAAACCCCGGTGGGGATAGTACCCAGAACTATGCACTAAAATATAGTATACCTGTTAGGAGATCTAGCACTATTATGAGATGATTATTACATAGTGCATTTCCTTGTTGTAGGAATACAAAACCTTGTTAAAGTTGGTGAGCTTACAACTCTTACAATCAGAATACTATTACAAAGTGCTCTTCAAAAGTGAACAATACAAGCATCTTCTATTCTCAGATAGTTCCAATTATAGCTCTGTCAAACATTGATCTCATATCTTCTCTTGGCTTTCTAATTTGCATCCATCACATCATCATCAAAATCACACTAATCACTTCCACAAAAAGCACTGTATACTTATATAAATTCTACCACCTAGTCAGCTCTCAAAATACAACACAAAACATAATAATTACTTATGCAAATGATAAACATAGAGTTGACAATCTTATATTACCAAAGTGTCATCAATATACAACATCCATATGACTTAGCACATTTCCATACCAACTAGCCTTGCCTCAATCATCATGACTGCTCATATGCCATGTTTCACTGATTCTCTATCTTCGCATACCTTCATATCACTGTATCTTCCTGATCTCATCACCAAAACATGTGAGACCTTAACTAAAGGTCTTACATATCCCAAAATGTCATCTACTAACTTTGCAAGCCATAATAAATCATATATTATCTTCACTGACCAATACTGTAACACAATATACTGTTATCCCGATTCTGTACTTAGTCATTTTCATGACTTAGTCTCCAATACCAAAACTCTCTACATGCGATCATTCTAGCAGAAGTGTTGCCATAAATGAAAAACCTTAAGTGATCCCTAGTGCTCCCAAAACATCACTTGCCAAAAATCTCTCCCTTTGGAATTAATGGCAACACTTAGTGAAAAATGACTAAGTGTCAAAGCACTATCTTCCTTCTACATATATACATATCTTTTCTTCTCTTTCTCTTTTTCTCTCTCTTTTTTTTAAAATTATTTTTACTCTTCTTATTTTCTCTTCTCTTCCTCTTTTCATTTTTCTCTTCTCTTCCTCTCCCTTTGACATCAATGACAAAGGTACTTGAAAATTTTAAAAAGTCTAAGCACAAAAGACTTAGTGCTTACTCACCAATCTTAGAATATCTTGGAAGGAGTCTTCCAAGGTCTTTACTTCATCTTCCCATAACTTAATCACAAGCTCACTAACATGGATTCATCCATTTAGTGCATAAGATGTTGTTTCTACTGCTTTTAGCTTGGTGGGTAAGAAACTTGTCATTGAGCCTTCTATTTTCTCCATCTTCATAAGATGAGCTTCAAGAATTGATAGCTTAGGAGTGATTAGGCTCTTTATAAAACCAAATATATCCACTACTATCCCTTTCTATGCATTCAAAGCACTAATCTTATCCAATATCTTGGATGCTAGCTTATCCATCTCCAATACAGTTTGTGAAGAGGTTTCACAACTGTCCATTATGCTATCTAAGGTATCCCTATCCTTGGCTATGATATCTTCTATATTCCTAACATGTCTAATAGGATTTATGAAATAGTTGTATACCTTTCTTCCTATTGCCACATAACTTTTGGTGTTTCTTGTAGTTGTTTTCAGAATGCCCAAGTCCCATGAGATGGACTGACAAACTTCCTTCAACTTCTTTTCTAGGAAATTATTTTCTTCCTTATCCTCTGCAGTCTTCAATAGTGACTCAAAAAGCTATCCAATGCCATGCTTAGGTTATTTGCCTCATCCTTTCCTTGAAAAACAATAGGTGTAGGGAGTATTTTGTTCACTATCTCCACTTCCCTAGTAATCACCTTTACCCTTTTGTCCCCTTTTTGTACTAACCTTTCTTTTTCCTTAGCAAAATCCATGAAGGATAACCACACAAGTTAATCCTCATCCATGCTCTCCACATCTACGATCACTGGTTTGGCTATGCTTGCCAACAGTAGAGTAGAGGAGGTGTCTGGTTCTTGTTTTTTCTCAACTCTGACCTCAACTACTTTTTCTGCTCCTATTTCTTCTACCTGACTTTCTTCTTGTTGTATCTCCTTCTCCTGTACCTTCTCTTCTTGTTTTTCCTATGTATGCTCTTCCTCTATTTGTCCTTCTTCAACTATCATCGCATTGTCTAAGTTGTCTTGAAATGGATCATTCACATCAAGAGAGGTGTGAAGGGTCACAAGCATACCAGAGAAAAAGAAGTTTGGTTGCATGTCAACTTTGCTTGTTTGCACACACACCTCAACTGTCTTAGAAATTTCTCCAATTCCCAAAGGTGTAGGCTTGGCAACCTTGGGAGGTGAGGTCTTCACAGGCATATCACTCATAAGGATTTGATCCAATGCCTTTTGAGTATCCTCTATGACTTCATCATATTTTATTTTCATAATCTTTACCAGTCTGGCCTTTGTCCTCAATAAGGCTTTCAACTCTTTGATGATTCTCTCCCTCTCTTGTATAGAGACTACCAACAACATGTATTCAATGGCCTTGTTTCTTATGTTCTCATCCTTAGACTGTGCCAACTATTTTCTAATCTCCAACTATCTATACAATTCCTTAGGGATAGTTCCTTCTATCTCTAACAAGTTCTTCTTGAAAACTAATAAGTGCTCAATTATAGCATCCTCAATTATTACTTGATTTTTAGGGTCATACCTTTCATAGTATCTATTTATTGTCTTCAAAGTCCCATCTCTTATCACTCTTTTTTGTAACATTTAAATGTATGGCTTCCACAGATCTTGTGGCCTCTTCTATACTACTTTTTCTTCTTCTTTCTCAATCACTTTTTCTTCTTTCTTCTATGTTTTAGCTACTACCTTCTGATTCTTAGGGCTTCTTTCTTTGGTAGATCTTGTAGATCTCCTAGGTGTGCTCACATGTACAATTTCTTGTGCAGTATTCTCATGTGTAGATGATAAATCAATAATATTAGGAATAGGACTTACTATCTTTTCAACTTCAGAAGGGGGAGGTGCATCAATTTCCATGGTAGAAGATGCTTCTATCATCCTTGTCCTTAAGTTCTTTAGCTGTTCCCAAGTGATTCCTATGTTCCTAGTGATATCCTCAACTATTTTATCAAATTTTCTCTTCCTTGTCCCTTTTTCCCATTCTTCTCTAACCTTTTTAGACTTTTCCCAATATGTTCCCCATCTTTCTTCAAAAGTGTCTATTTTTGCTGCTAATACATGTTCAACTTGCATAGTTAGAACCTTGGAACTAACCTCATACCCCATAGGGTAGCACCATTTCTTCCTAGGCTCAAGTGCCTCAAATCACACACAATTAGTTTCAACCATGAAACAAATAGTTTCCTTATATTTCTCAACTATATCTTCAGGTATCCTATATCTTTCCTTCATCTTCCTTTGAAGGATTTTGGTCATTGCAAACAATTCTCCATCTACCCAATTCTTATTTTGTCTTTTGTAGCTCTCATATATTTGAATACCAGTAGGTACAACATCCTTCCATGCTCTAAGGTGTATTCTAGGAAAATTGTGTACAATGTGGATATACATATGAACCAGAAGTGACCCAAACCCGAATGCCTTTGACTTATCTTTCTTTATAACCTTCACATTCTTCAAAAACTATTGTTCTAGAACTTCGCATAGGTTATAATTCTCATTTTCCTTAACCATTCTATATGCCATCATAATGACTTCAATTGATACTGAGTTGGGTCTGCTGCTGTGGAACATCTTGTAACCTAATATCATAGCTACCAACCTCACATCTTGCTAATAAATGTCATTTACTATGATTTCTCTCTTATCCCACTTAGAATGGTTTAGGATTTCCACTTATTTTCTGATATTCTTCTCTACTACTGGAAGGGCTCCAATATTATCCAATCCAATTATCTCATGAATCATTTGTGCACATATATTAACTATTTGTTCTCCAATCAATATAAAATGGACATGGATTCTTCTTAGGATTATATTGAACCATTCGGTTTCATGAAAATCATTTAGTAGGGTTAACTTGATAATAGATTGGTCTTCCAAGTGTTTAAAATCTTCTACCATCTTTCCATATGCTTCTATCATCCCATCTAATTCACTATAGATATTAAATCCCCTATGATCTCATACTTGCAGTGTATATATGCCCTAATATCCTCAACATGTAACATGCCATAAGGGGTTTGCAAAAATGATCCTTCCAGATCATCCTCATAAGACTTCAATGGATGTTTCTTAAACTTATACCTTGGTCTATCAACAACATCAAAAATTATGGGTGCATTCATATCTTCTAAAAGAGTATAAAGTCTAAATACCTTTAACATGCTAATTCTGGAACTTCTTCTCGAAATGATCACACAAAGTGGCTGCTAGGTCATTGAAATACTTCTTCACATTGCATTCCTTGTGTGTGCTAAAATGTTGGCACACTTCTATGAGTCATTATATCCAAGATTTCTCAAGAATGAGGTCTCAAATGGTGACTCATAGCTCTCTATTCATGGAGTGCAAGGGTTTATAATTGAGGCCCTTAGTTTAGACCTAGTTTGTGCCCATACAAGTTTACCATAAAATGAGAGATTCAAAGAGGAAAAACAAGAGTGCTAGTCTCCATGATCATCAAATATGCATGCAAATAAAAATGGAAGCTATTCTATATGATAACAATGCATGAAAGAAAACTATTCTATGAAATGAAATATGAATCTAATCTAACATGCAAGTGCAAGAGTAATCTAAATGGATTGCTATGGAGGCATGAGAGAAGAAGACAAGAAAAAATGATTTGCAATGTTCAAGCTCAAGTGCTCAAATTCTCCTCCAAAATCGCTCTCCAAACCTGCAGCATAACAATAACATAAAATCTTCATCTCTAAATGAGAAGGAGATGATTCCTTATAAAAGATTTAGAAATGAATGGATGGTCAAGATTAAGAGGCAAAAAGAAATGAGAAATGGTGGAGATTAAATCTTGGTTGATCCATGTGCTCAAGATTCTCAAGAGGCAAAATCAATCGGCATGATTAAGAGGCAAAATAATGAGTGGTTGAGATAAAGAGGCAAAAATATTTTTCAAAAACTCAAAAGATTCTATCTCATTGGAAAGTGCACTTTTATTTTATTATTTTTAGCAAAGTGATTTCCATTAATTAATTAAAATATTTTTTTATTTATTTAAAAAGGGATTTTTATTTAATTAAAAGGGAGCATGTTCTTTTAATTAAATGAGACTTAGGATAAATGATCAAACTATAGGAAATATTGAAATAATTGAATTAATTACGATTTTATCAATGAAATTGATTTGAATTGAAAATATTGCAAGGCATTGATTCAGGAAATTGATAAATTCATGAATGGGGGCACATAGTCTAGGCAACCATTTTAGGGTGCATACATTTGCCCCTCTTTGACTAATGTGTGATCTTTATGGGAGCACATATAGTCAAAGAATGTAGTTGAAGTGTGAGATCAATTTGGGATCATAAAACAACCCAGATGTGTGATCAACA
The DNA here is from genome assembly GCA_027943335.1 of Chamaecyparis obtusa. Classification (NCBI taxonomy): domain Eukaryota; kingdom Viridiplantae; phylum Streptophyta; class Pinopsida; order Cupressales; family Cupressaceae; genus Chamaecyparis; species Chamaecyparis obtusa. The sequence goes on along the minus strand of BSBK01001821.1, from coordinate 889,897 downwards.
GATGGGAACACATGAGGACAAAGATAAGTTGATTGAAAAAGACAAGGTCAACACCCCTATAAATAGGTAATTGACATGTCCAATATAATAATCTCAAGCAAGGTTTCCCTAAGAAGAGCAATTGATAGGATTGATAAAGTTGAATCAAGGATTAAAGTTTGATAGTTACTGCCCCCTCGTGATCGAAATCAAAATGAGATAGAGGAGAAACAAAAAATTGATAAATTTAATCAAATGAAACTAAAGATAAGGTTCTTGATGTAAGATGAAAGATATAAGGATCACAGAACCAAGGTAGATCATCAAGCATGAAAGACTATGCCCCAAGGTTGAATTAGAAGAAAAGAAGTGGGGTGAAAGCGAATGGGAGATAGAATTTTGGAAGAGGTGGAAAGAAATGGAGAGAAGAAAGATCATTTTCCTTAAGAAAGAGAATGCCCCAAAATCAATCAATTGTTTAAGATAGAAAATTTTGATTGAGATCACAGAAGAAGATAAGGAAATAAAGATCAAAACATGACCTCAGTTGATTAAAAGTCCAAAAGAAAGATGAAGGAAAACCCTCTCAAACTCATAATGCATCCTAAAAATGCATATTAACATGAAGTCTAATAATGCAAGCTACATGAAAATGCAAAGTCATACTTGCAATAGAGAAACTATAGCATAGGATTTTGTGTTCATCATTCATTAGAGAATGTTAAGGTACTTATTTTCATCATTGGGCCATTATTAACGGACATCGAAAAATCACACAATCATCACTAGTCACAAGTGAAACTATGAAGATATGAATGTGATTTATATCAGATTGGAATACGGAAAGATTGTAACATAAGCATCAAAGACATAAAGGTAATGATGACTTCGATGTTATCTTACCCAATTTAATGTAGAAAAACCACGCTTGCATCAAGGCATAGATGTCGGGATGACCATAAGAATGGTTGTGCAAAAAAAGTCAAGGATGATACCTCAAATCTCCTAAGTGTTTCAAGGGGACAACAAGAGACACTCTAGAGTTTCAAGACCACACCCACAAGTAGAAAGAAAATAAAAACATGCCCCATGCCCCAAGTCCTCTAGCTATGCATACCAGAGAGACTTATTAGAGAAGGACACTCAATGAAAATCAATAATAGTCAACACACAAAGAAAATATGATGAGATAGCTCAAACATTAAGTGTTGTGTTTAAAAAATTAAGTGTGTTAATTGATATTGAGTTCCAAGGATAAGGATCGAATGCTTGCAAGCGGGTAAGATCACATGACAAAACTGGGTAAGACCAAATCGATAAGTGTAGAAAAACACTCAATGTCAAGGGTTGTGTTGAAAAACATAGTTGGGGTGGTGTTGAAAAACACTATTTGTGAGGTGTCCTAAAGACTAGCGCATCCAAGAGACCAAAGCTAACACAGTTATGCCCCCTAGACAAAGACAAAGACCAATTCCAAACCAAGGCAACAAGGACAAGACATGATGGATAAAGGCTAAGTGTCGAGGACGTGTGCTAAGAAACAAGGGTGAAAAGGCCTCAAGTAGCACCCATTTCCAGGTTTTCACTAGTTGGATTTTATTGTAATTTTTTTTTTCAGGACTTTTTATAATTTTTTGTATTTTTTCTACCAAGGCGCCTGTTTCCAGGTTTTCACCAAGGCACTTTTTCTATTTTTTTTTTGAATTTTTGAATTTTTTGATTTTTTTGGTATTTTTGGAATATAATTGTTTATGGAGATACATCAAAGCTCATATTGCTAGGTTTTCACTAAGATGGTCATTTTTTCAGGGCATTTTCTAATTTTTAGATTTGTTGACAATATATCATTTTTTTGGATTTTTTGAAGATCAATAAGTATGTACAAAGGATGCCCCCAGATAGAATGGGAATCATGGATATAACTTCTTCAAGTGCAAGACATTGATAGGATCAGGGAGCTACTCTCCCGCTATTGTAGACAATAAATAAGCACCTGACCCAAAAGCTAATGTAATGATGTAAGGTCCAAGCCAATTAGGTTTGAATTTTCCCTTTCGATCTCTATGTTGTCAATTCTTAGGATTTTCATGTAGGACAATATCTCCCACTTGGAATTCTCTAGGGAAAACCTTTTTGTTAAAGGCTTTGGACATGCGCTTTTGATAAACCCTCATATGGTCAACTGATGCTTGACATTTCTCATCTAGAAGTTCTAACTCTTGAAGTCTCATGGTGCGGTAGTCTTCATCCATAACTAGAACTTTGAGGGAAACTCTAAGTGAAGGAATCTCAACCTCTAAAGGTAACACTGCTTCCACACCATATGTAAGGGAAAAAGGAGTAGCCCTAGTAGGAGTATGAATACTCATTCTATAGGCCCACAAAGCCTAATATCTTTAAATGCCAATCTCTACCACTCTTACAAACTGATCTATGTAGGATTTTAAGAATGGTTTTTTTTATGCCTCTGCTTGACCATTTGCTTGTGGGAAGTAAATGGAAGACCAATGTTGCTTAATCTTGAATTTCTTGTAGAGTTTCTTAAGGTCTTTATTTTTTAACTAGCCTCCGTTGTTAGTGATAATCTTAGAAGGCACTCCATATCGATAGATGATATGGTTCAGAATGAATAGAGAAACTATCTTTCCTGAGGCAATAGAAAGTGGGACAACTTCTACCCATTTAGTGAAGTAATGAGTAGCAGTGATAATAAACTTGTGTCTACCTGATGAGTTGGGATGAATCTGCCCAACAAGATCAAAGGCCCAATGTTGAAATGGCTAATGAGATATAGAAGGAATGAGCTCCCTGCTTGGAGCATGTATTAGGTTACCATGTTTTTGATAGTTTTCACATGACTTTTCAAAAGCTACTACATCAATTTGCATCGTAGGCCAATAGTACCCCACCCTAAGCAACCTTCAAGCCATGGAAAGAACATTGGAATGTCCCCCACAAATGCCCTCATGGATGTCAACTAATGCTTGGTCAAATTATTCCTTTTCTAAGCATCTAAGAAGTGTTCCATCTATACCCCTCCTATACAAATCACCAGAGATAAGGGAATGACGAGAGGCATTTTGGGTAAGTTTTCTATGTTTAGATCAGTTAAAGGTTTCAGGGATAATGCCATCATGAAGGTATGAGTAAATGGCACCATAATGGGATGACTCACGACCAACAAGGGTACAAATGACATGAATTTATTGGGATTCATAGATAGGGTGATGTAGCTCTTCCACCAAGAATTCAAATTTGGATTCATGTTCCCCTAACTGAAGGAGTGAAGCAAGTGTAGCCATAGCATTAGCTACTTTGTTTTTTGCTCTAGGGATTTTCTGAAATGTGACAAATGTGAATTATCATTTCAAGGAATCAACCATTTTCTTGTAAGGTACTAGTTTCTCATTTTTTGTTTGATATTCATCATTGACTTGGTTGACTCTCAGCTGTGAATCCCCATAGATGTGTAACTCTATGATTCTACATTCTATGGCCATCTTAAAGCTTCATACTTAGCAATGTTTTTTGTACATGGGAAATGTAACTTGTAAGACTTAGGAATCATGTACCCATGAGGAGAAACAAACAACACACTAGCTCCTAAACTATTTTGCATAAAGGATCCATCGAAGAACATCTTCCATGTTATTTCATTCATATACATGAGGTGTTCATTTGGGAAGTCAACTTGAATAGGTGCATTATCTTGTATTGGGAAATCAGCCAATTGATCTACTATGGCATGTCCTTTGATTTCTTTACGCTCAATGTACTCTATGTCAAACTCTAAAAGGATCATCATCCATTTAGTAAGTCTACTTGTGAGGGCAGCCTTACCTAGTAAATACTTGAGTGGATATATTTTTTCTATGAGGTGTATAGTGTGTGCAAGCATGTAATGTCGCAACTTTTGGGAAGCAAACACAATTGCAAGGTAAGCTTTCTCAATGCTAGTGTAGTTAACCTCATATGAAACAAGAGTGCAACTAATGTAGTATATTTCTCTTTCTTTCCCATGTTCATGAAGTTGAGCTAGTAATGCCCCCAAGGAAGATTCTGTCACTGAAATGTATAGAATAAGTGGTTTCCCTAGGATAGGAGGCATTAAAATGGGAGGATTTGCCAATTATTTCTTGATTTGATCTATGCTCTTTTGACAATCCTCATTCCAAACACATTTTACTCCTTTGTGTAAGTTCTTGTTGAAAGGTTGAGCTCTATCTACCAACTGTGAAATGAACCTCCTTATGGATTGAAGACATCCTTGAAGACTCCTCATTTGACTAATGTTCTTAGGAGGTGGCATATCTATGATTTCTTGGACTTTTTCAGGGTCTACCTCTATTCCTTTTGTTGAAATGATGAATCCTAGTAGTTTTCCAGAGGTGACACCAAATGCACACTTTTTAGGATTTAACCTTAGCTAGAATTGTTCCATGCAATCTAGAATGACTTCTAAATCATGTAAGTGTTTGTCTCTTTTCTTATACCTGGCCAAGGTGTCATCCACACAATATTCCATGTTTTTATGCATCATGTCATGAAAAATGGTTGTCACATCTTGTTGATAGGTGGCTCTTGCATTTTTTAATCAGAAAGGCATAACGTTCCAACAATAGGTACCCCATGCACAAGTGAATACAATATTTTATTAATCTTTAGGAGCTATCTTAATCTGATTGTATCCAGAAAAACCATCCATCATGGAATAAGTCTCATAACCCATAGTCATATCCAGTATCATGTCTATATTGGGAAGTGGAAAGTCATCCTTTGGGCATGCCCTATTGACATCTCTAAAATCTGTGCAAATTCAAATGGATTTGTCATGTTTGGAAACTGGTACAATGTTTTTGATATCCATTTAGCATAGTCAATAGCTCTTATGAATCCTACTCCAAGGAGTTTCTCTAATTCTGCTTTGACTAGGAGAGCTATGTGAGGATGCATCTTTCTCAATTTTTGTTTAACCGGTTTGATACCCGTAGCTATGGATAGGTGATGCATGATAAGATTAGTGTCCAAACCTGGCATATCTAAATAATTCCATGAAAATTTGATCTTCTTTTTGTTAGGAATGGAAACACTAAGAGGTGGGGGGGGGGGGTGAATCAGTGTTCACTGTATTTTATCTTTTATCTTAATATTTAAACTGAACTTAAATACTTAAGTACTGAAATTAACATCCACATAAACATGAAACATGAAATCAACACATAACACCAATATGGTTATGGGGAAACCCAAATAGGTAAAAACCCTAGTGGGAATTGACACCCACTAATATTCTGTACTAGTGTTTTATGATCCTTGTTAGAAGATCCTTAACCCTGTTAGGAGTTGCTTTACAATATGTTTATTATAGTAGACCTTGTCAAGGGTCAGACCCTGTTAGGAGTCTTTTACAATAAACCCAATTAGGGATGCAGACTCACTATCCTAGATCTCACTTCTCAAGTGGTGAAGGCTACAACCTTTTGATCTCAAATAAACACTTTATCTGCTAGATGAACTATCACTGTAACACTGCTTGTTTGATCAGTTCCTTTGATGCGTTGATGCTTTGACCTCTTGAAAAGCTTTAATACATCATATAAACTCTTTTCACACTTCTCTACTTATCTCAACTCTCTACCAACCTACATACCAATTACAATGGGTGTATCTCATATTTATATGCGCAGACTAAATAAATAACTAGGTCAGCCCTTTAACTGATTACACACAATGCTTCCAATTGAATTGGCTCAAGAATTTTTACAAATAAACATATTTATATGTTTGAAACATAATTAAAATAGGTGCATGGCCTTTACATCATAAGAATATAACCGCAAATCAAAATGCCAACAGTCAGCTACTTACTCTGTTCTTCTTTGGCACACATTGGCTATGTAACTTCAACTATCTGTAACTTTGTCATACTTGCATATCTAATCATGTGCTCATAGACTAAGCATGAATATAGTCTAGCCAAATTATCTTCCAGGGTGCATACCATAACTTAGTCGTACACATGTGCGCTGGTGCTTTGAGCTTCACGTACTCTGTACACTGTCCAGTCTTCAACACAGCCAATTTTTTATCTTCTCATCAAGTGCAATGACTCCAAACTACTATATGACTTTGTTTCCATAATGAAAACACTATACTAAGTCATACACTAGTATAGCCAACTTTCCAACCATCTCCCCCTTTGTCATTAATGGCAACAAAGGAATATGGCCAAGTTGCTAACTGTTCCTTAATAAAAAAAACTCGTGTCTTATATCTCCCTTATACATAACTTTCTATCATATATCTCCTTATACATATCTATAACCATATTCTATACATACTCCCCCTTTGACATTAATGAAAAAGGTGCTTCAAAATTGTATATACAACTACTTACTATGAGAGAACATCTGGATATGCTATCTACAAGTTTTGGATCTCCTTCTTCCAAAATGTGATTAATGAGTTTACAATCTGGAGATGGGTGCATACTGCATACTATAGCTTCTCCAAATCTATGCTAGGACCTTGATCATATATCACCATGGTGGCATCGATCTCCTTGATAGTATGATTGAGTATATCTAGTGAGGGTGCAAGAGCATTCCTTAGCTGAGTTTTCCTAGCCCTTATCTTGGACATCTCCTTTTCTGCCTTCTCAATCTTCTCTATCTATCCTTGGTAGACATTATTACACATGTTCACATTAATGGATGGATCTTCCATTGATTTCCTTATTTTGTCTATTATAGCTTTAGCCTCTTGTATCTTCTTGTATAGATCACTAGTCAATTTGTCCTAGTTCATACAGTCTGCAATGATCTTTCTGCCCTTTGTTGCAAACTCCTTCAAGGATGCTTGACTAGTCTTTAGTGAGCTCAGGTCAAGTTCATAGTTGCTAACCAATTCCTTGAGCCTTTTCTTCAAATACTTCTCTTATGCAACTAGGGATGTAGATTCTTCCAGGCTAGAGAAATTATACTTGAACTGTGAAATAACTATACTCACATTATCAACGGAGTGTACCTTGGACACCTTCTTGTGTTTTGGTAACAAGTAGTTCAAGATGTTTAATAATTCTACAAGGAGGGGATCCCTCATTACCTGTTTCTCCTTGGATTTTTCCATAGCTAAGATGATGAATTTGATCAGGTCTTCTTGTCCCCATGAATCCAAACTTCTTGTGTTAGGTGTCAAACTTGACAACAATGCTGCTGAGGGAGTGATAGGAATGCTATCCATCACTTCTTGTTTTACCTTGATCATTTCAATTGATGGTTCATCTTTTTTCTCACTTCCTTTTACCTCTCCTTCTCTCTTTTGTTTTTCAACTTCTTTTTCTTTTCTTCTTCTTTTTCTATTTGTTCTTCTTTCTCATCTGTTATGTCCTCAATCAATACTTCTTGTTGTTGATTGGGAGGAGTGTTACTACATAAGTTCACAGCCTCTTGAGTGCTTACAAATGCCTCTTCAAACTTGTCCAGATCCATGTTTGTGGCTGTCATAGTGACTTTTATATTGTCAATAAAGATAGAATTATCCTTGAGTGTCTCTGTTATGGGCACATACTTCTCTACCTCTGTGGATGCATCAATTGCATGCACTAAATCTTGTGGACCTATATATGGTACATTAGTAGTCTCAAACTCTTTTGCAACCATTATGGGTACTTGAGCTTTGGGTGGAGTAGCCAGATACATGTGCCTATTCATGAAGACCTTCTCAAATGCCTTCTCTGTTTCCTTAGCAACCAAATCATAATTCTTGTCCATTATGTGCAGGGTCCTAGACTTGGTTCTAAGATGTGGATTTACTAGATCTAATAATAGATATTTCTCCTCTAAAAAACATACTGGCACACTCTCATCTAATATATTTTCTCTTATTCTCATATCTTCTTCAATGGCTTGTCTTTTTAGGAACTCCAAGATGTTCCACACATTATCAGGAATTGTGGTTTTCAGTTCTAGGACTATCTTCTTAAACTTCAACATGTGTTTGACAATCATTCCATGTATCTCTGATTTGTAAATCTCACTGTATTTCTCATAGAATTTTCCTACTTGATCAATTCGTCCTTCATCAACAATCCTTGTACTTAACACACTCAGACTAGGTTTGAAACTTACTTTGGGAGGAGGTTGAGTGTTCCTTCTATTCCTTGTTACTCACAAGGATGGATGACCAATGCTAATATCTTTCTGCCTCTTAGGAATTTCCTTATACTCAGGAGGAGCAGCAAGGTCAATGGTTTCTTTGGGCACATAAGGGGTAACATTAGTTTTACCCTTCTGAACATCAAATTTCTCAATTTTTACCTTCTTCAGCTTAGGATCCTTTGATTTTTTCTTTGTTGTTGTTGCGCTCTCAATTTCTAAATAAATATTTTCTTCCCTTGCTTTGTCTAAGTCTTCTTGTGATACACCATGAATTCTCAAGATTTATGAAGTAACCTTGGCAACTTTGCTTTGTGTTGCTACGTTGTTTAGAACAACATCAACTTCTCTAGTTTTCTCTTCATATGTTCCCTATCTTGGATCATTAAGGTCTTTAGGGGATGAAATAAATACTTGTGCATATGCTTCTAAAACTTTTTCATCAACCTCATATCCAAGTGGATGGATCCACTTTGTCCTTGGTTCAACTGCCTCCATGCATGTTGTGTCTGTCTCAACCATGAAGCAAATAGTATCTTTGTATTTTTCAACAATTTTCTCTAGAATTCTGTATCTCATCTGCATCTTAACTCTAAATGTCTTCAAATCTAGTGTCATGTAGTCTCTTAGAGTGCTCTCAGTAGATACCTTGAAGGATATCTATGGCATGGTAGGAATAGTCTTGTCTAGGTATGAATCTGATACCTTTCCAACAATATGGAAGTACATATAGATAATTAGGGACCCAAACCTAAATATATTGGTCTTGTCATGCTTGATTGTCTTAATGTTATCTATTAACTATGTGCACAAGATCTCACATAGATTAAACTCTCCATTCTCTTTCATAATTCTTATTACTGCAAGAATTGTGGCCGCAGACACACTATTTACCCTACTAGTGTATTGGAACCTATAACCTAGTATCATGGACATCAATTTGATGTCACCTTTCTCAATAGGCTCTATGGTCATTCCACACCTATCACTTCTTGACTTGCAGGTTTTCTCAAAAAAATTTCTCACATCTTTTCCGACTAGAAGAATGGTGCTTGTTTTAGAGAGGCCTATCATCTCATGAATTAGGTCACTAGTAATTCTGGCCGGCACTTCACCTATCCAAAATAGGTGATCATGAATCCTTCTTAGTAGAATATTGATCCATTCTGATTTGTAGAACTCATATGCCATAGCATACTCCACTAAAGGGTGATTATTCCACTACGCATACTCATCCATGAAGGTTTTATCTGATTTCATCATTATTTCCATTTGCAGCCTTAATCTGTGCAATCCTACTAGCTCTCTCTTATAGTATATGTATGCCCTAATGTCCTTGACATGCATAACACCCATAGGCATGTGGGAGAATGCCCCTTCTAGGTCATCTAACGTAGTTTTAAATGGGTGCCTCTTGAATACATACCTTTTCTTCTCTGCAACATCAAATACTATAGGAGTAGCCATCACTTAATTGGATATCACTTTCCAAATGATCTTGAAGACTTCTTGAATGAACGCGATGAACTAGGGTTTCCACAACTGATCAAATGCATAGAAAATCACTTGTTGAATCAAACTGCAATCCTTCTCAATCAAATGCTAGGGCTCTTCTTCTCTCCAATCACTCTGAATTTGAATGCAATGAGATATTTACAAACTTCTGTGTACTTTAAAGTAGAAAATCTTCCATTAATGCTTGTCATGTAAACCAAGTTGTCACTTGAAAATTTCTTTCTTTCTGCAATCAATCAACTAGTGCACTCTTGCACATAGGTTCTGCTAGTCTCCAAAGGCTTAAGTCCAAAGGCACATACTTTGAAAGTGAGTATACTAGCCACGCAGGGGTCTAGAGATAAATTAGCTCCCCCTATGACCCTGAGGGCCATTCATCTAGATGTAGAGGGTGTGTCCACTATGGATGCATCCAATACATTATCATCAACCTTATCATTCTTTTCTTCTGACCAAGTCAAGCTCGCATCCTCTGAAGCTTCACAAACTTAACTTCTCCTTCGGTATCCAATACTGGTTCTTCAAGATTTTTAGGGCTTTCATGACCTTGCATCCTTGATCTGTAAAACTTTGAGATGTGTCCAGCCTTGTTACAAGAGTGAAAAATGACTAGAGGCCTTATATTCCTCAACGCATTGACATGGGTCACCATTTTACATTGCTTAGTGAGTGACCATTATAATTACATATCTGACATGTAACATTTTGAGAACTTCTTATATTTGGCTGATTTTGATTTCTCTAGTTCTGCTGAGTTCTATTCTTTTGACTTGTTTTGCAATTCATAGCTTTGTGACCAAATTTATTGCATGAATAATAGTAACCATTGAAAGGTCTTACCTTTGTACAATTCCTCACTATGTGTCCATGCTTGTTACATGCATAACAAGTACGATCTACTAGCTTGCACTCATTCTTAGGTGGTTCAATATGATCCTTAGTCTGACTTCCAGTCTCTTTAGCATCTGAGGTGCCTTCAGGTGCTTTCATTCTTGCTCACATATTGTCAATCTGATTTTGTGCTTCATTGTATCCAATGCAGCTAGTATCTACTTTAACTCTTCTTGCATAAAACTAAGATTCTATCAAATTAGAACTAGTGTACAATTTCTCAATGTGATTCTTTGCCTCTTTCAATTCAGATTCCAAGCTACCTTTTTTATTTCGTAGCTCCAAGATTTCCATGTTTTCTTGCCTCAATTCTTCATTTAGTTGAAGGTTCTCTTTGATCTGCTCATCATAGACTTCTTGAGTGTTAGTCAGCTTATCATCTAATTCTTCAATATGTTCTTTTAGAGATGAATTTTCTTCACTGGGATTTTTTATCATAATCCCTAAATCACTAGTAGAGCATTCTTTCAAATCTTTTCTTAGCCTTTTGATGACTACTTGAGCATCACTGACTTTTTCTTTAAGTTCTTCAATTTCTTTTTCAGATATGTCTAGGTCTTCAAGAACAACTTCAAGATTTGTTTTTAGATGTTTCATTTCTTCTTTGTCCATGATCTTCTCAAGTGGTTAAACTTCTTTGCTGAGGACCAGAGCTCTGATACCAAATGTTAGGAATGGGAACACTGAGAGGGGGTGAATCAGTGTTCACTGTATTTTATCTTTTATCTTAATCTTTAAACTAAACTTAAATACTTAAGTAATGAAATGAACATCCACATAAACATGAAACATGAAATCAACACATAAAACCAATATGGTTATAGGGAAACCCAAATAGGTAAAAACCCTGATGGGAATTGACACCCACTAATATTTTGTACTAGTGTTTTATGATCCTTGTTAGAATATACTTAACCCTATTAGGAGTTACTTTACAATATGTTTAGTATAGTAGACCTTGTCAAGGGTCAAACCTTGTTAGGATTCTTTTACAATAAACCCTGTTAGGGGTGTGAACTCACTATCCTAGAGCTCACTACTCAAGTGGTGAAGGCTACAACCTTTTGATCTCAGATAAATACTTTATCTTCTGGATGAACTGTCACTGTGACACTGCTTGTCTGATCAGTTCCTTTGATGCCCTAATGCTTTGACCTCTTGCAAAGATTTAATACATCACATAAACTCTTCACACACTTTTTCTCTACTTATCTCAACTCTTTACCAATGTACATACCAATTACAATGGGTGTATCTCATATTTATATGCGCATACAAAACAAATAACTAGGTCGTCCCTTTAACCGATTACATACAATGCTTCCAATTGAATTGTCTCAAGTGTGTTTACAAAAAAACATATTTATATGTCAGCAACCTAATTAAAATAGGCACATGGCCTTTACATCATAAGAATATAACTGCAAATCAAAATGCCAATAGTTAGCTTCTTACTCTATTCTTCTCTGGCACACACTGGCTGTGTAACTTCAACTATCTATAACTTTGTCATACTTGCATATCTGATCATGTACTCATAGACTAAGCATTAATATAGTCTAACCAACTTATCTTCTAGGGTGCATATCATAACTTGGTCATGCACATGTGTGTTGGTGCTCTGAGCTTCAGGTACTCTGTAAATTGTCCAGTCTTCAACACTTAGCTAATTTCTGATCTTCTCATCAAGTGCGCTAACTCCAAACTACTATATGACTTTGTTGCCATAATGAAAACACTATACTAATTCATATACATTAGTATAGCCAACTTACCAACACTTTTTCTATAAGAACTTAGTGTAAGCTTCTTTTTCTTGTGGTGACAAGGACTGAACCAAGTGTACTATCTATGGAGCCTCATCTACACCCAAATTGACTTTTTGTATTGGTTTGATAAGCACTAAAGATCTATCTTTAAAGTAGCTAGGGAGATGATCAAGTACCTCATCCTTAGGTGCCTCAGAGAGGTTTTCACCCTTGGATACGTCATTTCTTTTAGCTTTTTTTGGTTCTGACACCGCCACATAGTGGTTTTTTCCATCATAACTCTTATTCTTTTGATTTTCTTTTCTTTTTATTTTTTGACTAAGGTACTTGATGTATGACTCTATCATGCTAGTAGTTGATTCACTAGTGGAAGAGACTATAGGTTCAATGGCATTCAAGTAATAGGTTATCTCATAATCATTTTGGAACGTCAAGAGCTCAGGTTCTTGATAGCGTTGGGACCAATCAATGAGGTTAGGATGAATAAGAGGTAAGTTAATAAATGGTTCAAGGTTGTGAATGTGAATGATATCACCTCTAGTGACTGAAGACTTGGAGTTCGTTAAGTATCCTTCTAAGCTACCCAAATTGGGATTCATCCTAACAAGTGAAGAATCATCTACTAAGTAAACATGTGGGTTGAAATCCTCTAATTCTACATGAGACTCATCGGCTACCTCAGGTTGATAACTATAAGTGTGGATGACATCAACATCTATGTCAAATATGGAAGGCTCTGAGAAGGAGTCCCATTCATAATCATATGAACTTGTTTATGAAATTCTACTAGGATGTCTTGATGTGGAAGTTCTAATTTCATCAAGGGTAACACCTTCTCTCTCCATCAAATGAACAATATTCCTGCATTGACATTCTTTGATAGGATCTTCTACATCTAATTAATCTTGTTCTAAGGTTGCAACTGTCTCATGAGTGATTGGACTATCTGAATCTCCCCGAAGGAGATTAGTGGAAGGGACCCAATCTTCACACATATCCTACTGATTTGTCAAATTAGGTATGTATTCTAGTTCATCTTCACTATCTGACTCATCAATGATAGGATTAGTGTTCTTGCTGCGATTCACAAATCCTAGGCCAACCGTCTTCTTAGACTTGTGTCCAAAAATATCATGATCAAGGGGTTTGACTCTAGCATACAATCTGTGACTAAGAGGACCATGTCTAGGAAAGCCCATCTATTTGACAAAAGTATACCCTCTTCCATAAGCCTTAGGAGAGGGAGAGAATTTCTCATTGTGCATGTATTTCTCTTCTCTATGAATCCAATATTTAACAACCACCTCTTCTTTCTCATCTTGAATAGGAACTGAGGAACCTAACACACTGATGATAGGTAGATGACACTTCTTGCATATCATTAATCCACGGTCTACAAAGTAATATATTATACGCAAGGGGGCCAACGTCAACTATTTGGAATAAAATATCTTTTTCAACAGGGCCAATCCTAACAAGAAGGATGGCCAACCCCTTGGAAATTCTTTCTGCCTCATCATAGGCTTTGATAGTCATCTTTTTTCTAGTATCTATAACTTGTTCATAATAACCCAATGTCTTCAAAAGACTCAAAGAACAAATATTAATCCTAGCACCCCCATGTATCAACATGTGCCTAACATAGTTTTTGTGGATCATGACCTCAATACGAAGAGCGAGATTATGCGGGTAAGGTAATGAGGGCTAGCAATATGGTTAACCATGTTCTGTAATTGATCAACATCTAAGTTTTTAGGGATGTTTTTTGTGTGCAAAGCATCCTCAAGGACTTGCTTGTGTCTCAAAGACAACTCTAAAAGATCAAATATTGAAATCTGAGCTAGGGTTCTTTGCAACTGATCAACAAGATTATAGCTCAACTTAGGATTGACTACTGGTTTTGAGGTGATATTCTTGGATGTCACTATCTTTGGTTTACTTCATTGACTTGAACTAGGTCCTCTAATGACAAGGGGACCTTGACTTTGTGTGACAACATTGAGAGTTTGAGACAACACTCTAGTGTGAGGACCCCTTAGCACCAGGATGGGTTCTTCATCAAAGATAGGAGAGTCCATGTCTAGATCATAACCATAGGGATCTTTATTCCTCATCATGTTGACATTCTCTTCTACAACTTCAAGCATGTTGATGACATTCTCTACATCTGTGTAAGTGTAATTGACCTCAGCCTTGCCATTCTTAGGTTTAGAGGTTTCCCGCTTCTCATACTTGGGCAAAGGTTCTTTGAATGCCTTATGATCAACATTGGTGTTCAATCCATCTACTTTAAGTTTTCCATTCTCAATGAGATCTTGGATGATATGTTTGAGTTTCCAATAGTTTTCAATATCATGTCCAATGCAATTGTGAAACTTGAAAAAGGCTTTCTCATCCCACCAACGTGGCTTAACATTAGGTCTATAATGCTTTGAGGGGTCTTGAGGATGCACAAGGTTGTTAGCAATGAGTGTTTTTAAGACAACCTCATATGAATCACCAAGTTTTGAAAATTGGCATCTCTCTTTCTTAAAGCTTATCTTGGTATCTTGGCTTGTGCTCTTATTGATTTGATGCGTTGAGTTTCATGGCTTGAACAACACTAGACAAGTGGAGAACAACTTGATCTTTGGGTTGAGAGGAGTCCACAACTCTATCATTTACCACTTTTTTGTTCCTATTCCAATGTGATTTCTTTCCTTTATCCTTGTTGGAATTGTTGTTATTTTGACCATTGTTGTTGTTGTTGTTTCCATGTTTGGTCAAAATTCCTTGTTCTCTCAAAACATCCTCAACCCTATATGCAGTTTCAATCATGGTGTCAAAGGAATAAAAAACCATCTTCCTAACTTCATACCGCATTTTGGGAACCAAGTTACTAACAAGGATGTCAATCTTCTCATTTTTAGGAATTGTCCCCTTGATTTTTTGTTAAGTTGCATAAGTCCAACATGGTGACAGATCTTGAAAGGTTGTATGCAAAGTTTTGGACAAATCTATGGACGAGCTCTTTGAAAGTATTAACGGGGGGAGTTATGTTGGTGAACCTTTCCATTGCTTGACCCTTAAGACTCCTTGGGAACAATCTCATGAGGTACAAGTCATCTTGATGAAACTCAAAAATCATGGTATAGAATTGACACAGGTGATCATGTGGGTCTCCATTCCCATCATACTTGTCATATTGAGGGATCTCAACCTTTCTAGGGAAGTCTTTCATGTTAACACTTTTTTCAAAAGGATTAGGACAAATTGACTCAAGTGAGAATGAACTCTTGTGTTCCGACATCATTTCCATCATACTCTTAATTTGTTTGATCTCTTCTTCTTGAGATGGACCTTGCTTCTTAATCTTCTTGTCAATATCACAGTTGTAGGGTACTCTAGTGCCCTTGTTGATTAAACTCTCTAGGAATTTTTCTTTGTTTTTCTCTAAGTATCTCTCTACATACTTCTAGAAGAGTGATTCTTGTTGTATCTTCATGAAGTCTTGGGAGTTGAGGTTAAAACTTGAGCTACTATTCCCATATTTTGAACTATGGTGAGCATGTTGTGAAGGTTGTCTTGAGTTCCTAAGAGGTTTTCATCTCCTATAATGATCATGTTGTGAAGCCCTTCTTCCTCTAGGGCTAGGAGATTGTGAATGTGTTCTTGAATGTCTTCCACTTCATGGAGTCTTAGGAGGAGTGGATGGAGGAGAGTTGTTTCCACCACCAACATGCATGTTGTTAAATCGATCATTAAGTTGTTGGGCCAAGAGTCTATCTTTCTCTTCCTGGAAGGCTCTCTATTCTATCTCCAACAAGGCTTGTCTCTCTGACTCTAGGAGTCTAAACTACTCTTCCTTTTTCAGCTTGTTCATCTAGGAAGGCTTTTCTTTCACGCTCAATTCTCTTAAGTCTTTCACTCGTGTATCTTGAAGTTGTTTTGAGTGGTGAACTTGGTCTTGAATGTCTAAACAAGTCATTGGTGTATGCTGCATTCACACGGGTGTCATAGGGTTCATCATCTTGGTTTTCATGTTGTGATTGTTCTTCTTGATAGGCTTGCCTCTTCTCTCTTCCAGTCCTTTGGTGTACATCCAAATATCTAGTTGAGATAAGGGGTGAGACTAGTCGATTTTCATGAGAGGAATTGCCAAACAAAATTTTATCTCTATGTTTTTCAAATATGTCATCAAGGCATTTATCCATTTCTTCCCTCTCTCATCGAGTCATTGTGTGACTCATATCCATATCTAAGTGAGAAGATGTTAAGGGTGTACTCAACTCACTAAGGTTACTCTTGGGGTCAAACCAAACTTTTGAGTTGTTCCTGGGTGATTGATCAAATATGAGTTCTTTTCCCTTACATTTTTGGTGAGTTTGAACTAAGGGAAATTGGTCAAAGACTACTTGAGGTCACTTTCCTTGATATAATTGATATCTTGTTGTAACCAACATGAAATAAAAGGTACTAGGTGATAGGATGACCCTAAGAAATGTTGGTACCAAACTAGGATAGTAAAAGCACTCACTTGTCCATAAGAGAGGTGATAAGATAGAATTTTGAAAGAGGCATAAACCACAGAGGTGCCCACTCAATGGGTGAATACCCTAACACATATGGATCAGGAGGATGATTTACCCAAGCTATATTGATTGAATTTGATTTTGTATGGAAGTGAATGGACAAGAGATTACTAAAACTCTCCAAGTGTGTTATCAAAGGATCCAAAGGTTTATCTTCTCAACAAGTACAGTTTCTAGCTCACCGAATCCAAGAAAGGTCACTCGTGAAATCAAAGATTAATAGTTCAAGAGCTCAAAATGCAAGAATCCAAGGTGCAAACAGGCTTCTAATAGCAGGGTAAGTGACCTGATCTGACCTAGATCGACCGAGGAAGACTGGAAATGATAGGATAGAAAATTGAGAAAGCTGTAAAAAGTTGGTTTTTTGACTTGAGAACTCAATTTTTGTTCATTTTAATTGACCAATCAGATGCATTAACAGATTCTTATCATTAATCAGGCACACAAGACAACAATCAGGGAGTTTAAGCAAATAATTGTCTTCAAACAATGAGCAAGGGACAAAGCAACCTTGAACATAAAAAAGAATAGTGATGTAGTATTCTACTCCCTAAGGAATCTACTTGTGTATGTTCTCAAAGTGTTTTTCAGTCATACACATAGTCCTAGAGAAGAAAACTTTGGTTTCACTATGGTTCATAGTAATGGTCAACTCTGCAACTCTTTCAATTTGAAGTGGGTGAAATCCAATCCTGGTACACTGAGGTTTTGACACAGTCTAAGAATTTAATCATTCAGGAGCAACTGAGGAGATATGATAGCCCAACAAGAGACCACACCTATGGAGATTTCTTCCACAAGGATATTTATATAGCATTTTTTTCTCCATAGTAGGAATGGATAATACCACTTGAGGTTTCATCCATGTGGTTTACCTAATAAAGAGAGTGTCCACTATGGTTAACCATCTCTAACAAGGAAGACTCACAATATGGACCACATGGGGACTTATCTTGGATTCAAGGGTTCTAAGTTTCTGATGTGCCCAAAAGGGAACAAAGCATACTCCTCTAGTTTATTCACCTCACCAAAATATAGAAAGCAAATTAATTGACATGCTAAGTTGAAATCACCTCACCAAGGTTTGTATGCCAACAACAATGACTATCAATCTCTCTAAATGGGACCAAGAGAGAATGTACCATCAAGTGTTGAAGACTAAACCAAGTAGGACAATGAGATGATAACTCCTTCCCTACCTACAAGGGGTTCTATCATCAAGAAGAGCTTCGCATGTAAGAAAAGTGAATGAAACCCACTCTCTCAAGAATACCACAAATAGTGTTCATAGGGCCTAATTACTATGTGAAACCTATATGCAAGAAAGAAAATCTAGATTCATTCTTTCCTTTAGAGCAAAAATTGAAAATGTGATCTATGAAAGCAAGAAACACTCAAGTCAAACACATGAGAGGTTCATTTTTATTTCCAGAATCCAAATGTTATAGAGATGCAACAAAATACCTCAAGTCCAAAGCAAAGCGCTTAGTATATTTTACCTTATTTTTATTTTTGTTGAGCTTTTCTGTGCAAGCAAGCCACAAACTCTCCAACAAGTTAGACAAGCAAACAAGCAAACAATATATGTAACGTATATTCAACTTATGCAAACCCTAGGGTTAGATCTAAAAATTAATTGTTAGGAGCAATAATAACCAACAAATAATCCAAATGACAACTCATATCATGCATTGAACCATGTGAAAAATAAGTGCATACTCATCAAAAAAAAAAATAATTTGCATTTGACCTAGTCAACAAGATCAGATTTTTTTTAATATAATTTCGGCCACAAAAATAGAAATACAAAACAAAGATCCCTACTAAAAAATAGAGATCTTTCCAAAAATGTAAAAATTTTGGAAAAATTCCTTAATTTGTGCACTAGGGACCTGATTTATCAAAACATACCAGTTTTCAAAGATTTATCTAATCTAACATGCAAGTGCAAGAGTAATCTAAATCAATTTCCATGGAGGCATGAGAGAAGAAGACAAGACAAGAGAAGTTGCAATTTTCAAGCTCAAGTGCTCAAATTCTCCTCCAAAATCACTCTCCAAACCAGTAGCATAACAATAGCATAAAATCTTCATCTCTAAATGAGAAGGAGAGGATTCTTTATAAAATATTTAGAAATGAATGGACGGTCAAGATTAAGAGGCAAACATAAATGAGCAATGGTGGAGATTAAATGTTGGTTGATCCATGTGCTCAAGATTCTCAAGAGGCAAAATGAATAGGCATGATTAAGAGGCAAAATAATGAGCGGTTGAGATAAAGAGGCAAAAACCTTTTTCAAAAAGTCAAAATATTCTATCTCATTGGAAAGTGCACTTTTCTTTTTATTTTTATTTTATTATTTTTAGCAAAGTGATTTCCACTATTTTATTAAAAGATTTTTTTATTTATTTAAAAAGGGATTTTTATTTAATTAAAAGGGAGCATGTTCTTTTAATTAAATGAGACTTAGGATAAATGATCAAACTTTAGGAAATATTGAAATAATTGAATTAATTATGATTTGATCAAGGAAATTGATTTGAATTGAAAATATTGCAAGGCATTGATTCAAGAAATTGATAAATTGATGAATGGGGGCCCATAGTCTAGGCGACCATTTTAGGCTGCATACACCTTGGTTGCTGATTATCAAATGGTGCAAAAATGATATGTTTCAAGCTCTTTTATCCTTCACAAACTGAGTAAGTTCATTAATCACAGGTAGCTCAACTTTGCATAGTGTCTAGTCAAACAAAATCTCACGAACACAAGATATGAATCTCCAAGTGTCGCGATCACAAATATAGACTCCATAGTGTCTGTACACACCATATCTAAGCCTGCATGAGCTCATTCCACATAATCAGGGGCTAGATATTTTTTGGTGTCTTCATCCAATGCTCCCCCTAAGGCCATGCAGCCTTCTAGGTTGATGTCTCAATGAAATCATCATGCGAAGACACAGTGGCATCTACTGTCTCTCCTTGAACCAATACCTTAGTGAACTCTTTTATCTTCCATACTTTCTCATCCTCTTCATTTGCAAATTTCTTGAAATGATTCTAAAAATCATCCATATACTCATTAATAATTTTACCACTATCACCAACATTGTTCTTTATAACCATAGGAGGTGGTCCTCTTGGTCCTCTTCTATTGTCCTTGTAACTGCAAAACTTTTCAATGTGTCCAAGGTTGTTGCATTTGTAACATGTAGGTGGTCTCCTTCTATCCCGATTTACCTATAGCTTACAGTACCTTGCAGTATGCCCAAAATTATTACATTTGAGGCATGTGATCTTGGATGTTGACTCTTCTCTAATGTAGTCTTGTTTATATCTAGACTGATCAGGTTTTCTACATTCTTCTTTCTTATGTCCATAATCATAATAGTTATAATAATAACCAGAAAAAGGTTTGAAAGAACTGTTACCTCTACAATCTCTTTTCATGTGTCCAAGTTTGTTGCATCTAAAGCATCTACCTCTGAAAGGTCTGGTCTGATCTCTAGGTCTCTCAAGATTAGGTCTTTCTATAGTCTTTGCTTCATGTGTTTCTTCATTAGTTTTATTAAATTTTGCTTCATTGAATCCAAGTCTAGTCATGTCTCCTTTAGGTTTTTGTCTTTCTCTTTGTTCATCAATCTTATCACTGCTCATGTGCAACTTATCAATATCCAATTTGGATTGAGCGAGTTCCCCTTTTATGATCTGATTGTACTTCCCCAATTCTAGACACTTATCCTTGTAGTGATCAAGTTCAGTCTTCATTTGTCCTATCTACTCATATTCTTCTTTTAGTGACTCTTCAACTTTGTATCTTACATCCTTTTCATGTTGAATATCTTTAATCATCAAAAGATTGATTTGTTCTTTTTCCTCCTCCAACTTCTTTACTTGGTCTAACGTATCATTGTTTGAATCCTCTTTGATCTTATCCATAAGGTCTTGTTTCTAAATTCTTGAAGTTTTAAGCTATTCTTTTAGTTTCTTAATGAAACCTTCTGCTCTTCTCAATTTAAATTTCAATTCACCATTCTCAGCATTCTCTTTGTCTAGGTGATCAAGTGCTTCTTCAAAGTTCTCTTGCACAATTTCTAAATCCATTCTGATCTCCCTTAAGCTGCTAGACTTTCTCTTCAAGGGCCAATAGTTTTGATACCAATTGTTAGGATTAGGTAATACTGAGAGGGGGGGTGAATCAATATTACAATACTTTAATTTAAAATTCAACAAATTGTAAATAAACCATATTAATGCTAAAATGAAAAGAACATAAATGCACAACACATAACTCATAACACCATGATTTTTTTTCAAGGAAGCCCTAGCCAAGGGAAAAACCCAGTGGGGATGGTACCCACAACTATGCACTAAAATATAGTATCCCTATTAGGAGATCTAGCACTGTTAGGAGATGATTATTACATAGTACATTTCCTTGTTAAAGGAATAAAAAACCATGTTAGGGGTATACAAAAACCCTGTTAAAGGTGGTGAGCTTACAACTCTTACAATCATAATCCTGTCACAAAGTATTCTTCAAAAGTGAACAATACAAGCATCTACTATGCTTAGATAGTTCCAGTTATAGCTCTGTCAAAAATTGATCTCACATCTTCTCTCTTCTCTCTAATTCACATCCATCAAATCATCATCACAATCAAACTAATCACTTCCACAAAAAAACTGTACACTTATATAAATTCTACCATCCAGTCAGCTCTCAAAATACAACAAAAAACATAATAATTACTTATGCAAATGATAAACATAAATTCGAAAATCTTATATTACCAAAGTGTCAGAAATATACAATATCCATCTGACTTAGCACATTTCCATACCAACTAACCTTTCCTTAATCATTGTGAATGCTCATATTGTTAGAAATAGGGAATATTGAGAGGGGGCGGGGGGGGGGGGGGTGAATCAGTATTTCAAAAACTTTTACTTTTGGCCAATTATGGATATAACAAAATAACTTGAAGCTTGCATAAAAAAGTAAACTAAATAACAAGCATAGAAATAAAGAAAATGAGCTCATAACACCATGTTTGTTCTTGAGGAAACCCTAGCCAAGGGAAAACCCCAGTGGGGATGATACCCATAATTGATTCACTAAACAAAAGTATCTGGTTAAGGATGTTGACCCTACTAGGTGTCTATTACATACATATAGTGTCTCTATCCTGATTAAAGGACTCTAGGCCTTGTTGGAAGCCTCAACCTTGTTAGGAGTTGGTATTACAAAAATAGGATCTGTACACTTCCCAAACATGCAATATAAAATGATATTTGAATACAAAGGTAAAGTACATAACCTTTTACTACTACCGAATAGCTTTTCTATTCTGATTTAGCTTTCTAGGCTCTTCTCTTTCATACAGAGAGTCTACTTTCTTTTCTTCTTACAATATACAACTTTGCATCATAGCATTACAACATTACAAGACTTATTACATCTTCACATTACATGCTTCTTACATATATACAAGTTATTAAGAATAATAACTTCTAATCGACTTTACTAAACATAGACTCTTTCCAAAATACAAAATCAATTCATGCTGCCTAAGGGTTAACATATAGGATGTCATCCCTTATATGGTTAAGTCATTATTTTGATAAACAAAATAATCGCTTAGCTTAATATTCTCATTTTGTCTTCTTGCTCTATTCAGGTCAGCTTCAACACTGTCTTTGTAATCTTCTAATATCTCCTTCTGTACATGTCGTACAGAATTGTGCTCTCATATGTAGCTTTGATATACATAGAATTATCCATGTTCAAGTGCGCATGCATTGAATCTACTTTTGTGAACATCGCTAACCAAAACTATCTCTGATTAGGCTGGTAAATAATGTTGTACTTAGACAATTTTCACTTACTCATACAAAACTACTTTCTTCTATTATGCGATCAACACGGTGATTATATTTTTCCATAATGACAACAATATGATATAATACTCAACCAAGTTTCCAAAAATCTCCCCCGTTTTCATTGGTGGCAACATATAAGAAAATTGGCTAAGTCCCAGAAACTTTAAGATACAAAATTGTGGCCATGTATATAAATTCATACAACTACTTATATCTCCAAAATATCTATATCTTCGAAATATCTATATTCCCCCTAAGAGTATACTCTGTGCTATACATATACTATCTATACATAAAAATTTCTGCTAATACTACTCCCCCTTTGACAACAATGACAAAGGTGTCAAAAACTTTATGTCAAAAATTGGTTTACCTTTAAGATTTCAAAATTGCAAGGCTGGTAGGCTTGCAATACAATCTGCAAAATTTGTCTTTAGACTCTCTATCTCCTTATCCGATGATTTCTGTACCACATCTAAAACACTTAGCAGTGCACATAGGCCAAATGATGCAATTTCACATGCCTTTAGGTTTGCATAGTGAAATTTTCCATAAGATGTCTTTGAAGAAAGACATTCCTCTAATTGAGTTTCAAGAATACTCAATTTTATTGATACATGCTCTCTTAATATAGAGAATATCTTCATTCTCTTCCCCTTATCATCATTGAGAAGTCTCATATCATCATAGATTTTACTAATGTTCCTTTCAATGTCTGAGATATTCACATTAGGGCCTGAAATAAGGTTTACTGCCGCTTGTATCTCTGACTCTTTGATCTTCATTTTCTCTATTATTTCTGATATATGGTTTTCTAATTTTTTACATTGAATGGTCATTGTTTTGCCTCTTTCCAAACATCTTCTTAAATCTTTGATACAAATTTCTAGATGGTCTATATCATTTTTGATATTCTGACATACATCTTGAAATATTTTAGGTTCATGAGCTGCTTGATCTTTTACTGTGGCTATATCTGATAAGTTAGTGAATTTTGCATCAAAATCTTTCACAACTTCTTTTTGTTAGGAATAACAGTCCACAATACAACTAAGAGGGGAGGTGAATTGGTTGTATAACAGATTATTAAACTTTTAAACTTTAAGTAGCACAATATCAAATCCAATGAACACAATGAATGCCAACACAATAACACAATATTTTGGTCTAGGGGAAACCCTGTCAAAGGTAAAAACCATGGTGGAAATTAGCACCCACAAATGATGTATTGAGATTATAGTTATCCTTGTTAGAAGATATAGCCCTGTTAGGAGCTTATTGAAACATTACAGTACATAGTCCTTGTTAGGGGACATACCCTATTAGGAGTCAAGAATGAAAGGGAGGGCTCACTGCCCCTAGGCTCACTACCCAAAGAAGGTTAATCAAAACTCACTATTCCCAACAAGTGTATATGAATAAATACATACAGTAGACACAAGCTCACAACTTTCACTACCTCTCTATATCATCTTCTTCTCATACATGTCTTTTTCAAAGAAAATACCTTTCATTTATACCTTATTACAATTCTTATTATTTGTAAGGCTTTCCTAATTAAAAATAATTACATAAACCCTTGCTAAGATACAAATGATATCTAGAACAAGTCTACAATGATTATAATACAACAATTAAGGACTGACATCCTTAATTCAAGTTTTCCATCTGTTATACATGCTACATCTTTATAGTCAGCTTCCAAATAGATCACTTTCTAGAGTACACACCATAGATGATGTCATCCTACATTCTGTACCTTGTGTAGTTCATAGAACACTCTTCAATAATCTATCTTTCATCTCTGAATTTTGCATGCACTGATTCAATATCTTATGAAAGATATACACAAAACAAAGAGACTAACTCTGTCATTTCTCCCTATCCCAGTCAGTGACCAGTCTTCACCAAAACATCTGTAACTCATCCAGTATGAAAAATTACATGATGTGATCTTGGATATAAGATCACAACATCCTTCTAAACTCTCATATGTCTACATAGCATCTGAAACATCTGTACAATATCTGTACATTGTGATAACCATTTTGATTCCCTCATAGAAAAATATGTTGACATTAGTAACAAAACACAAATGACAATAGTATGAATTCCCATTCAATAATGTAGTGATTAAACATTTCAAATGTCTCAATCACCTCCCCATACATTATCAATATCCAACAATCTCCCCCTTTGGCTTTGATGTCAACATATGGAAAAATCTTATCCCAAAGTTATATCAATCCAAAGTCCTGCAACCAAACAATCTCCCCATACAGTAGGGATTTTCTCATAGAAAAAATCCCCCTTTGACAACAATGGAAAAGGGTTTCATGAGTCATCAACTTCTCTTCATAATCCTTCTTCCACGATCACTCCCTCTAAGGAGTAGATCCCTACATCCAGTCCAGATTATGATAAGGCTTTGAAAACCCCTGGACTGATGCATCTCTACATCATTTAATTTTGGCTAGGAGGGGCCTAAACCCCTAGCATACCTCTGAGATATTCAAAGGTATCTTTCGGCAGTGACTTTGTGAAGATGTCTACAATCTACTCTTTTGTGCTGATATATTCTAATTTGATTTCTTTTTCTACCACCTTCTCTCTCAAGAAGTGATACTTGATACCAATATGTTTAGCTTTGGAGTGCATCACTAGATTCTTTGACATATTCACTGTATTGGTGTTATCACAATGGATAACCACATGCTCATCAAAAGTTATTCCAATGTCTGTCATCATTTGTTTCATCCAAAAAATCTAAGTACAGTTTATAGTAGTAGCAACATACTCTGATTCAATAGTAGATTGTGCTATAGAATCTTGTTTCTTACTTAGCCAAGAAACCAACATTTTCCCAAGGAAAAATGCACCACCACTAGTACTTTTTATGTCATCAATATTCCCTACCCAATCAACATCAGTATAAGAATGAAGTTTAAAGATATCATTTATGTCATACCATAAGCTATAGTCTATGGTTCCTCTTAGATACCTCAGTATCCTTTTCATAGCAGCTAGATGTGTTTCTTTAGGTTCTGCCTGATATCTAGCCACAATTCCAACAACATTAGCAATATCTAGTCTGGCGTGGGTTAGATATTGTAAT
The DNA here is from genome assembly GCA_027943335.1 of Chamaecyparis obtusa. Lineage (NCBI taxonomy): Eukaryota > Viridiplantae > Streptophyta > Pinopsida > Cupressales > Cupressaceae > Chamaecyparis > Chamaecyparis obtusa. The sequence goes on along the minus strand of BSBK01001821.1, from coordinate 864,016 downwards.
CCTCCAACCATTGATCTATACAAGGTCTGGAAAATAAACTTTGATTCTTCATCAATTATTAGCTTGTTACCAGTTACCATAGGTGTTCCTACTGGTTTACAATCTTCTATTCCAAACTTTTTAAGGAATTCTTTGAGATACTTGGTTTGAGAAATGAAAATACCTTTCTCATCCTGAGTTATTTGAAATGCAAGAAAGAATTTCATTTCACCTATCATGGACATCTCAAATTCACTTTTCATTTCTTTAGAAAATTTCTTACATAGATCATCATTACCTCCAAAGATAATATCATCCACAAAGAATTCTATTATCAGGATTCCATCTTCACTAGTTCTTATATACAAATTGATGTCTGCATTACCTTTTCTAAATCCAAGCCGAAGTAGATACTTGTCTAACCTTGCATACCAAGCCCTAGGAGCTTGCTTCAGCCCATATAGATCTTTCTTCAATTTTTCACACCATGTCTTTATCTTCACATAGATGAAATCCATCTGGTTGTTCTATATAAACTTCCTCTTCAAGATATCCATTCAGAAATGCAGATTTCACATCCATCTGATACACCTTGAAGTTTTTATGTGCAACATAAGCCAAGAACAATCTTACTACCTCTATTCTAGCAATAGGAGAAAATGTTTCTTCAAAGTCTATTCCTTCTTTCTATCAGTATCCCTTATACACTAGTCTTGCTTTGTTCCTTACAATAGTTCCTTCTTCATCCATCTTGTTTCTAAAAACCCATTTTGTTCCTATCACATTTTTTTTTAGGTCTAGGAACTAGTTCCCAAGTATTATTCTTCTTTATCTGATCTAACTCTTCTTTCATAGAATTTTTCCAAGATTCATCTCTAAATGCTTCATCTGTAGTTTTTGGTTCAACTTGAGAAATTAAACAAATTTCTTCTCTAACCTTTGATCTAGTTAGCACTCCCTGACTGGTATTGCCAATAATATGATTTTCAGGATGGTTATTCTTTACATACCTCAGTGTTTTAGGAGTCTCAGTAGCCTTACTTATGCTAGGATCACAAGCCTCTTTTTATCTTTCTAGCTCAACAAGTTCTTCTACTTCTACAGAAGTAGTAGTTTCCTTTATCTCTATAACTTGATTACTGTCATACATTCTTTCTTGTATCTGAAACTTCTCATCTATTCTTACATTGTTACTTTCAATCATATTCCTTAATCTCAAATTGAAACATTTGTAAGCCTTACTTTTAACAGAGTAACCAAGGAAAATTCCTTCATCACTCCTAGCATCAAACTTCCCTATCTCATCATCTCTCTTGATATAACACTTACTACCAAATATTCTAAAATATTTTACAATAGGAGTATGATCAAACCATAATTCATAGGGAGTCTTACTTGTACCTTCTCTGATTTGAATTCTGTTTAATGTATATACTATTGTTCCAATAGCCTCTCTCCAATGTACATGAGATATATTTCCTTCAATCAACATTGTCCTAGCAACATCAAGTATAGTCATGTTCCTTTGCTCTTCTATCCCATTCTATTGTGGAGTCCTAGGAGCAGATGTCTATCTCTTTATTCCATTCTCTTCGCAATATGAATTGAATAAATTTGAAGTAAATTCTCCACCTCTATCTGACCTGAGACACTTAATCTTTAAACCTGAGTCATTCTCTACTTTTTCTTTGAACAACTTGAATTTATCAAATGCTTCTGATTTTTCCTTCAAGTGACCCACATCATTCTAGAAAAGTCATCAACAAAAAGTATAAAATACCTTTCACCATAGTATGATTTTGTTCTTGTAGGTCCACATAGATTTGTATGTACTAGATCCAACTTTCCTTTTGATGTATATGATTTTCTCTTGTAACTGCTTCTAGTCTATTTTCCCATAACACATTCTCTGCATACAATGTTAGATGGTTTCACAATCTTTGATAGATCTCTTACTACATTAGCCATACTTTCCTTCACAATGTTATGAAAATTAACATGACAAAATCTCCTATACCATAACCAACTATCATCTACCTTCGCAACAAAACAAGAGGCTCCAGATGTGTTTAATTCAAATACATTACCTCTAGATTTTATACTGGTTGCAATCATCTTTCCTTCCTTACTTCTGATAAAACATTTACCATTAACAAAACTTAACTAAAATTATTTATCCATTAACTTTCCAACACTCAAAAAATTATGTTTCAGTCCTTCAACAAGTAGTACATTGTATATATTAGTCTTTCCATCCAGAGTAATGGATCCTCCTCCTATGATATATTTAGGGAGATTTTCCCCAAACCTTGTAACACCATCATACTTTACTAATTTAACAAACTTATTCTTATCACCAGTCATATGATGAGAACAACCACTGTCGATTATCCATTCAGTTTTCTTGTCAACATGAGATACTACAACTTTTTCATAATGTATCGGTTCATCTCTAATAGAAACAAATCTGATCTCTTCACAATATAAATCATCATCATCAATGATCCCTTCACTAGCATAATAACATTCTCTGTCCCTTTTAATATTTTCATAATTAGGTTTGTACTTAGAAACTCTTGTAGGACATCTAGATGCAAAATGACCTACCTTATTGTATGAAAAACATTTCAAGGGTAACTTGCCCTTACCTCTTTTTTCTCTTCTAGCAATCAATGCAACAAGTTCATCCATCTTTCTTTCTTCTATCATTATCTATTCCCATTCCTCATCATACTCGCCAAGCTCTTCTTTTAGGTTTTCTTTGCTGGTGCTCGAAAGTGTAGACAATTTATTGTGTGTGGATGACTTAAATGCAGATTAAACTTTAAGTACAGTTTCTCCTAATTCTACAGCTTCAAAAGTAGTTAGCTTTGAAATCAACATATCTCTACTAAAGTTCAGAGTCAGAGGTATAGTTTCTTGAATAGACATAGCCTTGAACTTGGAAGCAAGTGTTAGTGATCTAAGGATCTTCACAATAACTTCTTCTTCATCATAAGTTCCTCCACAATTTCTGATTCCAACTATAGCTTATGTAACCCTTTGAACATAGGCCCTAATGCTTTCATCCTCATTCATTTGCAGCTTCTCCATCTTTGTCTTCCAGTTTTGCAACTTCTCTCATTTGGCATACTTGTCTCCTTCATATAGTGCCTCTAATCTTTCCTAAATTTGGAATGTTGAATCCAAGTCCTTAACTTCAATAAACTCTCCTTCAAAGAGTGCATTGATCAGTGCTTCTCTTGTGATCATGTTCAGTGAAAATATCCTCTTTTCATCGTCAGTAGAAGTTGTCAATTCATCTTCGGTCTTTATAGCTATCTTGTTCCTTGTAATCAACCAAGAGTCGATCCCCAAACAAAATAGGTGAGTTGACATCTTGTTCTTCCAACTGTCAAAGTTTTTAGGATCAAACTTTAGACTATCCTTCCTATAGATTGCCATCTCCAAGATCACCTCAAGCTATTAAGCTTTCTCTATGAGGACCACAAGCTCTGATACCAATTGTTTGGAATAACAGTCCATAATACAATTGAGAGGGGCGTGAATTAGTTGTATAATAGATTATTAAAATTTTAAACTTTAAGCAGCACAATATCAGATCCAATGAACATAATGAATGCCAACACAATAACACAATATTTTGGTCTCGGGGAAACCCTGTTAAAGGTAAATACCCTGGTGGGAATTAGCACCCACAAATGATGTACTAAGAGTATTGTTATCCTTGTTAGAAGATATAGCCCTGTTAGGAGCTTATTGAAACATTACAGTACATAGTCCTTGTTAGGGGATAGACCCTGTTAGGAGTCAAGAACAAAAGGGAGGGCTCACTGCCCAAAGAAGTTTAAGTCCACCTTCAGAACTCACTATTCACAACAAGTGTATATGAAGAAATACACAATCTTTTGAACTGTTCAACAATAACTATCTTTTCTTGATCAATTCCAATGAAGTCCACCAATAAACCTCTGCTCTACATACAATAGACACAAGCTCACAGCTTTCACAACCTCTCTATATCATCTTCTTCTCATACATGTCTTTTCCAAAAAAAAGACCTTTCATTTATATCTAATTACAATTCTTATAAATAGATTGTCCCTTAAGGCTTTCCCAATTACAAATAATTACATAAACCCTTGCTAAGATACACACGGTATCTAGAACAAGTCTACAATGATTATATTACAACAATTAAGGACCAACATCCTTAATTCAAGTTCACCATCTGTTATACATGCTACATCTCTGTAGTCAGCTTCCAAATAGATCACTTTCTAGAGTACATGCCATAGCTGACATCATCCTACATTTCGTACCTTGTGCAGTTCATAGAACACTCTTCAATACTCTATCTTTCATATCTAAAGTTTGCATGCACTGATTCCATATCTTCTGAAAGATATACACAAAACACAAAGACTAACTTTGTAATTTCTCACTATCACAGTTAGTGACTAGTCTTCACCAAAACATCTATAACTCATCCAGTATGAAACATTACATGATGAAATCTTGGATATAATATCACAACATCCTTCTGAACTCTCATCTATCTTCGCAACATCTGAAACATCCGTACAGTGTCCGTACACTATGATAACCAGTTTGATTCCCTCACAGAAACATATGTTGACATTAGTGACAAAACACAAATGACAATAGTATGAATTCCCATTTAGTAACATAGTGATTAAACATATTAAATGTCTCAATCACCTCCCCATGCATTAGCAATATCCAACACTTTTGTTTTTCCCTATGCATCTGCCTCACTGATTTGATTAGATATTATGCTTTGTAGTTTCTCAGTTACCTCAAGTAACATTCCTTCAAGGATTTTTACCTTCTTATTCTTTCTAATAATATTTTTCAATGATGAGATCATCTCTATTTGATCATCATCATCAACTTCCTATCCAAGACTAGCAAATATTGATTCAATCTGTGGTTTTTCTACTACTTCCTTGGGCTCAAGAATGATTACTGTCTACTCTTGTTGAACTTCCTTCTTTGCTACTACATTAATCTGTAGTTCTTCTTGTGTTACTTCTACTTCTTCTTCCTTTCTTGTTTCAACTCCTTCTTCCTCATTTTATGCCATGTCCTATTGTTAATCAGTTGAATTGTCAACAATGTCCTCATGATCACTGAATGGATTTTCTTCACTGTCCAGAGTAATGTTTTTTCCTTCAACATTCATAGACTCATCTACAATATTACTAGATGTTGGTGGTCTTGGTGATGGATTTTTCTGGTGTTCTACTTCAACTGCTTGATCAGACTCACTTATGTGCTCACTAGGATCGGAGGTCATAACTTTCACAACTGCTTCCCCTGTCTCCTTGTTGATTTCTTCATAGTTACCTCCCATGATTAGTATAGTTCTTTTCTTTCTCATATGGGTGCTAAGATTCATCATGATCTCCTTGAAGTGTTCTTCATCCTTTATGTCACATAATTTCCATACAAATATTTCTCTAAATTTATTGTCTTCTTCTATTGCTCTATTTTTCCTATTTACTAATTTCTCATATAAGTCATCATGAATCTTTCCTTTAATGCTATCAAACTTCTTATATTCTAGAATCATATGCCTAAAAACTATATTCTCTAAGTTCATTTTCTCAGAAAAATTGTATAACTCATAGTATTTATTCATCTTGGTGAAATCACCTTCATTAATAATTAAGGTATTCACTTTTTCAATCTTAGGCTTCCATTTCTTCTTTCTACTACCTACATCTTCATCTGCCTTTGCTTCTGATGTTTTCCTTGGTACTAGGGTAAATATTGCCTTTTGTCTCTTACGTGGACCACTTTCCATTTCTTTTACTCTTTTTGCTGGTAGAGTGGTGGAGGATCTAGTGGTTTTTCTTACTTCCTATACTTCCATTACTTCAATTTGTTCATCAGAGACCTGAATTTCTTTAGTAGGTGCTGCAACTGATGTCAAGGGTGGAACTAATAAGATTTATTTCTATCCTATATCCCTTATTGCTACTACAGTCTACTTCACAACTATAAATTTATACTTTGTCATGCCAGTGTCTTTAAGAATTTTCTTAATAGTATTGTCTACTCTTTTCTTAGCTATCTTTTGTACCTTTAATGATTGTGTGGAGTCAAATTTCTCCTCATATGTCCCAAATCTAGGACTATTTGCATCCAAATTACTCTTAAGTAATCTGCTTATGTATCCTTCAAGTTCATCTTCAGAAACTTCATATTCTAGTGGATCTACAAATTCCACTTTAGGCTCAACTGCTTCAATAAAAGTAAAGTCAGTGTCAACCAAAAAACATATCTCATTTTTATATTTCTCCACAATGGCTGGTGGAATCCTTGATCTTTTTGTCATTTTATTTTGAAAAGTTTTGATTACCAAAGTGGCACTCTCATTCACTTTGTCTATAGGGTGTCTTATGTACACCTTGTTGATTATGTCCATGGTATTCCTGTTATCATTCCAATCTTCTCCAATAGTATATGGAAATATCCTTAACAAATGAAAAAACATATATGTGATTAGAGATGAGAATCTAAACTGTGAATTCTTAGTTTTCTTGATCTTCTCAAGGTTCTCTATCAACTAAATTCTCAGAATCTCACACATGTCAACTTGAACTTTCTCAACACACATAAGATAAGTTGCATGTACCATGCCAACTACTATATCATCCTCTTTAAAATTAGCACAAAACTTAGATGTTAAGATCTTGCACACATATCTAACATCATCCTATATGAACTTTCTAATTACAATTCCTCTTCCATTTTAAGATGACTTAGTGTTATCTAACATAGTTTTCTTAACACTTTTCTCATTAAAAGGAAATACTCCAAATTTAGATAGACCAGTTACCTCATGAATAAGTTCTGGCAAGAAATCTTTCTCCAAATCTTGCAAACTGCTCTTAATATCCACTGAATCACTCTCCTTATCACTTGTAATCACTTGAATGATCAACTAATACCGATCATATGCTTTTATCCTTTAATTATTTCAAGATTTTGACATTGCATTAAATTTCTTTGCCACTTCATATCAAAAATTTGTTCCTGGTTACCTACAAAACTTCATTCTTTTTGTGTACTCACATACATTTATATAATTTCATGCACTCTTAACCATAGCATAATTACATTATATAATATCTCATACTAACTTTGCAAGACTTAATTCAATCTACTCTACCTTCTACACTACTCTAATGCTCTATTCTAGTCTAAATAATTACTTAAATGCTTAAAGAAGGATTAAGCAATGATTCACACTTACTATTAGGTACTTCACCTATCTAATTTCCCAGTATACTAAGTGTGCTTTCTTGATCTATGGCTTTAAAAAATTTAACTTCTTTTGAGTTACTACAACATCCCTTTTGACTATTGTTTGTGTTCTCATTTCTCATTGTATAGTTTCTAGGATTAGGGTTTCTCATGTTGTTCATTCTACAAAATCTTGTTGTATGACTAGAGTTGTTGCATATCTAACAAACTACTCTATTGTTTCCATATCTTGGTCCTATTTGATTGATTTATGTTCTGTAATTTCTAGCAATATGTCCATTCTTTTTGCATCTATAACACACAACTCCATTCCTTTTGTTCATATCTTCAATAGGTCTTTTATCTGCATGATTAGTATCTCTAAACATTCTACTACTACTATTGTTATCATTAGATCTAATTTTCTTACAATCAATAGCTCTATGTCCAAAACATGACAATTATAACAATAATCAGAGATAGGTTTGAATTGCTTACCTGTGAAATCTCTCTTTATATGTCCAAAAGTATTACATGTAAAAAATCTACCTTTGAATTCTCTTCGCATATCTTTAGGTGGTTCGTCTTCTTTAGGTGGATTAGGCATGTCTTTAGATTTGTTAGCTTCATCAGATTTCATTTCATCTTTGTTCTCAGAGGATTTTAGATCTAGTTCTTTGCATTATTCATTTATCTTAGATGAATTGTATCCAAGACCAGTTTTATCATAATATGGGTTTTGATAAGACATTTGTTCATCAATCTTCTCACTGTTGGATTATAGTTTTTCAAGATGTTGTTTAGATTGAGTCAATTCACCTTTCACAATTGTATTGTACTTCTCAAGTTCAGCATACTGTAATTTATTTTTCTCAAGTTCATATGTCACTTTACAAAGTTTAGTCTTTAGATCTTCATTTTCAGATTTCAGATTTGATTCATCTTTGCTATTTCCATCTTTCAAGCTTAACTGTAGATCTACAATCTTCAACTCATGTTTAAGAATCTCATTTTCTCTCTTCAGTTTTGAAACTTCATCACAATCCTTGACTTGAATTGTAGGTTCTTTCTTTTCTTTCAGCTCTTCTGATTTTTCTTTTAGCTTCTCAATATAGTTTTTTGCATCATCATATTTCCCTTTCAGAGTGTCTCTTTCTTCAGTAAGAAATCAATTTATTCAAGAGCTTCTTCAAGATTTTTTTGTAACTAATCCATATCCATAGAGATCTTACTCAAGCTATTAGGATTTCTCTGAATAACTTCTTTCTAAGTAACTAAGCTCTAATACCAATTGTTAGAAATAGGGAATACTGAGAGTGGGGGTGAATCGGTATTTCACAAAATTTTACTTTTGCCCAATTATGGATATAACAAAATAAACTAAATAACAAGCATAAAAATAAAGAAAATGAACTCATAACACCATGTTTGTTCTTGAGGAAACCCTAGCCAAGGGAAAACCCCGGTGGGGATGATACCCACAACTGATCCACTAATCAAAACTATCCAGTTAAGGATGTTGACCCTGCTAGGAGTCTATTATATACATATAGTGTCTTTGTCCTGATTAAAGGAATCTAGGCCTTGTTAGAAGCCTCGATCTTGTTAGGAGTTGGTATTACAAAAATAGGATCTATACACTTACCAAACATGCAATATACAATGATATCTCAATACAAAGGTAAAGTACATAACCTTTTACTGCTACCGAATAGCTTTTCTATTCTTATTTAGCTTTCTAGGCTCTTCTCTTTCATACACAGAGTCTTCTTTCTTTTCTTCTTACAATATACAACTTCACATCATAGCATTAGAGCATTACAAGACTTATTACATCTTTGTATTACATGCTTCTTACATATATACAAGTTATTAAGAATAATAACTTCCATTCAACTTTACTAAGAATAGACTCTTTCCAAAATACAAAATTAATTCATATTGCCTAAGGGTTAACATCTAGGATATTGTCCCTTATATGGTTAAGTCATTATTTTGATAAACAAAATAATCCCTTAACTTAATATTCTCATTATGTCTTCTTGCTCTATTAAGGTTGGCTTCAACACTGTCTCTATAATCTTCTAATATCTACTTCCATACATGTTGTAGAGACTTTCCCTCTCACATGTAGCTTTGATATAAATAGAATTATCCATGTTCAAGTGCACATGCACTGAACCTTCTTCTATGAACATCGCTAACCAAAATTGTCTCCGATTAGGCTAGTAAATACTGGTGTACTTCGACAATTTTCACTTGCGCTCATACAAAAATGCTTTCTTCTATTAGGCGATCAACATGGTGATTATATGTTGCCATAATGACAACAATCTATAAATGTGTGCTATAAATGTGTCACACTTCTATGGATCATTACATGTAAGAAAACTCAAGAATGAGCCCTCACAAATCGATCCATAGCTCCCTAGGCATGGAGTGCAAGGGTTTTTAAGAATGCTCTCAGCTAGAGCTATTTAGCCTATAACCTTGATAGTAAACCATGCAATGGGAGATTCAATGAAGACAAGGGCAAGAATGCCAATATCCTCAAGAATCAAGAATGAAAATGCAATGCAATGCTATGCTAGAAATGGAAATGCAAGCTAAGCTATGAAAGGAAATATGCAAGTATTACAACCCAAGCTAATTAATTTATGTGAGCTAATCTAGAGCATAGAAATGAAGCTAATCTAAGAAAGCATAAATATTAAGCTAAGCTAAGAATGCAAGAATGAGATGTAGAATGCAAGAATGAGATGTAGATGCTAAGAATGCTCCAAATCTTTAAAAGCTCCAAAGTGTACCTAGAAAACCTGCAGCATAATATTAGCATAAAAAGTTGGGGATCTAGAATGAAGAAGAGAGCTCTTCTTTTATAGGAAATGAGGAGGAATGGACCATGGAGATTAAGAGGCAAAAGATTTAATCAACGGTGGAGCTTAAAAGAGGAGCAATCCATGTGCACAAGTATCCTCCAATAGGAAAATAAGAGTTGACTTTTGTGTCCATATGAGACAAAAAGTGTTTTTCCCCTTTTTATAAAATAAGAATAATGCTTTATTTGTGCAACTTAGGATAAGAGGAAAAGTGGGGGCTTTTTATTTATTAAAAGGGGAGGGAATTCCTTTTAAATAAATAAAAACTTAGGATAAGATGGTTAGCCCATAGAAAATAATTGAATAAATGATAGAACTAGGATTTGATCAAGAACAAGCAATTTATGATTTAGCAAAAGGGGCTAATAGTCTAGGTGACCATTTTTAGGTGTATACACTACTAAGCCAAATTGCCAACACATATGCCATGTTTCACTGATTCTTTTTCTTCGCATACCTTCATATCACTGTATCTTCCTGATCTCATCACCAAAACACATGCAACCTTAACTGAAGGTCTTACATATCCCAAAATGTCTTCTACTAACTTTTCAAGCCACAATACATCATATATTATCTTCCCTAACCAAAACTGTAACACAATAAACTATTATCCTAATTTTGTACTTAGTCATTTTCATGACTTAGTCTCCAATACCAAAACTCTCAGCATGTGATCATTCCAAAATAAGTGTTGCCACAAATGACAACCCTTAAGTGATCCCTAGTGCTCCCAAAACATCACATGCCAATAGGAAAATATGAAATTTATTTCTTCTACTTCAAGTAGGATGCTATTGACAAATGTAAGTGGACCAAGGGGATAGAGTGATAGTGGTGGGATAGGTGTTAGAGGATCATGAAGTATAAGGGATGGGAAGATATGATATTTACTGGGTTTGGGGGATGGTAATGGATCTTTAGATGGAGGATTGGATGGGAGAAATGGATCATGTAACAAAGGAAGTGGGATAGTAGGATCTTGAGTTGGCGGTATGGATGTTGATGGATCATGAGATGGAGTGGGTGATAAAAATGGATTATCTAATAGAGGGAGTAAAAGGGAAGGATCTTGATTTAGGGTGATGGATACTTCATGATTTTGGACAATATCTTGACTTGACTAGATTGATGTGGATGGTGTGATTGGGGATGTATGAATGGATTCTTCAAATAACGTCGATGGAAGGATTATAGGTTATGCAATTATGATGGAGGGAAAGAGGGTGGACTCATGAGGTTTATTGGACATTCTTTGGATAATACTAGGAGGAGGATACGTGGATGGGAATTGGATGGATTCAATGGATGGAAAGGACTCAATGATGCTAGGATATGTAAGAGGATCAATAGGTGGGGTAGATGGAATAAGGATAATAGGTGTGGGTGACGAAAGAGGAATGATGGATGTTGGAGGAGGATGGGAATCATCACTGGTGGATTTGCATGAGAGAGTGAGATGACATGACTCATCAATTTTAGGAGAGGGTTTTTTTGCTGGCTTCCTTGTGAAACTCCTTGGAGACTTTCATGATGGAGGTTGAGGTGAAGGATTAGTCGAATGTATAGATGGTGGGAAACTAAGATAGTCTACACATGAAGGTGGGGTGGTGGATTGTGAACTTGTTTGAGGGGGTGACTATGTAGAAGAGGAGGTGGAGGACGGAATGGCTAGATAGTTCACATAAGTAGGCATAGAGCTGACTTGTGAACTAAATTGACTAATTGATGGGGTAGGGGTGATGGATTGTAGTATGGAATATGAAATGGATTGACAGATGCATATTTCTTGTGGAAGGGGATTTGTTGTAATATAGGTAGGAGTGGAAGATAATGGATTGAGATAGGATGGATGGGATGGGGGAGAAAGACATGACATATTAGATGATGGATTAGATATAGTAGAGGGATTATGGTTATGCATTGGATAATTTAGGTTGATTGGACTAGTTGGAGATGGTGGATTTGGCTTAGGGATGTAGGTTCATTGTAGAAAGATGGTGTTTGGGATATGACTATGGGAGAATATGGAGGCAAGAATGATGTATGAGGGGGATATGTGGGAACAACATAAGGAGGTGTGGATGAATGCAATAATAGATTTCTCTTGTCAAAGGTATGATAAGAAGTACTAGTGGGTATGCATGGAGGCATAATGGGGTAGTTTGGAGGAATGATTGAGTTTTGGATGATGCGTGGAGTAATATTTCTAAGGTTTTCAATGTACTCGTCATGATCAAAAATACTATCATCATCATTAGAATAGGATAAAGTGGGAGAAGAGGTGGGATGACCAAACTCATCATAAAATAATTGTGACATGATGATTTGATGATGATTTGGGTAGGGATAAAGGATGAAGATGGAAGGAAAACTAAATCTCATATTAGGATGATCAATAGGCTTAGACTGGGATTTGGATTAAGCTTAGGATAGGAGGAAAGAAATAATCCAAAGAAGATGGAAAGGGGATGAGGGAAGAACAAGATAACTATACTATCCTAGGATATGGGGAGGAAAGGAAAATAATATTGGATAGAAAAGATGGGGGATGAGAGGAAGACCATGAGTATGAGACCAGGATGACAAGATTCTAGAGGCTTGATTGATTCATGTAATAGAAGATTAAAATGACATGGAAAATTATTTGTGTGTATAACTCTTCATTTGTGTATGTTCAACAAATGTTTTTACAAGTTTTGTAACATTGAAAACACATACAAGTTGTTCTACCTTATGGAATTGGCTTAGCTTGGAAACCTTTTCTAACAGACTTAGGCACACACCTAAGAGCTAATCAGAATATGACCATTGTTGACCATGCCATGGATAAAAAATGTTGCATTAGCCAAATCCAAATTCTCAAGGATGGCACAATATGGTGAGTTTCTTAGGGAGGTTACTATCCTCCTTGCACAAAAATTATCAAGCCTTTAGGGGTAGATCAAGTGGGCCCCTAAATTAATGGTGTTTGGTAAGATCTATGATGTCCTCCCAATCAATTTGTATATGCGTGACTCACTTAAGAGCCTAGTTGACCATGGTAAAATCATAGGGATATTAACCTACCTCAGACTACCATCAACATGCATTGACTCAGTTTGAGAGCATAAGGTAAGATTTTTCTCAATACCTTGTTTATATACTGATCGGGGAATTAGCGATTTGAGGTCATTCTCTAAAGAGGAAGCGGTTCTCTCTAGACAGGCCTCACTAGAAGCAAAACCAATTAAGTTTGATCTTTATCTTCACCCAAGTTTTGCAAAGGTGAGGGGAGAGGATAGAAATACAAACTAATTATTTCTATGTCACTTATTTTAACAAGGATTTGCAACAAAGTCAAAGCTCTAAGGAAGTGTTGAAAAATATTCCTTCAAACACACCTATAAGTATTCATTCCAAATTGAGCCTAGATTTAGGCTAAATGTTTTCCATCCTAGAACATCAAACACTCATTTTTAGCATGCAAGGTTCTTTGGAAAGCAAATGACAATGTTTAAAAGAAAGTTTGATATTTTACAAAACAATAAGTGTTACTTTCGTTTAGCATTCAAGATGTGATTTTGATTCTTTTTAAGCCCAAATTGAAATATTTATTGTATCAATTTATTGTCCCTTAGCCATTCGAGATTGATTTTGATTTGTTTTAAACCCAAATTTGAAGTGTGAAAGTATATTATGAAAAATAGAATGAGGCAAAATAGAAGAAATGATAGATAGAGAAAGGGGGGTCTACAGGAATGTGATCCCATAGGCCTAGGAAGCGATCCCACCGACAGCCCCCACTATCCCGCTTGTTGATATTTTTATCATTTTGTGAATTTTGAGAGTGGGAATGATGGTAAAAATGTCTCTTCTTCCTCCTTCCAACCTGCAAAAACCTAACAAAGCCTTGCAAAACACTTAAACAACAATTTTTTAAAATATTTTTTAGTTTTTGTAATGTACAAAGGATGGAATAGAAAGAGAAATGACCCTAGAAGTGGGTCTCACTAAGCATGCCAAAATGTAAGCAATACAACTAGTGTGTTAGGAATATAAAGCCTAAGTTAAACATTCAACAAACTACCTTACTACAAAATATAAGATTAGACATACAAATGAAAACAACAACAAACAGGGAAAGCAAACCTCAAACCCCTATAGCCTCCGTTGTAGTGTAGATTTGTCCAATAGATGGAATGTGTTCTCAAAGTGTGCTTAAGCTTCAAAGGGTGATTGAAAAATTTGGCATTATGAGGATGTAGTTGATGTTTTTGGCTCTCAAATTGGCATGATAATTTTGCATAAGAGGTGAATCCAAAATGAAGGAGAAGACCCTTGAATTTATAGGCAAGAGGAGGGTTGAATGGATGATTGAGATGAAAATATGAGGAAGGGTCAAAATGCATCCAAGAGAGAGCACATAGATTGCAATTTATCAAATGCATGGCTTTGTGACAAGTGTCACAAGGAGAGATCAAATCCTTGAGGAATGTCACCATTTTGGGGGATGTGTGGGGGGAAAAAGGTATAAGAGGGAGATGGAGTGTGTAAGAGATGTATAAGAGCATTAATGAGGTTTTAGGGTTGGGAGATGCGAGGATGTGACAAGAGAGTTGGCTTGGGTTTGCTTATCCATTTGATTAAGATTGTGCAAATGATTAAGGGGTGATTAGGATTGGATTAGGATTTTATTAGGGTGCAAGTGGGGGATTAGGAGGATGTGATGGGAGGAGAGAGAATGAGTGGAGGATTGGATTAGCTAATCATGGGTCATCAGCCACTTAAGGATGATTAGCATGTGTGAATGGGTTGGGTTGACTTAGAACTCAAAGTCAAGTGGTTGGAGATTTGGTTAGATGATGGTTAAAGTTAGGAGCCATATGCTCTAATTGAATTAAATGAATTATTTAATTCCAAGTGGGAGTAAAATGATTTATGAATTAATCTAAATAGATATATATTTATTTAAATTAATAGAGGAATGAGATTTTAATAATTAAATGGTTATGGGTTTTCATTAGATTAATTGGACTACAGATAATTAATTAACTTAATTCAGCTACAAGGCTAACATTAATAAATTAAATCTTCTAGAGGTCTTCATCAGGGGGACCCCCTTTCTCCTATTATTTTTGTTATTTTGGATGAATGTTTGGGTAGACACATTGGTAGGCTGGTTAACAGAGGTGAATTCAGGGGTCTGAAACCTTATTCTAACGATTTGATGTGTTCACATCAATAGTTTGTGGATGATTCCATAATTATGGGTGATGCTTCTATAAAAAATGGTAAAACCATTAAAAAAGCCCTTGAAAACTATGCGGGTGCTACTGGTTAGAGTATAAATTCAAATAAGAGTTCTATATTCTTCATCAATGTGCCTGAAAAAAGACAAGAGAGACGTAATTCTTGGTTGTGAGGTGGACTGTCTCCCAGGGTCCTATCTTGGGTTACCTCTCTACCTCAATCCCCCAGATTCCTTTTGGAGGGATATGATTGACAAATTTCACAAAAGTCTTGCTGGTTGGAAGGGTGCTCTTCTTAGCCAGGCTGGTAAGATTGTTGTACTCAAAGCTACCCTTCAAAGTATCCCTCTCTATTCTTTAAGCCTTTTCAAAATACCTAAACATTTTGCTGATAGTATAGAAAAAATCCAAAAGAACTTCCTTTGGTCTAGAGTTGAGAAAAAGAAAAGGATGGCCCTTATTGCGTGGGAGAAGGTTTGAAAATTGACTAGGAAGGGGGGTCTTGGTCTACACACTATAAGAAGTTTAAATGAGTATCTCATGGGTAAAATCCTTTGGAGGATGTTTAAGAACACGGGAGAGTGGAGCACTATATGGCACAATAAATATAATAGGGACATATCTGATTTCTTTAAGTTCTTGAACTCTGATTCTTCCCAAGGTGGATCATGTATTTGGGGTAATGCTCTTAGAAGAAAGGAGATGATTAAGCAGGGGGTGAAATGGAAGGGTTGTAATGGCAAGAAAATTATTTTTTGGGATGACATATGGTTACTTGATAAACCCCTAAAAGAGGATCAAAGATGGAATGACTGGTTTATTCTTTGTAAACAGCTCCTGGGCAATCAAGTGGAAAACTATTGGGAGGAGGGTAAATGGACTGACTTGTATAGGTTTGATCCTTCCCTCAAGGGCTTGAATAACCTTCTGAATGTTGTGGTTCTTATTGATGATGAGGACTCCCTCATTTGGAGATTTAGTACTAATGGCTTGTTTTCAGTTTCTTCCCTATATATAGAGAACTTTGAAGACAACCCTAAACGTTGTTGGGCCAAAGCCTAGCTCAAGGGACTAACTCCTAAAATTAATGTTTTCTTTTGGATCTTATTGCAGGATAAAGTTCTCACAATTGATAATCTCAGAAAAAGAGGCCTAATTATAACTAATAGATGTTGTCTCTACAAAAATGATGAGGAGAATATCAACCATATGACAATTCATTGTCCTTTCACTAGTCAAATATGGGGAAAATTCTTTGATCTAATGAATATGGAGTGGGTGTTCCCTCATAACATTCAGGAGTTGTTTATGTGCTGGAAAGCACCGACTAAAAACAAGTTTTTAATCTCCTTTTGGAATTTCTTCCTACCCTTTTTGTGCTGGGGGGTGTGGAAAGAAAGGAACGACATAGTTTTTAGGGATAAGGAGTCCAATTGGGAGAGTATTTTTCACAAGATTAAGAGTGCTCTATTGGAGAACTTGGGGTTGACAAAGAACTATCATGATCTAAAGAATGAATGGGAGGCCAAAGTTTATAAGAAGTGGAAGCTTGAAGGAAGGAAAGTTCTAATCCAAAGAAATCTGAGGGAAGAGGCTAGGTGGGATTGTCCTCCTAATGGATGGGTCAAAATCAATTTTGACGATGCCTCTAAAGGCAACCCCAAAATTGTTGGATGTGGAGTGGTTATCAGAGATGAATTTGGGAATTTCAAAGGGGCTATGGCTATTCCTATAGGCTTCAACACCAATCAGGTGGTGGAGGCTAATGTTGCTCTTTATGGGTTGCTACTTGCCAAAAGGATGAATTATAACAAAATATGGATTGAAGGGGATTCCCTAAGTATTGTTAAGAGTTTGAAGAACACTTTGACCCCTTCATGGTCCATAGCCAATGTTTTAAGTAAGGTGAAAAAAATTATTGACTCCTTTGAAAAATGCATGATATCCCACATTTTCAAGGAGGCAAATTTAGTGGCTGACTGGGCTGCGAACGTGGCTTGTAAAATCCACGTGTAAATTGAATGGAATGATGGTTCATACATCCCTTGTGTTTGATCATCATTAATTAGCAAGGAGAGGATGAGGAGTAATCAATACGTTCTGAATGAAGAGATCATTAATTAGTATTGAGTGCAAAAATCTATGCGACTATCATGAAGGACAATGGCCTGATTTCGAGACAATTATTGGGGTCCTTTGGTACAAGTTGTGGGCTGTGAATAACATTAATTTTGGTTATTACAGTTCGAAGGCAAAGTTGTAGAGAGAGGAAATTCATTGGAACTTCAGCTTTTTGTTATTTCACAAAGCCATGGGAGGTAGAAAGAGGAGATGCGAGCTGGTAGACTGTAGTGACTAGAAACAAAATAAGGAAATTTGGAAAATTATTAAAAATGGGGGTCTGGCAAAATTCTTGGAGAGATTACATGGAGGAAAAGTGGTGGTGACCAGAAATTTCATCAAAACTTAGAACAAGGGAAGTGTTCTGGTGGGCACGCAAAACATGGAGGTGACTAAGGAGGTGATTGCTAAAGTGACTGGCTTGATGACTGAGGGCATCAACTTCTACAGGGACGGGAAGATTTTGGACAAAGCCTTGGAGGCTTTGGCACCCATGAAGTAGGAGAGAGACTGTATGGTTAAGGTGGACAATTCATACTTTAACCCTAAGTTCATTTCTAGGCCCTGGCACCTTGTTTTATTTGTTATCATAGGCTACATTACCCTTGATGGTAGATATACTAAAATCTACAACCACCATCTTACTCTTCTGAACCATTTTAGGCACGGGGTTAAGATTAATTTTCCTTTCTATTTACTGAGTTCTTTGAATGCTTCCCTCCTTCACTGGCAAAGGGATCTGGAGGGTGATCATGCTTGCCAAGAAGGGATCATGGTTCTCATATTTGAGGTGTTGAATTTGAAGAAGGTGGAAAGATCTCATCTTAATAGAAAAGCCCTGGAGGACTATGATACTGATGGGAAGGAGTCAGAGGAGTTGTTTATGGAGGAAATGAAAGATGAAGAGGGGGATTCTGAGGATTACCAGGAAGAAAGCCCTAAGGAGGAAAAAAAGAAAAGGAAGATGGAGGATTCTACTACTGACATGGAATTAGAGGAAGAAGAGAGCAGGGAGGAGAGTCCCAAGAAGTAGGGGAAGAAGAGACCAAAACCTACTGACAATCATACTAGAACTAAAACTGGGAAGAAGAAAGTGGCGAAGAGGGTCTTCATATCTTCTGATGAGAGTTCCTCTTCCTAGGGAAAGAATGATCAGGAAAACTATGTGGAAAACAACCCTGCTGGGGAGGAGAGTGGGGGTTACTGGTAAGGATGTTTGGGTTGAGGAAAAAATCCTGCAAGATGTTGCACAGGACGTGACTAATATTGAGAAAGAAGGGTATGAGAAGGAAAAGGCCAACCTAGATAAGGAGAAGGCAGACAATCCTAAGGAGAACATGGAGGAAGAGAACAGGGGTCCTAAGATTAATGAGGGGAGGAATGAGGATTTTGAGAATTTAGGGTGCCTGGTTTTCTTGTCTACCCTTAGCATAATGAAGAATGACATCATTGTGATGAAGTCCAACATCCACCAGCTGCAAAAAGAAATGGGGAATCTTAAAAGGATGAACTTGGGGGAGAAAACCTTGGGCCAGACTATTGATGAGCTCACTGACATTGTTGCCAGAGCTGAGGGTGTTGCTACCTTAAATGATAGACTTAATGCCATGGAGGAGAAAATCCAATGCAGTGATGTTTTAACCAAGAAAGTTGAGACTATGGAAAAGAGAATTGACAAGCTGGAGAAGACCATGGGGAATATTGTAGAACAAAGCTTTGCTGTCCTCAAGGCTTCAAATGAACATGTGAAGATCCTAGTTGACAAGTTTGATAGCGGGAAAGGGAACAAAGAGATCATAGAGACTAAAGAGGAACAGGGACCTAGTAAGCACACGAGATCCAGGTCTAGGATGGTGGAAGATGGCAACAAGAATGACATGGAAGAGCTGAAGCTGTCTACTGCAAACATGCAAATTCTTGCAGACCAGGCTGCAGAACTGATGAAATGTGTTTAGACAACAACTTGCTGTCTTGCTTTCCTTTTTTTTGCTGTCCTTTGTCTTTTGGCTGGTCTTTGTATTTAAGGACTTGTTTGTGTTGCTTTTTTTGGTGTTGATGCACTTGAACTATTGGAGCCTAATTGTCTTATCTTTATTCTCTTTGTAAAAGGTTTTGGGTCCTTTCAAAACCTATTTTTACGTAATCAAAACATTAATAAATTAAATAATGCATAATTATTTAATCACTAATGTGAGTACGATGAATAAATTTAATTAAAATCATTAATCAAATTTAGGTATCTACAGGTGTATCCAAAGAGGGAAACTAACATGACGTGTACATGGGATATGGTCAAACATCCATACCTATAGAAATGTGCATACAATGAGGATCTTTTGTTGATAGTGGACATATCTCCTGAGCTCATAATATAAGTGAGAAATAATACTCCTCCCACAAGAGTAGACAATATGCCACTCCTCCATACTCTAATCAACAAGTTAGGCATGCTAGAAATGTGGTCCCTTTGCAATCTAGTGTAACTACTATAGCAATAGTGCAGTACATCACCATACTAACTAAGGGAACATCCTCTACAACATAAAAAAAGTCCTCTGATGATATTAAATCTATGGGCCCATGACCATATCCTTGACTGAGATAGTATACCTAGTCCATAGCTATCTTTGAATCTAATTGAGAGGTTTTCAATATGATTTTCCTCCCTTAGATAGGTAAGAAAATGATGTAGTACACATCCTCTAAAGTCGTAGTCATATTCCTAATAGGAAGATGAAATGCCAATGTGTTCTCATCCCACCATTTCATTAGTACCAACAACATGACATTTTGGAACCTCATAGATGGTAGATAATATACCTAGTACATACCCATGTTTCTCAGTAGTGCTAGATCCTTGGCACTTAATGATCACATCTGGCCTTGAAGATATGCCATTGCTCTCACTATAGAATTCTCTCACATAGTCATACATTCTTACAATCACATGAAAATGAAATGACATTAGCAAACAATGTATACATCACGGTACTACTACATCAAAAATTGCAAACTCTAATCTTTGGGCACAAAATGCCTTAGAGGGTCCAAAATGCCTCCCATGGTACAGATTTCCCTAGAGTTTATAGAATTCCTTGTAGGGTATAGATCACCCTAGAGGGTACAAAATAGCTCCTAGGGTACATAGTGACTTAAAGCGTACACAATGACTTGGCAATATTAAATTTAATAGTAACCTACAATGTTGTGCCATATGAAATTCAAAATTCAGTACAAAAAAGTCAAAAAAAAGTGGTGCAATGACATACCTCACCTAATGGTGTCATGTCTTCCATTTCTCATCTCACATTCTCGATCCATGTAGACATGATCGACCTTCTCCTCACCATCTCTCATCTTTTCAAGCACAAAAAGACAACGAATGTAAGTGACACTCTAAATGGTAAAGGTAACACCTATTTAAGTTGTAAGTTACCTAATTCCTTTTTCAATTACTTTTTTAACTTTTACCTATGTCATTTAATATGCTTAATCACTTAACTAGTCATATATTTAGCTATATAGCTCCAATTTTCATCCTATTTGTTGTACAAAGATCGTTATTCATCTCTCTAGATATGCAAATGCTCTCTAGGATATTTTGAGTTAATATTGAACCCTATTGATACCATTTATCAACAACTTTGCATTTTCAATTTTTTTTGGTATATATGATACCTTGAATCACTTTGCTAATTAGCAAGCCAAAATAGGGGAGCATATAGCTACCCACAAATTCCATCATTCTCTTAGTAAGCCCTAGGTGGTTTATGGTTTTAAAAAGATGTGTAATTTTATAGAATGTTGTTCCTAACATTTTATTGTAGGAATTGCACACTAAGGATTTGAGATATCCTTTTTCATTTACTAATTTATTTTACTTTAGCTTTCATATGTACATAGCTTCATATACTACTAAACTAGGGGTAACTATACCAACATAAATTATAAGCACCTAATTGGTGTATAACTTCATGATTTTTTAGCACCCACCTGAGAGTGATTTCATTATAGTTTGTCTATAATGTGAAAAGGGAAGCAATGTAAAAGATAGGTAAATCACCTCCCTTTTTTGGTAATTACACATTTGGAAGGAATATGCCCCTCTAAGTTAAAGATGAGACTCAAACACTAAGTGGGACAATGGATTCCTCTACTAAAATATGTGATTGATGAAATGAAAATAATGTACAAATGTGATTAAAGTGCTCAAATAGAAAACTTGTAGAAAATTGAAAATAATAGAAAAAAAAGAGCTAATATTGAGCAGAAAAGTATAGATTCAAAAAGAAGAACTGAAAACTAACCTATGGGTAAAATCTAAGCTAAAGGTCATAGGGATAGGCTAAAATTCATCGTGTACCTGGGTACAAATCGCTAATGGTGCTTTATACCTAGAAAATTTGGCTAAATTATTTTGAGAATTTCTGATTGTACCTGATCTAACTAATCTCGATCTAGTGGCTCCATAACTTATTCTTGCATATAGAAAATGGGGGAAATGGTTGTGGAAAGGGGTTTTCCTTGGTCAAACCCCTTTTAGGAATCAATCTTTAAAATATATATAAATTACATAAATGAAAGTATGTAAAAAGGAAATTGGTAGATTTACCTTGCATAAACCCTCATGGATGGATGTAGAGATTTCTCGTACCCATGAAGATTCTTGAATGTTCTTAAAATCCAAAGAATTGAAATTTCAATTCAAAGTAGAATAAAGGATTCCCTCACAAATCCATGTATCTATGAATTAAACTTCTAGATCTTGAATATTGATATACTTGAACATGCTTGCAAAGAAGGAGAGAAAAGAAGGAATGAATGATGAACTTTCTTGCTTGATTAAGAATTCCTCTACTTGGTCATCATGGGAGAGAAAATTTATTCAATTGGAGAATATTCTTTTGAATTTATGGATCTTGAATAAATGGAAGCTTGGATATCTTGAATTGGGATGCTTTCCTTCAAATCTTGAATCTAAATGCTCAATCACTCTTGATTTCTTGGTTTCCAAAAGTAATGTATATATGTCAAAATGAGGAGAGATAAGGTCTTTTTATACTTTAATCCATAATTTTAGGATTCAAATTTTATCTAGGATGACCATGAATTCAAAAATCTCACTAATGCCCTGGCATTAGGCCTTGGGAAAAGTTTGGACCAAGGGTGCCTATTACAAAATACCATTAGTGTTTTGTATCCTATGAAATGGTTTAAAATTTGAAGGGGATGTTGGGGTGGAGGAAAATAAGTGTGAAAAGAAAAGGTGGGTTATTTGGATCAAGCATAATAGGCATTCAGACCTTGAAATCACCAAAATGAGGCCTAATAGGTCCTAGTAAAGTATCCCATAATGGGTTTTAACTTTTTATGAATATACATTTAGCCCCCATTTTAGCATGAGTATGAGACAAGATCATTCTCATGGTAAACTATATCAAAGCATAAGAACAATCTCATCAAGGTTAAGGAGACAAAGAAACATCAATCCCCCAAGTGACTAACTATTCATCAAATTTCAAACAAAGATAAAATAGGCATCATGAGGGAGAGAGAGAGAGAGAGAGAGAGAGAGAGAGAGAGAGAGAGAGAGAGAGAGAGAGAGAGAGAGAGATGATCACTAGCCTAGTAAGGGATTTCCTTATTAAGGATCATGCAAAGATAAAAGTGCTACAAAAGATGGCATTGAAGGTATAGTAAGTTGTGTTATGTTAGTTAACCTATCAAAGAGGATCAATTATTAAGGACACATATTATCTCTGCTTAGAAATCCAAAAAGGGTGATTAGGCATAAGGAAAGCATTGTCTTCATTAAGGTATTTGGAAAAGAGATCAAGCCTAAGGTAAATATTATCTCTATTTGGATCAAAGAATGTATTTAAGGAAAGAATTTTCTCCATTAAGGGATCCAATGAAAAATATGAGCACAAGCAAAGTATTGTCTCCTTGGCCATCTGCATAAGGGATTGCACTGAATCATTGTGTACATGTGTGAAAAAATTGAAACATGGAGAAAAGTGTATGCCCCCATGTTAAAGTGATTACAAATACCTTAATGGGAGAAATGGCTTTAACAAAGCATAATTCACCCACAAGAAATATTTCCACTAAGAGATGCCCCCAAGAAAGGACATAACAAGGGAAATCAACACATCAAAAAAGAGAGTAGAGAAGGGATCTACTAACTCTAGGGTTAGTATGATCATATGATATTATATGAGATATCATATCAAAATGAAATTTCATCATCCCTCAGAGGTAGTAGAACTACAGACACAATGAAAGAATGTCACGTAAGAGGTACCGAAAAAGAGTCTTCTTAGGTTAGCATCATGGTGACCAAAAAGAATGGGTAGCTACCATTTTGCATCATCCTTAATCAAACAACACAAAGGGACATTTATGAATAGTGGCACATGCATGACATATCATGTAACAACATAGAAAATAAGTGAGATAAAAATAGAGGAATGTCACAATATTTTGATTCCTTTATCACCTTGTACCAATAGAGAAACAAGGCTCATTTAAATATATCTAGAAAAAGCATATATCAAGAAACACATCACAGGGGAATCATATTACAACAAGTAAACACACAAAATCCATCACACAAGAGGAGCTAGTCAATCATATTGCTTGCCCCCCATCTCAATTTGTAGTGTTTAGGGAAGGTGGGCAATACAAAAGAAGAGAGACATCAAGCACAGTAGATGAAACAATAGGAAGTTCCAAACAAGGACCATGTTGTGAAGATGGGTCACTTTGTTCATCACTAGGATTAAGAATTATTGTGAAACATAGTTGGTAAATCATGATTGACATCAATAATCTCATGCATATCATTAGAACTATTAGCATGAATAACATCATCAAGAGTATCTTCTTCATTCAAATTAATTACAATATAATCTAAGACATGAATAGAGTTATCATTTTTGTTCAGTTTCATATTTTTCAAGGTAAATTCCTCCTTTGAGCTATTCATGGGAGAATCAAAGTATCTGTAGGCATTTTAGGTAAAGAAATATTTTGGGAAGCACATTGGCAAGCTCTATCATGATCTTTAAAAATTCAGTCAAAAGCATAATGGTTATGCTTGGTTTTTCTAACAACTGGGTTTGGTTTAGGAGAAATCAACATCGAGCCCTTTTCTTCCTTGGGAGGAAGAATACAAGGAATCTCACTAGGTTGAGAGATAGTATAAGTAGAACATTTATAAGTGTTGATCTCCAAGTTATGTTATCTATTCGTGTCAAATAATTAGTCATTATCAAGGAAGAGTTGGTCGGTCATCACTGCAACCAAGCCATCCTACTAAGGCTGAGTAATGTATTGGACTTCTATTTTATATATGTACCGAGAAATAGTTAATGCCGATCAAGTCAGTGGTCGCCAAACACCCTAGTACTTACTGTTAGGATTAAAAAGACATAAATAACAATTACATGCAAATATAACCAATATCAGAATGACCATAAACCACATAAAAGAGAGCAGAAGACACAAAGATTTAACCTGGTTCACCCAATCCTTGAGCTACGTCGACCAACAACAAGTCCAATAATTTTATTATCTAGTGATTACAACCTGATTACAATCTGTAATCCCTTATAGCTCAATTCCACCACAAGTACAAAAACATACATTATGAAAACCCTAACCCTAAGCCATATTATACAATATTTTTCCACTTTAGGGTTAGAATGAGTTACAACATGTTGACGAGGGCAGGAGGAAAAGTGTACAATACTTTCCTAATCAGTCACCACAAGCTAAAAATCTCCCACTTGGTGACTGATCAGGATCCACGCTAAGAAACCTCCCACTTGGAGACTGATCTTGTAGCAATACTACTACCATATGAGGCTCCCACTAGATCAAACCACCCTGGACTTAGTTGTTCCTTTATTCTGTTTAGTCTAGAACACCAACTAAAGCTGAACATGAGTTCAACTTCTCCCTTGTTACTACCTTTGTAAACATATCTACTGTATTTTCATCTATATGTATCTTTTCCAATTTTAACTATTCATCATCCAAAATTGACCGAATGAAATGGTATTGCAACTGTATGTGTTTTTTCTTTGAGTGAAAAAAAAAATTCTTCGCAAGATGAATGGCACTTTGGCTATCTCTATGCAAAAAAGTATCTATCTGTGGATGTCCCAATTATTCCATGAATAATTGAAGTCATATCATCTCCTTGGCTGCCTCTATAGAAGCAACATACTCTGCCTCTATAGTGGATAAAGGAACCACCTTTTGTAGTCGAGAAATCCAACTCACTATTGTCCCACCAATAGTAAATACATAGCCTGTAGTACTCCTCCTGGTATATATATCTCCTTCCAAATCCAAGTCAATATAGCCCTGTACAGTAGTAGTAGATCCCCCAAAGTGTAAACACTTACTAGATGTACCTCTCAAATATATGAGAATCCATTTGACTACATTCCAATGCTCAATACCAGGGTGACTCATATATCAGCTAACGACTCCCTCTGCGTGGGAAATATCTAGCCTAATACATACCATAGCATACATTAAGCTCCATACAGCTGAAGCATAAGGTACCTTAGACATTTTAGCCTCCTCTTCTGATGTCTTATGACACATCTCCTTTGTCAATTTCAAATGACCGGGCAAAGGTGTGCTGACAGCTTTGGCATTCTCCATAGAGAAACGTTGCAACACCTTCTCAATATAATTAGCCTGAGATAAAGTCATCTTCCTATTTTTCCTATCTCTGCAAATTTTCATACAAAGGATTTGTTTTGCTACCCCCAAATCCTTCATAGAAAATGAATGTGCTAACTATTATTTTAACCCCTTAATGTGATCCATGTTAGACCTAGCTACAAGAATATCATCAACATATAAACATAAAATAATGTAGCTATCATCAGCTAACCTCTTAAAGTAAACACAATGGTCAGAATGACACCGAGTGTATCCATGCTCATTCATAAAAGTGTCAAATTTAATATACCATTGCCGAGGTGCTTGCTTCAAGCCATATAAACTTTTATGCAATCTACACACCAAACTCTCCTTACCCTTGACCTCAAATCCTTGTGGTTGTACCATATATATTTATTCATTCAAATCACCATGAAGAAAAGTTGTTTTAACATCAAGCTGCTCTAAATGAAAATCTTTAGCAGCCACAATACTTAAAAAAGTATGAATAGAAGTCATTTTAACAACTGGAGAAAATATCCCATCAAAATCAATGCCCTTTTTCTGTGAAAATCCTTTTACAACTAACCTGGCTTTAAACCTTTTCTTACCTCTATCCTCTTCTTTTAGCCTGTAAACCCATTTGTTCTGTAAGGCCCGTTTACCTATAGGTAACTTGCACAAATCTCAAGTGCAATTTTTCAGCAAGGAGTTCATTTCCTATGTCATGGAAGACTCCCACTAAAGCTTTATATCCACTTGCACAACTTCATTATAACATTCAGGTTCACCAGCATCTATTTACAAAATAGAATACAAAGAGGGAGAACATCTTTATGGAGGTCTACTTAGCCTGGTTGACCATCTAACAGTCACTGGGGTGTGTGGTATTTGTTGTTGTTGTTGTTGCGGAGTATAAGGGTCTACTAGAACATCATCTTTTGAAGTATCATCTAGTACTACATAATCATTTTCTTTCTTCTCATGTTGCTGGAACAGATCTTTGTATAATACTTTCTCATTGAATATGACATTCTTGCCTCTTACAATTTTATGATTTTCAAAATCCCAAAGCCTATAACCAAATTCATCAATGCCATATCCAAAAAATACACATTTCTTTGACTTAGCTTCCATCTTGGTTCTATTTTCAGAATCTATATGTGCAAAAGTGATGCAAGAGCATCTCGGGTCCTTGGCAATCCTGTGTCACCAAAAAGAATTTGGAGTTTTGTCTAGGTTTCTCAGTTTCTTCCTTAACTGAATTGGTCGATAGTTGGTTGGTTTCCTTTGGTTACCGAGTGTGGTTGGTTCTCTCCTGAGCAGTCAGTTATTTCACTGGCGCTAGGCATTGTCTGTCTGTTGCTCGGTTATCTTGCTTACTGACAAGTTCAGTTTTGTTTATTGTTGTGGTCGACTTGTGCATTTATATTGGATCATGGAATTAATGTTGGTATCCATCATTGGGAAGTGTGTGGTCCCAAATTTGATCATTACTTCTGTTAATTATGGATCGTAAGGCCGACTCATCTCGGTATCTTCTTGTATAAATATAGATTTTTGGTGGTAGTTTAGGAGGTAGTTTTGATAGAAGATAGTAGGCATTAGATTGCAGATTTATGACAAATCCTCACATATTTGAGGACTTCTATAATTCATTGTAATATCAAGCCCTAATCATGAAGGCCTTACAGCCTGGCATGTATGGTTCAAATTGATGATAATATATGGAAGGATCAACATTCTCTCTCTCACTCTTGTGTTTGTTTGTTTTTGCATGTGTGTTGCAAGCTTGGATCATTAGGATGTGCCATCCTTTGGCCCCTCTTTCTCCTTGCTTTATGCCAAGTGGTATCAGAGTGAGATTAGATCTTGATCTAGGTCTGTGGATCTAGGTTTGCAGGTTCCTCTTGAAGCCCTAGTTGAATTATTGTGGGGTAGCAGATTGTGATCTGACCTGCAATTGCAAAGGGTTGTCAAGATGGTTCATGGGAGGTGAGATACAGATCTAGGATTGGCAGATATGCTAAGACACATTTTTGCTAGGTTAGAAGTAGTGGAGACAGCCCAAAGAAGAGGCAGACATCTTGAAGATGTTAGTGATGATGAAATTGAAGAAGAATAGACGAATGCAGAACCTGCTCTTGTTATGGATCAAGGTGAAAAAATATTTTTGAAGGCTTTGAAAAATCTGAAGTCAACACCACATTTCAATCCCCCTAAGTATAATGGAAAGCTAGATTCTGACGAATTGGTGGACTGGATCACTGAGATGGAAAAGTATTTTGAATATGAAAATATCCCTGAGGATAAGAAGGTGAAGATTGCAAGCACAAAGTTGAAAAGTCATGCATCCTTATGGTGGGAACATCTGAAATTGGATCAGAAGAGGAAAGGCAAAGACAAAATCAAGGTATGGTGTAAAATGGTCAATAAATTGAAAGGAAAGTTCTTACCGTGTGATTATCAGATTAACCTAGTTCAAAAAATGCAAAGTTTGAGACAGAAGGATAGCTCAGTAAAAGAGTATACTGAGGAATTCTATAGATTAGATATTAGATCTCGACATGAAGAAGATGATGTGGAAAGAATCAGTAGATACCTGAATGGTTTGAGGGTTTCCATCCAAGAGGAGATTAGTATGGTCAAGTTGGAGAACATTGAAGAGGCTTATCAATTTTCTTTGAAGGCCGAGGAGAAATTGAACAAAAGACATTAGAAGAGATAGAGAGGTTGAGGTGGTAGATTCCCTAGGGGAAGAGGTAGATCTAATGGTGAGAATGGTAGATTTAAACCAAAAAAGACAAATCTGGACAAAGGTAAGACTGAGTAGAAAGGTGAAAGTTCTAGAGGTAGAGGTAGTAACTACAGAGGTGATTATGGCAGAGGAAGTTTTTGGGGAACTTGTTATAATTATGGAGAAGAAGGACATAGATCTTTTGAATGTACACAAGCTAGTAAGAAGGCTGGTAGCTGTAGAAATGCTTTGGTGCAAGAAGAGTCACCAAATGAACCTGAGAAAGAAAATAACTTGATGGTAAGGAGAGCACTGTGAAATGAAAGCAATAAGGAAGATCCAATAAGGAAAAGTTTGTTCAAGACTAGATGTAGAGTTTCTGACAAAGTTTGGAAGGTAATCATTGATAGTGGTAGCTTGAAGAACCTGGCATCTGAAGAGATGGTCACAAAATTACAGTTGGAAAGGTTGGTACATCCAAAGCCCTATCAAATTTCATGGATCAAAGATGAGCATACACTCCTAGTAAGTGAACAATGTTATGTGAATTTGAAGATTGGAAAGTACTATGATAAGGTGTTATGTGATATCATGCCTATGGATTGTTGTCATATTTTTTTGGGTAGAGCTTGGCAATATGATAGACATGCTATATATGATGGGAGATTGCATAAGTATACTATTGTGGCTGATGGAAAGAAACAAATCTTGTTACCTTTGATGGAAGAACCTGTTAGTAATGTTTGCACATCTATGAAAATTTGCTTGATGGAAGGAGGAAAATTTGTTAATTCCTTGAAGAGGAATGATATATGTTTTTCTATGATTCCTAATAAGCCGAGTAAGAAAATAGAGGATACTATCCCTGAGGAGATTGATAAGTTACTCACTGAGTACAGTGATATCATTTCTGATAATGTACCTAATGGTTTGCCATCAAAAAGAAGCATTGATCATTGTATGGATCTAATCCCTCGGGCTAGTTTACCAAATAAGGCACCTCATCAGTTGACACCTACTGACACTACTACATTTGGGGCCAAATTTTGATGACCATTTGTTGGATTTGCAACACTCATTTGTCAAAATTTTGACACATGTGTCCGTCACTATTTTTGCATAGAAGATTGTGACAGAAGAACTACCTGTTGGTTTACCGACACCATCTGATGTTGAAAAGTTGAAAATGACAATAGCTTCGAAATGGTATTTCCTACGGTTCATCCATCGAAATTCTGATAACAAGACCTATCAAAAATATACAACCTCTGTCGGAACTGACTGTCGAACCATATTATTTCTGATAGTATAACTGTTGGAATATCAATAGTTGGCATCAAATTCCTACAGATCTACCTGTCGGTGATATGGCCTCACTGTTGAAAGTTCTGTCGAATATTTTCTCTTTATGACACTTAAACTGTCGAAATAGCGACAGTTCAGCACTATTCTCCAATAGGTTTCCCTGTTGAACGTATAGCGTTACTCTCGCACCAAATGTCGTAAGTTATTTTTTTCCAAAATTTTGTCTATCAAATGCATAGCACGACTATCAGAATTAATTATAAATTGTCAAAAAACTGATAGATAGGCACATTAAAGTTAACACAGCTCAAGAGACCATCATAGGTTGTCTCTTTCTTTGGTCTATATTATTGATAGAATGTTTTACCTTTCATTAGTTCATCAAATCCAGGGATTTGAAAGAATTTAATAGAATATTTTCATGAAAACGTATATTATTTAAGTTGACATTGCATGAATTTATCTACTTCACGCACTTGTAGAATATGAGGGCGACGATAAAGAAGCATTGCCATGGGAGGAGATGCTTCTTTATCACTGTCTTCATAGTATACAAGTGTGCGAAGTAGATAAATTCATGCAACGTCAACTTAAATAATATACGTTGTCATGAAAATATTCTATTAAATTCTTTCAAATCCCCATATTTGATGAGCTAATGAAAGGTAAAACATTCTTTCAATAATATAGACCGAAGAAAGAGACAACCTATGATGGTCTCTTGAGCTATGTTATCTTTAGTCCTAGCTACCTATCGATCGTCGAGAATAATCACCACCTTGAATTTATGTACACTGCAAAAATTGATCACAGTCTTGCAAAAACATTTTACACTTGTACATCTCATCAATACAGGAGGCCTAAAGTAATTTTATACGATCACTAGCACAATTCGTGCATGGATGAGAAAACACTATCCAAAGTTTCTAGATAACCATTTTTGAGAAGAGGAATGAGTGGAGGCCAAAGAAGGGATAATTGTGAAGGTTTTATAGATGTAGGTTACTGAATCATCATCTCTGCACTGGTACTCAATCTGGCCTCCACTCAATATATGTCTTCTTAGAATCTAAAAACTCTCCATCATTGATTCTCGTCATTTTTTCAGCATCTCCGTGGACTGAGACCTTAAATTATTGAGCTTCTCTTTGTTTCAGGAATAGTTTAACATTCTCTACTTAACAGGGCCAACCACGTGA
Source organism: Chamaecyparis obtusa (assembly GCA_027943335.1). NCBI lineage: Eukaryota > Viridiplantae > Streptophyta > Pinopsida > Cupressales > Cupressaceae > Chamaecyparis > Chamaecyparis obtusa. The sequence continues at coordinate 832,608 of BSBK01001821.1, read as the reverse complement.
AGGTGGAAGCTCACCTAGCCCCTCCTAGGAGCCTCTTATGACCCTTTACAACATTTTAAGACCTCTAAGATGTATTCTTAGGGATTGTAAATAGTCGTAAAGGGTCATAAGGGGTACTGGGACACAACAGCTGAGAAACATAAGTGTAGGCATCATGGTCACAATTTTTTGAAGACATAACATAATTGAGTAGTTTTTCGAGATGATGCAAAGTAGTAGTTGCTTTGCATCATCTAGGAATAGCACTCAATTATGTTGTGTCTCCAAAAAATTGTGACCATGATGCCTACATTTATGTTTCTCATCTGTTGTGATATGTACATCGCAGTCTGTCATTGTTGCAACAGCAGAGCCTATATTCCACAACAAAAAGGAAGACATCTTTTTAGCCTGGGTCTCGATCCTACCCCAATTGTCAAAGGATCCAAGGCCAGGCTCAAAAGATGTCTTCCCATTCTATCTGTAACATTGTGTCCATCCATGATCTCAAGAACATCATCGTCTTTCCACTCTTCATTTGCCAAAATATCTCGCTTCTTTAAGCTTGCAGAGTAATCTTATTAATAAAAGAACTCTTGCCAACATTAGGGTACCCACAGATCAAAATAGTTGATGTTATTGGTGCTTGTGCTCAAAAAATATTGATTCACTATTTTGAAATAGCCAAATCATTTTTATTTCGATTGTAGAGAAAAGGAGTGGGAGAAAACGCGTGGGTGAAAGATGATCGAGAGCGAGAGAAGGCATTGCATTTTATTTGATCATAAATGCTCTCTGAAATGACCAATCATGTTTTCTATTTGATTCTTTTTGGTGTTTTTTTTTCCCATATTCAGTAGATAAAAATCATGGCAGTAGCCACTTAGCCATCTTTTTGATGTTCTAGGTATTTTACAAAGATATAGGTATGTGGATTTATCATTCAATTGCTTGCAGTTATTGGTCAAATGCAAATATTTTGTCACGTTGCAAGGGCAAGATATCAGTTTGGTGTTTTTGGTTTATGTTAAAAGTTGATTTGGTAAAATCCTCAAAAACCACACAACATGTTCTAAAATGTAAAGAAGTTGAATGTTAAATGTAAGATATATATCTCATCCATAGTAATCAAAAGAAAGGACATGAAAATTATAAGGAGATTTACCAAACCAAAAATATAAGTGAATAGGAAACATGGATTAGTACCTTGTGAATTAGTTTTTGAGGTGCACAATATTCATCAATCTCCTTAGAACAAGATCCCTCTTCATGAAAAATGCATTTAACACAAAAAAAAAATCTACAAAACTGAACCAATGGCATGTTTAGAACAAAGAAATAGATTGATTTTAATATGCTGAAAATTATATTATGTTTAATACACGCAAAAGGACCAGTCCCAACAATTCTTAAACATACTTTATCTAATATGATAATAACATGCTAATTAAATTGATAAAGGTGTTATCTGCATTTAATCTGCCAATTACTAATTACACAAAAAACAAATTTACAAAACTGAACCAATGGCATGTTCTTCGTATATGATTTCTTCATCTTTCGAGCCTCTGACATCATATTCGACCACAAATTTCAAATGCATTGCATTTTATTTGATCATGAATGCTCTTTGAAATGACCACATTCTACTGGTGTCGTGCCCTAGCCCATGCTTTATCTCCATTATTTGATGTTATTGGTGCTTGTGCTCAAGGATATCAATTCACTGTTTTCAAATGTTTGGATTGTTTTGGTCATGACTGTTCCTCTAGTACACAGTCAGGAAATGTAACTGTCTAATGATTATATGTAATGTTGAATGGATTAAATGCTTTATTCTTGGTAGAAGTGAATGGAAGGAATAGTGTTGGTGTTAGGTTTCATTTATTATTGAATTCAATGGTTTCCAAGATGTGTTGAGGAGTTTTCTCCTTGTTTAATGTTAACTGTTCCTGCACAATCCACCCATACAATAGTGAAATGCTATGTGATTGACAATTTCATACAACTGGTCCTTTGGTGTGTATTAAATACAATCCAGTCACTTATTGAATGCTTTGGAGACTATTGGTTTGACTGTCCATGCATTACTAGTGACTGAGATTCATTAAAAGATACAAAACTCTTCATTTTGGGGTTATTGTGTGTGGATTCAAATGTAGGTTTGATTTGGTTAATGTTTAGAAGAGATCAATAAAGTATTTAAAGACAACCTTACATGTTTGGAGAGGTTTGAGAGGCACTTATAATGACTGTACCCTCACAAATAGTGGCATAGATTGGTTTTACTAAGTTTCCTTTCTCTATTTTGAGGTTTCCTTTCTCTGTCGTAGGGGTACAGTCAGAGGGTTCATTGAAAAAATGATCCTTTGAATGGTTACTATGAATATGAATGATTTTATATAGCATATTTCTCATTTTACTTGAAGTTTGGAATAGCTTGTGCAAGGGTGAAAGTAGTTTTGGTCATTTTGGTCATGACTGTTCCTATACACAGTCAGAAAATGTAACTGTCTAATGATTATATGTAATGTTGAATGGATTAAATGCTTTATTCTTGGTAGAAGTGAATGGAGTTTCCAAGATGTGTTGAGGAGTTTGCTCCTTGTTTAATGTTAATTGTTCATGCACAATCCACTCATACAACAGTGAAGTTACAAAATTGAACCAATGGCATGTTTACAACAAAGAAATAGAATGATAATAATATGCTAAAAATTCTATATATTCTATTTAACACATGCCAAAGGACCAGTCCCAACAATTCTTAAACATACTAGTTATCTGATATGATCAATTGTTAATAAACATCTAATTTTGTAGATTGCTAGCACGAAGGAAGATTTGACCTAGCCAAATTTTCCTTTTACCACACAAAAAAAATGTGTGATAACTATGTCTACTCCAACCTTAATTGTTTAAGAATTCATCATATCAGATAAAGTATGTTTAAGAATTGTTGGGAGTTCTATTAGACCTTTGTTGTAAACATGTCATTGGTTTTCAAATGTTTGGATTCACGTTTGTTGATATTACTAGCATATATGTTTAATGATGCCATTGTATATTGTTGTCACTGAAATGACCACATTCTACTAGTGTCATGCCCTAGCCCATTCTTTAACTCCATTATTTGATGTTATTGGTGCGTGTGCTCAAGGATATCCATTTTTTTGAAATGTTGACTGTGGTTATGAAATGGACAGCCCGTGAGCTTCTAGCTAGGCATCATTTGTATTGATAGCTTAGGGCATCAAATGTATTGTATCATTGATAGTTGAGACTTTGTTAAAAGGAAATAGGACAAAGAATGATTCTGATTTAGTTTCTCTATTTTGATCTCTAAGTGGCTTACAACCCTAGAGAAGTATATGCAGATTTACAAATGCAGTTGTAGGATACATAACAACCGATAATTCAAAAGAAATCCATGCATCCAATTTGAATATAAATTAATACAAAGAAATAGGGTCCTCCAATGGCCCAATCATCTAGACCTTGACTGTCCCCTCAACTAGTGACCCTTCAAAATTGGGTTATCATGCAATCAATGAATGATCCTTCATTCTCCTGGTCTGCCCTGCATCTAAACATATTGGAAATACACAATACAATGATAACAAGTCTTTCACAATCCCCCTTCCCTCAAGGGACACTATCAACCATCCCTTCCACATAGCATTTCACTATTGTATGAGTGGACTGTGCAAGAATAGTTAACATTAAACAAGGAGAAAACTCCTCAACACATATTTGTTGTAAACATGCCACTAGTTCAGTTTTGTAAATTTGTTTTTTGTGTTAAATGAATTTAAATGGAACATTAAGCATAGTAATAATATGCTTAATCTATTAGTAATTGCAGATTAAATTCCCATAACACCTTTATCAGTTTAGCATGTTATTATAAGATACTAAAGAAGACCTACTATTTGTCAGAGAAATCTTCACTGTCCCCCACAATGAAGACAATGAAGATTGACCTCCTGCCCCACAACAAAGAACATTGTAATAAGAATAATATATAATTTAGTGTTAGAATAAACTTTGAACAAAGACATGTAATGCTTAAGTTAATGATCTAAAAAGCTGCAAATATAGGAATTGAAAAAGAAGACAGTGCCGAGAAACATTTTCACAAATATGAAACGTGAGGAAAAGTAATAACATTAACAATGCCAAGATTCACAGCATTAAATTTCACCTGTGGATGAGTTTCCGCAGTGGGTTGCCCAACATCAAAAATATGTTGAGTTGCATTTGAGTTGTAACTAAGAGTATCATGTGGAATAGACCCTAAACTTTGAAAGTGTTCTCCAACCTAGCAATTCAAAATTCAATCTAGGAAAGCATCAATAAGTGAAATAAATTATAGACATCAACATCAACATCATCATAATCATTAGAAATAAACTTTAAAGACATATTTTGGATAGTACTATGTTTCTTGAAAGTTTTTGTGGTGCTTCTAAACTTTAAAGACATATTTTATGGCTTAATGATGTAAGTGTTCATTAATATTCATTAATGGCGGGCAGTGATTCCTTAGTAATAAAGGCATTGACAACATTCATAATCGTATACCTCTTTACCTGATCTAGTCACATCATCAACATTAAGGTCAGTTTGTCTGGCCTCGGCCTCAACCTCAACCTGCTTATTAACAATGACATCTACACTCTCTACAGCTGCAATACAAATTGTTACATTAATCCAAACACCAATTGCAATTAAATTTGTATTACTACACCAATCAATTTAAGATGTTTACTTGTATTACTGTGATGCACATCCTCATTGTCATCAACACGCATAGGTTGTGTATGGCAAGAATTGGAAGGCTCCAAAGTTTCTAGATAATTGTTTTTGAGAAGAAAAAGTGGAGGCCAAATAAGGGATAATTGCGAAGTTTTTCTAGATGTAGGTTACTAAATCATCATCTCTTGCTGATATATTTCAGATTCTACTCCGGAATGAACAAACTATAGAGATCTAACATAGCTAAACATAGAATAAAGTAAACAAGAAGGGATAGAAGATACCTAGATATCAACCAAGTATACTCCAGGCTATATGCCTCCAACTGTACTAACAAAGGTGCTGAGGAGAACCTGATTGGTACCTTAGTGTTAGTGTATTGAGGAAGAGTCCAGTCCTAACAGAGGCTTCCAACCCTAATCAACTCGTAGTTAACATTGCCAATAATTGTTGGTTGTATGGATCAGATCATAATTTGATCTTTATTCATGCTCAGACTTGTTCTTATCTATTAGTTGAAGCTTCTTATCTTTCACACCAATATATGCTGATCTAAGTTTGCTTAAGGTAGAGAATCAAGGTTTTGGGGGAGGGAAGCACATTATGTTTTTGGTGCTTCTCTCCCTAGAATCCAACACCATATATATATGAATTGAATCATCTTCAACAGGGCCGACCTGGTCTTATTAAATATATTTAATGCTAAAGCCAAGAGGCCGACCTTGGGCCCTTAACTAATTCAACTAACACATATATATAAATGAAATAATAATCTCCTCATTATTATAAATCGCACAAGGGTATTTATTTGATCAGTTTGATCTTGGCCAAAAGGCTATAATTATTAACACTCTACACTGGTACTCAATCTGGCCTCCACTCCATATATGTCTTCTCAGAATCTAAAAACTCTCCATCGTTGATTCCTGTCATTTTTTCAGCATCTCGATGGACTGAGACCTTAAATTATTGAGCTTCTCTTTGTTTTGAGAATAGTTAAACATTCTCTACTTAACAGGGCCAACCACGTGAAGGTGGAAGCTCATCTAGCCCCTCCTAGGAACCTCTTATGACCCTTTACAAAATTTTAAGACCTCTAAGATGTATTCTTAGGGATCGTAAACAGTCATAAGGGGTCTCGGGACACAACAACTGAGAAACATAATTGTAGGCATCATGGTCACAATTTTTTGGAGACAGCGTAATTGAGTTGTATACCCAGACGGTGGAGAGAAACTCCTACACCTCCAATTCCAAGTTGACTACATCTGTTGCTCATGAATACAAGGTCCTCCAACAGATGTATTCAACTTGGAATTGGGGGTGCAGAAGTTGCTCTACATTGCTTGGGTACACAACTCAATTACATTGTCTCCAAAAGATTGTGACTATGATGCCTACAATTATGTTTCTCAGCTTTTGTGAAATCTACATTTATGTTTCTCAGTTGTCATGTTTATGTGCATGTTTTTTTATGTATTTTGGATAGTAAGTCTAATTTAATTTTTCTATGGACTAAGACCTTAAATCATGTAATGAGGATGCTTAGAACACTAGTATGTGCAAATTTCATTATTTAATAATAAAAATCTAGTAAAATGTTTATACCTTCTCCCATTTGCTAGTGTAATTCCTCTTTGAGTATCCCCTTTCTCCTTTGCATCCAAAATGAACTCATTCCAATCCCTCACTAAAATAAAGGGAGGACGCTCAAACTTTAGCAAGACTTCATACATGCAACGTTCGTAGATTACGTTCAATGCATTATTTACATTTGTAAATCAGTGTTGCATACAAATCTATGGAGGGTGTGTGTTATGAAGTCATGCTCAAGCTTGAAAATGATAGTCAATCCATAGTCAAGGTCAAGGAACAAAAGGAACAACCAAGAAAACACTATAGGTTAAATCATGTGATTGATAGCAGATTGGGGCTCACCTAAGCCATAAACATGAAGAATTATTCTAAAAAAAGATGTAAACCATATGGATGTGCACTTGAGGCAAAGAGAAGTTACGTCATATCCATATTAAAATATTAGTTACAATATGAAAATACTAAACTAACTAATTCTTGAGTTCATCTCTACATATGGTCGCAACAAAGATATGCAATTACAATATAGAGAAGGCATCGTAAAAATATAATTTCAAAATTTTCCCTAGCTTGACACGTTTTGCACTCAAATCCTTCATCGCAGATAAGTGGAGATGGGCAGATAGATGCAGATGAGTTGTCATCGACCCAACTACCCAGTCTACATTAGTTCTTATATTATAATGAATAGTATTTACATTAGAAACATTAAATATATACACATCAGCAACCTTTTTTCTATTTGGGCAGCACCAAAATTGTCATCCAGGGTTGTTCGGTGTCCGTGAAGTCTTCAACGCACACTGCCCACCACCACATCGACAGTTTGGCACATTGACAAGAGTCATCGAGCCTATATATCAATAATGCACCGCACCATCATTACTACATTTATTATTTTTATATGAAATACACCAAAGAGTACCATCAGAAATATTAACCATTTACAATAATGAAAAGTAAACCTAAATCAAATAGCTCATTTTTTTTATCATCATGTGTAGTCTCTGTGTATATGAAAAATGAAAGAAATATGAAGCTGAAATAAAATAGTGAACAAAATAGTATTCGATCCACATAGACTGAATGAAATATACCATCAAAAGAAGGTGACAAAATCCTGTCATGAAGCACAGACATAGGAAATAAAAAAGGGACAAAAGACAAGAAATAAGAAAAATCATTACAACTATAGAAAAATCATTTATACTACAATCAAAAAAAGAAACACTCTTTGTCAACAATTTTCAAAATCATTAGGATACAAAAATAATTAAGACTATACAAAATCAAATTTTAGAAATGGACGGTTCTGATGCTTTTCCATTACAACAATTAAGCATTCATCATTTGGTATTGTGTATTCCATTTAAGTATGTCAACAATGTTCAAAATCCTGTCACCAAGCACAGACAAGAAATAAGAAAAATCATTAGGACTATAGAAAAATCAAGTTCTATAAATGGACGGTTCTGATATTGCTTTGTCATTACAACAATTGAGCATTCATCATTTGGTACTTCTTGGTGTATTCCATTTAAATTTTTCAGTTGTCATGTTTATGTGCATGTTCTTTATGTGTTTGGCTTCTCTCCCTCGCAAGGGATGCGTCGATAGGTAATTGATTTGAAAGCATAATGTTTGACAATCTTTTTTCAGGATAGGCCTAATCATCCCGCCAACTTTAATTAGCAACATTTGTGATATATGTCAAGTACTTATAATCAGTATGCCCAAAAAATAGAGACTCAGTAGTAAAAGCATGTCCTTTGGTTTACTAGTTTACTTATAATTAGTATGTCCTTTGGTTTACTAGTTTAATCTGGTTTAAGAATGGTTTGTTTCATGTTTGAATGTACCATTGAATGAAGCTTGGCTATATTAAGTACAATCTTAAGACTCACGACTCTTCAAATTCTCTTGTTTCCTTCAGACCTCCAAACATGTGTAGTTTGAGTAGCCCTCCAACAAATGGACTTGTGATGATTTTCACAATAGTACATGTGTAGGAGGACTACTAAAAGTACTGCTTAAGAAAATCTGAATGTTCATCACCTGTGCATATAAGAGTTGATCATAGAAGGTATATGTTGTTGGGTAAGCTCCCAATAGTGCTCAGGTAAATATGCATGTTCATCACTTGTGCATATGAAGTGGCTCTAATGGAAGATACAATCACTAAATTCTGCATACTCCTTATTTTGTTCTGCGTTGATATTGTCAGACATGGCCTTTCTTGAATGGAATGACTCGTTACTTGTACATTGACTAGAATGTTGGTGGAAGAAGGATGATTTGTTTGCAACCATTTTTTCAACTCTAATTTTCTCAACATAAAGGGACATTTATCATAGCCATAGAAACATGGTTATTTTAAAATGAAATACACCAAGGAGTACCATCAGAAATATTGACTATTTACAATCATGAATAGTTAACCTTAATCAAATAGCTCATTTTTTATCAGCATGTGTACTCTCTGTGTATATGAAAAATGAATGAAATATCAAGCTGAAATAAAATAGTGAACAAAAATTCAAATTCAAGGCCTAATTTATCAAGAGCAACAAACATTAGGACGAAAGAAAAATCATTAAGAGTATAGAAAAATCGTTAGGACTATAGAAAAATTATTAAGACTAGAAAATCAAGTTCTAGAAAAATCATTAAGAGTACTATAGAAAAATCATTAGGACTATAGAAAAATCATTAAGACTACAAAATCAAGTTCTAGAAAAATCATTACGACTATAGAAAAATCACTTAGACTATAAAATCAAGTTCTAGAAATGGACGGTTCTAATGCTTTGCCATTACAACAATTGAGCATTCATCATTTGGTACTTCTTGGTGTATTCCATTTAAGTTTTTCAGCTGTCGTGTTTATGTGCATGTTCTTTATGTGTTTGGCTTCTCTCCCTCACAAGGGATATATTGATAGGTAATTGATTTGAAAGCATAATGATTTGACTATTCCAAGTAATGTTTTTAATCCTTTGAAGTTTCTCATGATCCTGATGTAAGTTGATTGGATTAAGCAATTTGGGGATCCAATAGGACTTTAGGGGAGTTCAATAAATGTTTTGGAAGACTTAGAGGAACTATTAACATGATTGTTCCTTCATCTACAGCGAGTTAGACTGAATTTGCTAAGTTTTTCCTTTGTTTTGAAGTGTATTTTGTAATCTATTTCCTTTCCATGGACCCAAAGACCTAGGACCCATGGAAAAAGGATACTAATAATGTATTATACAACTCTAATATTTTTGACTTGCAGAGATTTGAGAAAGTAAAGAGAACACTGGCTATGTTTAATGTTAACTGTTCCTACATAATCCACTCATACAACAGTGAAATGCTATGTGATTGACAATTTCATACAACTGGTCCTTTGGCGTGTATTAAACATAATAGAATTTTCAGCATATTATTATCATTCTATTTCTTTGTTGTAAAAATGTCATTGGTTTGGTTTTAATCTACTGGAGTCATGCCCTAGCCCATGCTTTATCTCCATTATTTGATGTTATTCACTATTTTGAAATGTTGACTGTGGTTATCAAATGGAAAAAATAGAAGAAAAAAATTGTACAAGAATTTTTTTTTACAAAATTGAACCAATGGCATGTTTACAACAAAGAAATAGAATTATAATAATATGTTGAAAATTCTATTTTGTTTAATACACGTCAAAGGACCAGTTGTATGAAATTGTCAATCACATAGCATTTCATTGTTGTATGAGTGGATTGTGCAGGAACAGTTAAAATTAAACAAGGAGAAAACTCCTCAACACATCTTGGAAACCATTGAATTCAATAATAAATGAAACCTAACACCAACACTATTCCTTCCATTCACTTCTACCAAGAATTTCAGCACAAGCACAAGCTATTCCAAACTTCAAGCAAAATGAGAAATATGCTATGTCAAATCATTCATATTCATAGTAACCATTCAAAGGATCATTTTGTCAATGAACCTTCTGATTGTACCCCTATGGCAGAGAAAGGAAACCTCAAAATAGAGAAAGGAAACTTAGTAAAACCAGTCTATGCCATTGTTTGTGAGGGTACAATCATGATAAGTGCCTCTCAAACCTCTCCAAACATGTAAGATTATCTTTAAATACTTTATTGATCTCTTCTAAACATTAACCAAATCAAACCTACATTTGAATCCACACACAATAACCCCAAAATGAAGGGTTTTGTATCCTTTAATGAATCTCAGACACTGGTAACACATGGATAGTCAAACCAGTAGTCTCCAAAGCATTCAATAAGTGACTTGATTGTATTTAATACATGTCAAAGGACCAATTGTATGAAATTGTCAATCACATAGCATTCCACTATTGTATGAGTGGATTGTGCAGGAACAGTTAACATTAAACAAGAAGCAAACTCCTCAACACATCTTGGAAACCATTGAATTCAACAATAAAGGAAACCTAACACCAACACTATTCCTTCCATTCACTTCTACCAAGAATAAAGCATTTAATCCATTCAACATTACATATAATCATTAGACAGATACATTTTTTGACTGTGTAGAGGAACAGTCATGACCAAAATGATCAAAACTACTTTCACCCATCCACAAGCTATTCCAAACTTCAAGTAAAATGAGCAATATGCTATATCAAATCATTCATATTCATAGTAACCATTCAAAGGATCATTTTTTCAATGAACCCTCTAATTGTACCCTTGCAGCAGAGAAAGGAAACCTCAAAATAGAGAAAGGAAACTTAGTAAAACCAGTCTATGTCACTGTTTGTGAGGGTACAATCATGATAAGTGCCTCTTAAACCTCTCCAAACATGCAAGAATGTCTTTAAATACTTCATTGATCTCTTCTAAACATTAACGCATGGATAGTCAAACCAGTAATCTCCAAAGCATTCAATAAGTGAATATGAATGTTTGAAAACTTTCCTCTCAACTTCCCCAACCACTCCTAATTAGTTAGAGGGATTAGTTGAGTGTTTAGACACTAAAACTTCTTAAACATACTTTATCTGATATGATGAATTGTAATATCAACAGACGTGAATCCAAACATTTGAAAATAGTGAATCAATATCCTTGAGCACAAGCACCAATAACATCAAATAATGGATATAAAGCACAGGCTAGGGCACAACACCAGTAGAATGTGGTTATTTCAGTGAGCATTCATGATCAAATAAAATAAAATGCATTTGAAATTTGCTGTCGAATATGATGCCAGAGGCTCGAAAGAAATTGCTCGTCAAAGATACCAATCAAAGATGAAGAAATCGCATACCTTCTCTTGCGCTCAGCTTGCATGAAGGAAGATTTGATAGCCAAATATTCCTTGTACCACATGAAGAACATGCCATTGGTTCAGTTTAGCATGTTATTATCATATCAGATAAAGTATGTTTAAGAATTGTTGGTAAGGATAGGAATAGTCGAGATTCTAGAAATATCCCTCTAACCGATTAGGAGTGGTTGCGGAAGTTGAGAGGAAAGTTTTCAAACATTCACATTCACTTATTGAATTCTTTGGAGACTACTGGTTTGACTGTCCATGTGTTACCAGTGATTGAGATTCATTAAAGGATACAAAATCCTTCATTTTGGGTTATTGTGTGTGGATTCATCCGCTTTAGCCAAGAAGATCAAGAAGGTGGGGCAGGAGGACATTGTGGTAGAAGAAGTATTTAAAGAAGCAACAAGAAGCAATAGAAAAGTTTTCAGGAGTTTGGAATAACATTTCAAAATCCATGAATGGTATGGGTAAGGTGACCTTCATTCTTGGTCATGACTTCAATGAAACATTGGTTAAGGCTAATAAGAAGAAGGGTCACTTGTTGATAGTGTTCCTTGAGAGAAGGGGGATTGTGAAAGATTTGCTATCATTGTATTGTATATTTCCAATATGTTTGGATGCAGGGCAGACCAAGAGAATGAAGGATCACTCACTGATTGCATGATAACCAGGTTTTGAAGGGTCACTGGTTGAGGGGACAGTCAAGGTCTGGATGTTGATAGTAATTTGTTGAGGGAAGAGGGATTGTAAAAGACTTTTTATCATTGTATTGTGTATTTCCAATATGTTTGGATGCAGGGCAGACCAGGAGAATGAAGGATCACTCACTGATTGCATGATAACCCAATTTTGAAGGGTCACTAGTTGAGGGGATAGTCAAGGTCTGGATGTTGATAGTGTTCCTTGAGGGAAGGGGGATTGTGAAAGGCTTGTTATCATTGTATTGTGTATTTCCAATATGTTTGGATGCAGGGTAGAACAGGAGAATGAATGATCACTCACTGATTGCATGATAACCCAGTTTTGAAGGATCACTGGAAGAGGGGGGATTGAAGGATCACTCACTGATTGCATGATAACCCCACCAAACATCCTTTCCTTTAAGTTTCCACAATATCTCAAAATATGATCATTATTCTTTACCTTCTTCTATATGCTATTATTTCTATGGTTTTGTTATCTTAGAAATATATCAAAAACATTGCAGATGTGCATATAAAAGTAAAATATTGTCCTTCAATTGTTCCACATTGAAGCATTTCCTCTTGGGAGTATTCTCTTTGTTTGTACAATATCTATCAAAAATGGTTCCCATATTTCTTCAAGATCTATTTTAATCTTTATACTGCAATTTTGATTAGATTTGACCAATAGTTGGTTTCATTGGTATTTTATAGCATATACTCCTAATGTGAAATGTGGAGAGAAAGAAAGAGACACACTAGGTATGAATTAGACAATATACCCATCATCACTTAGCACTTAAATAATAAATTATGGATAGGGAACAACCCCCTAACTTCTAGATGTTTGTTTCATGTTGGCCTCTTATTATATGAAAAGGTAGGCCTATCTTAGGCTAACAACCACATTGTAGGGGCCATAAATTATGGATCCCAAAATAGTGCACACTTGTATTAAATTAGGTTCATTATACTACAAGGGAATGGAAACCATGCAATAGTGCATCATGGGGATGGAAGCAACCCTTCACCAAGAAGATGATTGTGTCTGCAATATTTACTGGAGGCAAAGAACATAATTTGGTTCCAGCAATTACTCCTAGAAGATAATGGCACCCACAAAACACTTGGAAAAGATAGCACGCACTATATCTTTTATCACTCTTTTAAAGCTGGGACAATAAATCTCAAAGATTGATCAACAAATTCTTGAACACAAAGAAACATTGACAGTTATGATTCATGTGTACAATAGCCAACAACCAGTTGTTCCAATCATGGTGTCCAATAATTATGTTAGAAAAAGCATCTACAAATCCCTTACACAACCATAATAGATTCAAAACATGAACCGTAAGAACCTAACAATGGGACTAAGAAAGATACAGCCTAAACAAATCTTGATCATATTCCACCCTATTGTAAGGCCCAAGAAGTAACTCTATCTTAAAGCTACACATTCCTCTAGATGAAGCTCAAAGGTTAGGTAGTTGAAGCATAGCAATACTTGAATGAATATAGGAATAATTTGATGTACAATCATTTGCTAGCTTGGTTTGTAGGTTTTCCACATAATATTTTCCCTTTAACCACATTTATAGTTTGAGAAAATCAGAAAAAATTGTTTCAAATTTATATTATCCTTTTGAACTAGCACATTGCCATCAAAATGCATAATCATTGATCATATTAAGAAAATTCCTACTGATTAGTAGGATATCCTTATAAAAATTTGATGCATGGATTTCTTGTGAATTATCGACTGCTATGTATCCTACAACTATGAAAGGAATAGTGTTGGTGTTAGGTTTCATTTATTATTGAATTCAATGGTTTCCAAGATGTGTTGAGGAGTTTGCTCCTTGTTTAATGTTAATTTTTCTTGCACAATCCACTCATAAAAAAGTGAAATGCTATGTGGAAGGGATGGTTGATAGTGTTCCTTAGGGGAAGGGGGATTGTGAAAGACTTGTTATCATTGTATTGTGTATTTCCAATATGTTTGGATGTAGGGCAGACTAGGAGAATGAAGGATCATTCACTGATTGCATGATAACCCAGTTTTGAAGGGTCACTAGTTGAGGGGACAGTCAAGGTCTGGATGACTAGGCCATTGGAGGACCCTAGTTCTTTGTATCAATTGCTATTCAAATTGGATGCATGGATTTCTTGTGAATTATCGGCTGCTATGTATCTTGCAACTAGATACGTAAATCTGCATATACTTCTCTAGGGTTGTAAGCCACTTAGGGATCAAAATAGAGAAACTAAATAAAAATCATTCTTTGTCCTATTTCCTTTTTAAAAAGTCTCAACTATCAATGATACAATACATTTGATGCCCTAAGCTATCAATACAAATGGTGCCTAGCTAGAAGCTCATGGGCTGTCCATTTGATAACCACAGTCAACATTTCAAAAAAATGGATATCCTTGAGCACAACCACCAATAACATCAAATAATGGAGTTAAAGCATGGGCTAGGGCATGACACCAGTATAATGCAGTCAATTTTGTGACAAAAATATACAATGGCATCATTAAACACATATCCCAGTAATATCGACAAACATGAATCCAAACATTTTAATACAGTGAATCGATATCCTTGAGCACAAGCACCAATAACATCAAATAATAGAGATATAGCATTGGCTAGGGCACGACACCAGTAGAATGTTGTCATTTCAAAGGGCAACTCCCTCAACAATAAAATGAAATGTATTTGAATATGATGCCAGAGGCTCGAAAGATGAAGAAATCACATACCTTCTCCCGTGCTCAGCTTTCACTCCTTTTCTCCCGCTCTCCAATCAAAATAAAAATGATGAGGCTGTTTCACTTTTTTTAAAAATCTATACCCCAAATCTATCAGAGTTCCGATGGTCAATTAAACACCCATTGGAATATCGACATCATCGGGGCCTATTACAAAAAAAAAAATACCAAATTCATAAGAAAAAGTTACTCATCGGAAACTTCTGTCGAAATTTGGCCCCAAATGTAGTAGTGCAAGAATCAAGAATTGAACTAACAAATTCAAGAGTTGCTAGAGAAAGGTTTGATCAGAGAAAGTTTGAGTCCTTGTGGAGTACCTATTGTATTGGCATCGAAGAAGAATGGAGAATGGAGAATGTGCACTAATTCCAGAGCAATCAATAAGATAACAGTGAAGTATAGGTTTCTTATACCGAGAATGGATGATATAATGGACAGTTTGACTAGAGCAAAGTATTTCACAAATATTGATTTGAAAAGTGGGTATCATCAGATCAGAATTAGAGAAGGTGATGAATGGAAGACTGCTTTCAAGACAAAAGAAGGTTTGTATGAGTGGTTGGTTATGCCCTTTGGTTTAACTAATGCACCAAGTACTTTTATGAGGCTAATGAATGAGGTTTTGAAGAAATTATTGGGTAAATTTGTGATTGTATATCTTGATGATATTCTAATATTTAGTAAGACCAAAGAAGAACATTTGTTGCATGTTAGACAAGTTTTGCAGAGATTGAAAGAGGAAAAGTTGCTGATAAATCTGAAAAAGTGTTCATTCATGAAAGAAGAGATTGTATATTTGGGATTTGTTATCTCAGCTGATGGTTTGAAGATGGATCCTAAAAAGGTTGAAACTATTTTTAATTGGCCTACACCTGTGAATGCTAGTGAGGTAAGATCATTTCATGGTTTGGCAAGTTTTTATTGAAAGTTCATAGGGAATTTTAGTTCAATTTGTAATGCTATGACTGAGACTATGAGAGGAGATAAAAGAGAATTCAAGTGGACACATGGAGCTAACAGAAGTTTTGAGGCTCTGAAGTAGAAGGTTGCTAAATTACCTATTTTGGCATTACCTGATTTCAGTAAAGTATTTCAAGTAGAATGTGATGCAAGTGGAAGTGCAATTGGCACTGTGTTGAGTCAAGAAGGTAAACCTGTTGCTTTCGTTAGTGAAAAGTTGAATGATGCTAGAAGGAAATATTCTATGTATGATCAAGAATTCTATGCTATTATTCAAGCACTGAAGAAATGGAAACATTATTTGATACTGAGTGAATTTGTGTTGTATACTGATCATAAGGCTTTACAATATTTGGGTAGTCAGAATAAGTTGAATCAGAGACATATGAAATGGGTTGAGTATTTGCACAGTTATACATTTCTGATAAAGCATAAGAGTGGAGTCACTAACTGAGTTGCTGATGCATTGAGTAGAAGAAGATCTTTGATGACCGAGATGAAAATTGAATTTCTTGATTTTGATGAGATGAGAGGTTTGTATGAAAATGACCCTAATTTTTCTGAGCCATGGAGAAAGTGCATAGCACCTATTTAAGATCAACAAGATACTAAATGGGATGAATATTTTATTTGGGAAGATATGTTGTTTAAAGGTATTCAATTGTGTATACTGAGGGGAGTGATGAGATCAAATTTGATAAAGGAGAAACATAGCAGTGGTTTGGCTGGACATTTTGGTATTGATAAAACATGAAATTTGATGAAGGAGAAGTACTATTGGCTGCAGTTGTATAGAGATGTTTAGAAATTTGTGAAAAGTTGTGGAATTTTTCAAGTTGCAAAAGGAGTAAGTCAAAATACTAGATTGTATACACTGCTTGATGTTCCTAAGAAACCTTGGATTGACATTAGTATGGACTTTGTTCTTGGCTTACCAAAGATAGTAAGAGGTAATGATTCAATATTTGTTGTTGTGGATATATTTTCTAAAATGACACATTTTATACCTTGTAGAAAGACATCGGATGTAGTACATGTAGCAGATCTTTTCTTTAAGGAAATTGTCAGATTGCATGGAATATCAAGGAGTATTATCTCTAACCAAGACATCAAATTTGTTAGATATTTTTGGAAAACACTTTGGAAGAAATTTGGCACCGAGTTGAAATATAGTTCTACATTTCACCCACAAACCAATGGACAGAATGAGGTTGTGAACAAAAGTTTGGGAAATCTTTTGAGATGTTTAGTTGGAGACACACCGAGTGATTGGGATTCTGTGTTAGCACAAGCAGAGATTGTATATAATAATTCAATGAATAAGAGTACTGGAAAGACACCATTTGAGATTGTGAATGGCACACAACCAAGAGGAATATCTAATTTGAGAGACATTACTGATGAGAATAAGAGAAGTGCTGAAGGAGTAAAATTTTCTGAGTACATGAAGACATTGCATGAAGATGTGAAGCTGAAGCTGGAAGACAGTAATAAAAAATACAAAGACAGAGCTGATAGATCAAGAAGACATAAGATTTTTTATGTTGGTGATGAAGTGATGGTTCATTTGATGAAAGGCCAGTTTCATGTTGGAACATATGGGAAGATGAAGATGAATAAGTTTGGACCTTGCAAGATTCCGAGGAGATTTGACAATGGAAATGCATATGAGATTGAGTTACCCGATGACATGGATATATCACCGATTTTCCATATTGCTGATTTGTATAAGTATCATGAACCTGATGAAGAAGTGATAGTACCAACAGAATATCCTAAGAAGTAGAATGATGAAGTGGAAGAGATTTTGAAGGAAAGAGTTGGCAAAAGTACAAGAGGAAAATAGTACATGGAATATCTGGTTAAGTGGAAGAATAGACCGATGGAAGATAGTTCTTGGATTTCATAGTCTGAGTTGGATGTAGCTTGGACTAGACCTACCAAATGATTCAGAGAATCATTTCAAATAACCCCAGGTGTCTGATGTAGGAGCATCTCGGGTCCTTGGCAATCTTGTGTCACCAAAAAGAATTTGGAGTTTTGTCTAGGTTGCTCGGTTTCTTCCTTGACTAAGTTGGTTGGTAGTTGGTCAGTTTCCTTTGGTTACCGAGTGTGGTCGATTCTCTCTTGGGTGGTCAGTTATTTCACTGGCACTCGATCTTGTCTGTATGTTGTTTGGTTATCTTGCTTACTGACGGGTTCAATTTTGTTTCTTTTTGTGACCGACTTGTGCATTTATATTGGATCGTGGAATTAATGTTGGTATCCATCATTGGGAAGCGTGTGGTCCCAGATTTGATTGTTACTTCTGTTAATTATGGATTTGAAGGCTGACTCAGCTCGATAGCTTCTCGTATAAATATAGATGTTTGGTGGTAGTTTAGGTGGCAATTTTGATAGAAGATAGTAGGCATTAGATTGTAGATTTATGATAGATCCTCTCATGTTTGAGGACTTATGTAATTCATTGTAATATCAGGCCCTAACCGGGAAGGCCTTACAGCCTGGCATGTATGGTTCAAATTGATGATAATATATGAAAGGATCAGCATTATCTCTCTCACTCTTGTGTTTTTTTGCTTCCACATGTGTGTTGTAGGCTTGGATCATTAGGGTGTGTCATCCTTTTTCCCCTCTCGCTCCTTGCCTTAAGCCAAAAAGCCTCACAACCAAACGTTTTAAGAAAAGAATAACTCACCTTCTTACCACTCCATGCTTCCTCTGGAATGCCATAGTCCAAAGGAGTAGAGGGGCCTCTATTAATTAAATAAATAGTAGTGTTTAAAGCTTCTTACCACATGTTTAAGGGCAGTCTAGCATGCAACCTCATACTCCTTGCATGCTCCATTATTGTGATATTCATGTGTTCAACCACTCAATTTTCTTGTGGAGTCCTTGGTACAGTTTTCTACCTACGAATACCATTTGAGGAACAATAATCTTCAAATTTTGTGTTGCAATACTCACCACCATTATCAGATCTGAGACAATTTAGCTTTTTACCAGTCTCATTCTGAACCAAGCATTTCCATTTCTTAAAAGTTTGAAATACATCATATTTTTGTCTAAGGAAACAAATCCATACTTTTCTTGTTGCATCATCTGTTAGAATAAATGAGAGGGGGGTGAATTAGTTATCTAGTGTCCCAAAACAAAATGTATAATTCAAAACTATTTCTTCAATTTCTACTCGTCGATAAATAATAAATACTTTCACTATCTGTGCTTTTACCGATTACCAGTCTAATACTATAACAGTTTACCGATCAAATCTAACATGTAACATGTAAAGAATGATAACAAAAAAAATCTCACAATCAACACATAACACAAGAGATTTAATGTGGAAACCTTGTAAAGGGAAAACCCACCTGGGACTGGCAACCCAAAATTGTTCACTCTTCTGAAGTGAGGTCGGTTAAGACCCAACCCTGTTAAAGGTTACAAACACACTGTTAGGTGTGACCTTGTTAGAGGATTTTAGACTAAAAGTTATCATCCAACCAGCATTCACTATGGGGTTGACAGGATAACAATGTTCATTCTATGAACGATACATCATAAGACTTTCAGAGTCCACTCGGTTAAGAGATTTTGACTATATACAATGGTTAAATATGTAACAGTAAATGACCTACCTTAATACAACTTCAATTACAGATTACAAATCAATATTTAGTCCATACAAATCCTTCTGATCAATATTTCACTTCAGATTCAATACTGTATCAACTTATTGTCTGTCGGTAATTGCTCTTTGTAGCTCAGTAATTGTTCTGCAGCACGGTTCTTTCTTAACTAGTATGATCATAATGCATGAAAACCTTTGTTCACGTGATATTCCTATAGCTTATTCTTCTTCTGGCATTCTTCATAAAGAAATTATGTTCTCTTATATAGATGATTAAATCATTTTCTTCTCCACCATCAGATTTTTTTGCTTAACCATATTCATAGATTTTTCTGCTTTAAACTTTCTCACTACTTGTGTCAATAACACGTTTCAATCTTCTCCGTTAGATCTTCCCTAAATTTTGTCAATCGTCGATCTGTGTAACAAACATTATCTGTTACCTCGATTGTATACTCTTGCCAGCTCATCAATCTTATCAGCTAAACTGATCATTTAATTCATTATGTTCCACTCAGTTAACAAAGAAATGCATTGGTGAACATTGCTCGGTTAATACTGCAATCAGTATATACTACACTCCATTCGTGTATACTAGAAATGCTTCATTTACCGACAACACTGCTTTGTGTCTTTCAGCTCTATACTTCATCATAGATGAATGCAACATAATAAAGTCAATATCATCAAGTCATAGACTCATCAACAAGTTACTCAATGTGTTCCTTATCCTCATTTGTCATGTACATCTTTCTCCATGTAGATTTCTCTGTTCTTCATCTCTTTTTCACCTTTCTTCAGATGTGTTAGTATAGTAACTTAGAAGATAAGTGTTGTCAAACTAGTTGACATCAATGACAACATAATGTTGATTTAATCATATTACATATCTAATCAGAAACTCCTCAGTGACCTTTAATCACAGATTCTTCAATCAGATTCCAAATTAGTTGTAGTTCAACATCATCTATAAATGTAACATAATACATAGAGCCGCCAAGGGAAGATACCTAAGCTAGTCCCCATACATCTGTATGCACAAGCTCTAATCTCTCATTTTTCTTTTCCCTTCCACTCTTTACAAAAATAACTCTGTTTTGTTTTCCATAAACACAACTTTCATAGAAATCTATATTGACACATTTCAAACTAGGTAAAGCTTTCTTTGAATGAATTAATTTCATACCTTTTCACTCATGTGCTCGATTCTATTGTGCAAAGTGTTGTGTCATAATCTACAACAACTATTTCATGTTTTTATTGCTCAACTGAAGCCACTATTCCTGAACATTCATTATCTTTTGAAACAATTAAAGTATAAAGAACAGTATGACCTGTACAAAGATATAAGGTGCCTATTTTCACACCTTTTTCTACTACTAAGGAACCTTTTGAAACCTTCCAATTTCTATCATTAAAAGTAACTGTGCAACCCTCATCACCCAGTTGCCCTGCTGAAATTAAATTCCTACTTAGCCTTGGAACATGTCTTACCTCTTGTAGTAGCCAATGATTCCCATTCTGCAACTTAATCTTAAATTTTCCCTTTCCAACTATCTGATAGGGTTCATTATCACCCAAATAAACTAGCCCAAAATCTCCTTGGACATAATCAAGAAAATAACCTCTATGGGGTGTAGCATGAAATGAATCCCTAGAATCTAAAACCCATGAATCATCAATACTTTCTAAAGAAAGAAGCAAGGCATCCTCTTTGGGTTTATTACTTACAACATTTGCCTCCTTGTTACCTTCTTGTTTGTCTCCTTCTTTATTCTTCTGAGACCATCAATCTTTCTTCTTATGACCTAGTTTTCCACATTACCAGCAATCATTTGGCCCTTTAGATTCAGACCTCTTTCCCATTGATTTTCCTCTTGATTTCCCATGATTTTCATAATTGTTTCCTCTCGCATTGGTTCTACCTCTGCTTTGTGCGTTTAAGACACTACCTGATGTGGATCCACTTGAGATTTTCCTACGAATTTCCTCACTCAAAATTTAACATCATCAAATTTTAGGGTATTAGAACCAGAAACAGAGTTACTAACAGCCATTACCAAGCCATTCCAACTTTCAGGAAAAGAACACAAAATCAAGAGAGCCTTGACTTCTTCATCAAAAATAACATTGACAAAAGTTAATTGACTGGTAACTATATTAAACTCATTTAAATGATCAGCAACTAACCCACCTTCCACAATTTTCATCTTAAACAAACACTTCATGAGAAATACCTTATTTGTAGCGGAGGGCTTTTCATACAACTTCACTAGGGTTTTCATCAAATCTTTAGTCATCATTTCTTGTTTAACATTGAATGCCACCGATTGTGTTAGGCATAATCAAATACTACCAAGGGCCTTTCTATCAAGAATAGCCCACTCCTCATCAGAAGTGCTTGCCGGTTTCTTGGCTTTTCCTTCCAATGCCTGCCATAGATAATTTTGATAGATATAGTCATCCATTTATATTTTCCATAACTAAAAGTTCTTCCCATTAAACTTGTCAACCTTCAGCCTACCCTCATCTGCCATTTTTCCCACTCAACCATGAGACTCTCACTAAACTGTGAGATCTTCCTGCAGAGGATTACTAAACAATAACATTTCTCTTATACCACTTGTTAGGATTAACAAGAAATAAATAAAAATTACATGCAAATATAACCAATATCAAAACAACCATAAACCACATAGAAGAGAAAAAAAGACACAAAGATTTAATGTGGTTCACCCAATCCCTGGGCTACGTCCACCAACAATGAGTCTAATAATTTTATTATCTAGTGATTACAACCTGATTACAATCTGTAATCCCTTACAGCTCAATTCCACCACAAGTACAAAAACATACATTATGAAAAACCTAACCCTAATCCATATTATACAATATTTTTCCACTTTAGGGTTAGAATGAGTTACAATATGTTGTCCCCAAACCCCAGTGAGGTTAGGAGGAAAAGTGTACAGTACTTTCCAGATCAGTCACCACAAGCTAACAGTTACTGAGTAATATGAATGCCGAGATGTATAGAATAGTTAGTGTTGAGTACTAGTATATGGATACCAATTTTGACCAAGCACCAGAGATTTCATATGCGGAGTAAACCAGTTTTGATATATGTGTTTGGAATGGCACAAACACCTAGGTAAACTATTTTGGCCGACTTCTATGCATGATTTAATGATTGTTGAGATAATTAAGGATTTGATTATGCATTATTATTTTAATCATTGATCCCTATGCAAGTGATGTATCCAATCAGAAAAAGGGAATGTATAAGCAGCAAAAGTGATGAATCTAGATCATTGATCTTGATTTAGAAACTTGATCAGTTATTTATTTAAGGTGACATTTGTGGATGATGTGAACCTAACATATCAGGAGCATGCTAAGACATTCTAACGTTAGTTAGAATAGACCATACATCAACATATAGAAAAACTATTCATAAGCCACCTCAGATTGAGCCAAAATGGGAGCACCTGAGCACTGTTTGATTTGCTCATTTAAGAGGGATATGGGTGTGCTCTCCAATCACAATAAACTTGTCCCCAATATAGATTAGGGATTATTAGGATCCTTTTCAAGCCATGGAGACCCCAAAAGTGGCACAAAACTAGGCATAGGGAACCTATTTTTCCACTAGGGTTTCAAGGGTGCAAGAGATGAGATGCACATTTCTAGGCCATGAATTCAATACAAGATTTATTTTAACTTCAATATAGGTGTGATATGGGATGAAAATGAATTGAAATTTTTGAAATGGACTAATTTAATCCATTAAAATTAAGCTAGGATGAGTTATAAAACATGAAAACATGAAGTACATCTAACAATACTAAGATATATTTATGTTATTCTAGATGCAATCTAACATTATAACAATGCTATGAAATATGAGAGTGAATTGGTATTTTTATCTTGGAAGGAGGAATACTTATATATTTTAAGGAGAGGCTTGGGTTGGGAAGGGTGGTTAGGGTTTAGGACCAAGGGTTGGGGTTTAGGACCAAGGGTTAGAACCTAGGGTCAAAGGGATAAGGATCAAGGGTTTCTCACACATGTGTGAGAAACAATAGGGAAGTGTGCTAGGGGACAAGGGTGGAAGAAGGGAGACAGGTCTTCATTAAGAGGTTGTAAGAGTCACTAATGAGGGTCTAGGGGTTCATTAATGAGTGTGTAAGGCTCATTAATGAGGGTGTTGACTTTCAGTCAAAGGGAGAGGGTTAGGCTAAGAGGGTTAGGAATCACCCCTTAAGTGGGGCTAGGGAGTGATTAGGGATGAGAGGATAGGCTTAAAAGAGTCTAGAAGATATCTAGGATTTTAGGAATTAATAAATATTTAATTTATTTAAGGAGGATTTGGTTGAGCACTTTATTTATTAAATTGATTTAATAAATAGGAGGGATTAATATTTAAATTTGATTTAAATATTATTGGACACAGTTATTTAATTAAATGGATTTAATTAAGATATGAGGGGATAGTAAAAATAAAAATTAATTAATTAATTTAATAAATAATTAATTAAATAATGATGATGATGTCATCAAGACTTTTATTAATTAAAATATTTGTAATTAACAAGATATATTTTTAGGTGTCTACATGTTTCCCCTCTTTGATGTAGCTCCGCAAGTGGCATTGCGTGAAAGACAAGAAAATAAGATGCCCTAGGCAAGAATTAGAAGGTAAGGGGTTGTGCCTCCTCGAGAAAATAATGCAAAATAAAATCTTTGTGGAATTTTCTCGAAAAGAACCGAATGGGAAGAAAAGGGAGGAAGGAGAGGGGAAAGAGGATAAGCAAAAGTCCAACCAAGAGAAAAGATGCATGAATGAAAGATGATTCTAAATGATGCACGATGATGTTTGATGTAGGATGCAAGACAGAGCTATATGCCACTAACGGGATTTTGGGGATTTCATTGTGTAAAATATGGAGAGCACAATCTAGTTTGATATAGAAATGCTAGAGACCTGCCAAGTTTACTGAGAACTCAAGGCCTTGTCACTAACATTGCATAGGACTGACACCAAAAGACACGCAAGGGTTTCCCAAGCATCACACATGAATTCATGAGGAG
The DNA here is from genome assembly GCA_027943335.1 of Chamaecyparis obtusa. Taxonomy (NCBI): domain Eukaryota; kingdom Viridiplantae; phylum Streptophyta; class Pinopsida; order Cupressales; family Cupressaceae; genus Chamaecyparis; species Chamaecyparis obtusa. The sequence continues at coordinate 807,828 of BSBK01001821.1, read as the reverse complement.
GCATGCTAGAAACAATGCAGAGGAACCCACAAAAAAATGACATTTCCCAAGTGCACCACGTAACCCAAAATATCACTTGAGGAATATGCAAGAGTCATATCCAACTGACTCATAGGTAGAAACAAGATGATCAAAAGACCTTGCTCCAAATTTCCCTCATTCACAATGCACCATGATATAAAGGATTGTGATGACTTTGAGGAGAGGAACAACAAGAAGCTGTAAAAGATAAACAAGATCCAAAGGACAAAATCCAAGATCAAAGTGATAAATCCACAAGACATCCTTTGCCAAGGAGAGAGATTGATTATTTGATTGATGGGGGAGATTAGGTCAAACGTGAGGAAGGATACATCCTGCAAGGACCCATTTGATGAGGAGAATGTTGTGTTGTTGTTGGAAAATTATGATTCAAAGATAATCACATGATCAAGGATAGTCGACAAAAGATGTTGTTGAAGTACAAGGATAGATAAGACAATTTATCTAATCAAATGTTGTTGTAGGACTAACAAGGATATGTACAACAAGATGAAAAAACATAGTACAAAGCATGGGGAGATATTTACAATGGATATTTCCAGAAGCTCAAGGATTGGGATAGGAGGATCTTGCTATACAGGATACATATAAGAAGCTCAGGATTGTGGATAGGAAGATATCACTATACATGATATATACAGGAAGCTCAGGATTGTGGATAGGAAGATATCACTATACATGATATATACAGGAAGCTCAGGATTGGGGATAGGAAGATCTCTCTATACATGATTTATACAAGAAGCACAAGATTGGGGATAGGAACTTATTGCAATGTTGGATAGGCTTGAGGATAGAACACTGTGGGAAATGGGCTAGTGGTGGGGATGGGGATGGGATTGGGATGGAGATGGGGATGATTTTCATGGGGATGGGGGGGATGGGAGTGTGATAGATAATGGTCTGGTACCCTATGTATGGTGCTTGTTTCTATGTTTTCTTTAACATACTTGTCCAAGGCACTTGAATTGCCAAGTTTTCACCGTTGAAAGCTTTGTTTTCTTTTCTTTTTTGTATTTTTTCAGATTTTCCAAATTTTAAGGATTTTCTAGATTTATAGGATATGATTCAAGCATAGAACCACTTTAGATGGATGTTGTTGATAGGATCATTCATGGGCTCACCTTTTGGTTTTCATAGCTGATAGGCTCCAGAGCCAAAGAATGTTGTGACAACATAAGGACCCAACCAAGTAGGTTCAAACTTGTCTTTCTTCTTTCAATGTGCTTGTACTTTTTTATTTTCCTTTAGGACCATGTCACCTATATGGAATTGTCTTGGATGGGAATTCTTGTTATATCACATTTTGAGTCAATTTTGGTAGAAAACCATGTGATCATATGCTTCCTACCTCTTTTTATCTAGTAGGTCCAGCTATGTGAGGCACACCATGCAATAGTCTTTATCTATGGTATAATTCTTCATGGATAGATGCAATGAAGGGAGCTCAACCTTGATTAGTAATTTGAATTTGAAACCATATACAAGGTAGTATGGGGTGGTACTTGTGGGAGTGCAATTAGAAATACGGTAGGCCCAAAGGGTGAGATTGATTTGGAAGCCCCTTTATTACTTTTCTGTCAATGTATTGGATATCAAAATTGCTTAGTAGCATGACCCAATTAACCATTTGGCCTATGAGTGTTGTCCTTGATAGAAGATACTTGAGTGGGTCCACCTTGGAGATGAGCTTGATGGTGTGGCTAAGCATGTAATGCCAAATCTTTTGAGTGGTGAAGACCACTGTGAGGTATAATTTTTCAATTCGTGAGTAGTTGAGCTCATAGCCAACAAGTGTTTGACTGATATAATAGTTGGCTCGCTCTTTCCTATTGTCAACAAGATGTGCTAGTAGTGCCCCCACTACTATAGTGGTTGTTGAGATGCATAATATCAGAGGGAATCTTGGGACTGGTGGTACAAGGATGGGAGAGTTAGCTAGATATTCATTGAGCTTCTCAAAACTTCTCTAACAGATTGGATCCCATTTGAAGTTAGTGTCCTTGCAGAGTAGATGCATGAAAGGTTGACACTTGTCTGCCAGTTATGATATGAAATGACACACTGATTGTAGTTTACCTTGAAGGATTCTAAGTTGTTTGAGTGTCCCAGGAGGAGGCATTTCTATTATGGCTTTGACCTTTTTAAGATAAAACTCTATTCCGCGTCATGATACAATGAAGCCCAAAAACTTTCATGATGTTAAACCAAAGACACATTTCTTTGGATTTAGCTTTAAGCCCTACTGATGTAGGCAATCGAACACACGCTCAAGAATGGTGAGGTGTTCCAACTATGTCTTGGATTTTGCAAGGATATCATCTACATAGTCTTCAAGGATTTTTTGTATCATATTGTTGGTGAACAAATTTTGTTTTCTTTCATTAATTCAATACAACTCTGCATTAACCCTCATGAAAAAAAATATCTCAACCAAACAATTGGGTAAGTGTACTACTTATCACTTGCCTCTGAATTTTTGAAAAGGTACAACTTCCTCCATTAGTTATTCAAGGAATAATCTAACTTAAAAAATGGTGTGTGATTTTAACCATAAAGCTCGTAAGGCTGTCGTTCTCATTCTTGGATGAGAGAATTTTTTAGTACTAATATTCCATAGGGTTTCTCAAAGAAAACCTCAGAGGTTTTTTGATATACAATGAAAAGAAATAACTGACATTAAATCAAAGTTCAATATCAATAATCTCTTAGTTTACTTCACAAGAAAAAAGCTTCAGAGAAACAAAGTCTCTTGTTACTAAAATCAAATATTGCAATCTTCAAAAAGAAAAGAAATTTACAGATGATAGGAACTTGTACTACCATAAATTGCATACATATGTATTTCGGCTGAACTAACATTCACAAAGAAACATTCATCCAATGAGTTTAAACAAAAATATCTAAACGTAGAAATCCATAGTATTCTAATATATATCATGCAACAAAGACACAAAATGTATATATCTTTCTTTCCTGTCAGTTTCAGATTCTATATCACACCAAAAACAATTTATTTTTCCAAAAACAAAAACAAAAATTCCTAATCTTTTCTACTACTATCTCTCTTTTTCTGAACCCCTATTATTCTTTTCTATCCTAACTTATAAAATTTCATGAAAAAATTAGGGGAGATCTCCCCAAAAACACAACCTCCCTAGAAACAGTTAATAAACCAGAAAGAATATTTAGATGACACATGTCCCAATTTTAGAAAAATATCAGACAAAAATTTTAAAATAGTAAAATGGACCAATCAACAGACTAAAAATCATCATCATTATCATATTGATCTCCATTTTTCCAAGTATCATGGGCTGTGTGGAGCTCCTGTATCATCGATACATTTGAATTCTTCAGAGCTTGGATCTTAACCTTCCTAAATTAATTTTCCCACCGGAACCTCAACATTTTATCGACGTGTTTTGGAAGTTGATCATTTCTTATCTACAACATGGACTCGACCCATGTAACCTATGTGATGTCATTAGTATTGATCTCTTCTTTGGCCTTAATCATTTCTATATGTGCCTTGAATACTTTGATCGCTTCCTATGCATCTAGTCCACATAACTCAAGTTTCCCGTTGTGAGGCGGGTTAAGAACTTTCTTATCATTAACTAGGTTCCCCTGCATATCCTAAAGCTCATATGTATAATTTTTCATCTTCAAAATCATAGTCTTGAAGATCGACACTCTCCACATTATAGTCTTCTTCATAATGAAGAATTGGCATTCGTCACTCACTAGCTTAAGAGAGTTCTCATTTAGGAATTTTCCAGTCCCATAATTTTCTATCTATGTGAACTTAGTCAGCAAGGTCTCCCATCTATGATCCTCTTTTTCCCATAGTAGATTCTAGTTCTGAATTTCATAGATGAGGGTCTGTGCATCATCACATAGCTTCCTAAAACCTTGAATATACTTTTCTATGCTCTTGATCACACCTTCAATCCAATTCTCTACAACATTTTCCAATGCTCTACCACGTTGTACTGGACTCAAAAACTTCTTGTTTTTAGGGTAAGTTGTGTCAAAGATTTCAAGAGCTTGTGCTAATGAAAGTGGGCTGAAACAACCAAGGGTATCAAAAAACTATGCCAAGATTCTAATGTTCTTCTTCAACTCTTTCTTTTCTCTACCATCTTTCTTTGAGCGAGTGAGCATTTTCTGAGCAGACTATTTGAAGTGATGATTATCTGCATCCCTGTGCATGGTACCTAAGTTTACCCTAGTGATTTGAAAATACTCCTCAGCCAGTTCTTTACCTTCATCTTTAGGTTTATATGAGGCAATCTCTGCCATCCATTTACCTTTCTTCCCATCTGTAGTGAGCCTGGTTGTGGTTTTTATTTTATTTGGTTTAGGCATTTTATCTGCATATTTGATGACCATGTCTTTAATTGGGATAGACACCGGGACTAAACTTTTCTTCTTATTTATAGTGGTGGTTAGCCACTTTGGAGTGGAACTTGGGCTGGCTTTTCCTCTAACTTTTCTAGATGGTGTGACCGTGAAGACCACATTTGAATCTCCAGACTAGAAGATATCAACATCCAAGTCTTCAACATCAAAGATCTAAGGGTTTGACTCCTTTTCTTTCATCTCTATATCCATAAGCATGGATCTCTCACTATCCATATTCTTCTATGAATTCCTTTGGGACCTGGTGAATCTAGGTACATGCTGATTCACAATACATCAAGTTTGTGTTTTCTCTGAGAAAACTTCTTTTTTTTACTAGCATCCATAAACACATAGGTAGAGTCAAAAACATCCTTAGGAGAGTTCAAAGAAACCTTATTATCTTTAACAACACTAGTTCCTTTAGACTTCATCTACTTCTTTTTTATCCAATCTCTAGTATGTTCAAGGACTCTCTTAGTTCTCCACTATATATTGTCTTCTTCTTCAATGTCCCAATTGATAGTGGGCATTATTGGTTCATCCAGTTATTGATAGCATGGTTCATATAGATCAGAATTATCTTCTTCTACCCCTGTAATGTCTAGCTTCACTTGCAAATTCATGATTTGAGCCAGAACCAACCTCATATGTTCCCTTTTTACTATCTTAGCTTCATCATGAAAAACTTCCTAGAAATATTCTAAATGTGGAGTGGAAGGATGCATCATCAATCTGAGGCCCCGTGAAAAGCACTTATTGTCAAATCCTTTCCTCTCTGCATAATGCTGGAAATTAAAGTTTTTCAAATCATCTGCTATACTCAATGCATCCGACATAGAGCTACATGTTAGCATGCCCAATTTTATAGGAAAATAATTTTCATAGTTGTCCCTTGGTTGAGATTTTTTCACTACAATAGTTAGTTGTCTACAAATTTAAGCTAAGACAAAATAATTAGAAAAGAATCTAGGAAGCTTTATTGGCTCTTCTTCAAAACCTCTAACTTGGATATAACAGAAATGATGGAATTGAATATAAAAGTTTCCATATTTATTGATCAAGGTTTGAGCTTCTTCAGACAGTCTTTAAGTGTGCATGTTTCTCAGTTTGAAACAGAGACTTCCCGGGGATGCATTGTGAAATCTCCTAAAATCCTACAAGGCATTTTCTCTCTAGAGCATGGGATAATACTCATACATAGAGATGTCTCCATCAAAAGGCTGGTGTGGAATGCCCCTAATTTCCTGGGCACAAGATTAAAAAAATCAAATAAGAGGACATAAAGAAGTTCTATTCAAATTTTTTTGCCATGTTGAGTTGCTCTCTCATTGAATCAGCTATGAGCTCAGCCTAGTCCAAATGCTACTTTCCTTCCAAAACAAGTTTAACATAACAATAAATCCAATCATCAATTGCATTGGCTTCCGTTGAACCTCTAACTCAATGTAACAACAACATAACATCAATGTGAACATGTGATTTCATGTGATCTTTGTTAGGGCATTTGGGAAATCTAAAACCACCCTTCTGAGGGTTTAAAAACCAATGCTTAGCTATATTGTTCCTGTGTCTTTCTCTGTCCTCATTGAACTTAACAATAGATTGGGTGGGAGATAAATTCACAAAACTTTCTTCAAGCAATTTAAACACAGATGAGATGACTTCTATTTATGGAAAGGAGGGTTTCACCATTACCCTTTCTAATGGTCTCTAAGACTAGATCATAGCGAGCTATACATTCTATGACTAGTTTAGGGCATCGAGCTACAAGCGGGAAAGAAGTTGCTTCTAAAACCCACCACTTCAAATTTTAATGGTGAAAGGTTCAACTAGACTATTACTTAATTTCTCCTTCAAACCCTCTAAATCCACACCTTTCAAATCTGTGTCTCTAATGATAGGCCCTTCACATGCAAGTCTAAAAACATTCACAAAAAGATGTAGAGTAGACTTCATAGTGTCTGGAATGAAAAATATCCTACTTGTTCTAGAACAATCTCGACAGGAATGCAAAATCATGGAAATTAAAACAAAAGGAAAGAGAAACTAGACTTAACTTCAATTCACACACCTAGGATGACAACTATCAAAAGTAGTTACGATTCTCCAAAAACTCTGTAATACTAAGGATGAGGTTAAAATTAGTTATCTTTAACCTTCTAAATAATGAAGAGCCAAAACCTCATTAAATTAATTGACATCACCCATAACATCAAGTAATGAAGACTTGATGTTTACACGTATGTCTTAAATGCATGCAAGTACCCACTTTCAAGACCCCCAACTTATCATGATTACTTTTCCTCAAAATGGCAGATGTCTAACATCACTTTAGGTATGATCAAATCTTTATAACCTCCAACATTAAATATACATCTCCTCATAACGTACTCCTCATAGGTCCCACAACATTTGAACCTTGTTGAACCTCTTGAACATATTTCACCTTGGTTCGAATGGTTCAAAGAATCTTCCATCAGGAAAAAATCCTCTTTGAATCTACATGTACCTCTTGAATGTTAATGAGCCACTTTGAACTTTATTCAAATCAGTTTGAGGCTTAAAGATAAAATCATACTTCAAACCTCCTGTGATGACAAACTGACGCCACTGCAAAAAATTCACAAAAATGTTAGCTAAAAATATCCTGCACATGACTTTGAACCTGTGGAACCTATATGAACATTGTTTAACTCTTTTCAAAATGGTTCAAGGGGTATGAAGGCATAAAAAAAAAGAGGCCAAAGGATGAAACAGACTCAAAGTGATTTATATGAAGGGCAGGGAGTTGCACTAGAAACCTTTAGGAAAAATAGAGGAAAAACCAATGATGAACTTAACAAGAATTTACAACAAGGTGACATAAGCTCATCATGAAGAATGAATGACATGCTAACATTGGCATGAGTTGGGGATTGTATTTTATAAAAAATGAAAAGAACTCTAAATCTATGGTTTCACAAACTAGAACAAAGGGATGGAAAGGGAAAGACCAAATCACTAACCTACTATGTACAAGATAACTTCAACACAGGTATCAAAGCTTATAATATTTAGTGTTGGAAATATTCAAGACTATCCAGGTTACTGAGAGGGGAGGGGTGAATCAATAATTTCAAAACTTTTAACAAATTTAGATCTTAACCATATTTCAAATAACATTAAATTGATAATCTAACTGCATGCATGAGTAACACAAAGAATAAAACATTCATAACACTTTGAACATAGAGATTTGGTGACCCAAAAACCTTCCAAATAGAAAGTAAAACTAGGGTGGGGATGATACCCACAAAACTTCAATACTGCAGTATATAGTTTTCCGATTAAGGCTTACAATGATCACTTCTAATGATCTGCCTTGTTAGGAGCAATAAGGACTGTTAGGTCCACCTTGTTAAGTCTACCCGGTTAAAGGATTTTAAGTTGATTCACCTGTTAGAATGAAATAGTAGATCTCTTACTTGCAACTGTACTTGCTGATTGAGATTCTCTGATGTACTAATCACCTTCTGTGATGGATAGATATTTTCTACTTCTTATACTGTTGTAGCCCTTTGTAATTCACTTATTTCTTCCTTTCTCTCTTTTTCATACTTCGCTACTTCACACCTTGGATATGATACAAAACATTGTTTATATATCAATCCAAAACAATTACAAAGTCAGCTCTTAAACAAGCTAACACAAATATTACTGAGTCAGCCCAAATATAGTTACTTGGTTACTACAAACTAACTCAGTGACTTTCTGATACTCGGCATCCACTATGTTACTCAGCATTGTCATGCTCTCAGTAGAAGTGGAGGCTCGGTCCATACTAACCACTCAGTTGTAGTTTCAATCTCGGTATATACTGGAGACTCAATAGATATAGTGTCACTTGGTAGAAACTGAATTCCCTATTTACCATGCTAGCACTCGGTAAACACTGCTCATTTCATCACTCGGTAATGATAACTCGGTAAGCACTGCGAATCTCAGTCTGTTCGGTAAACACTGTTCTGTCTACTCGGTAAACACTATCTTGTCTGCTCGGTAAACACATAGAGTCTGAATAAGTGTTGTCACTAATGACAAACATACTTAATGCCAACAAATTAGGTATTTCCCATTATAGGTATAAGGAAAAACTATTTCATTAGGATAGCTCAATCTGAAAGCATTAGAACCTACCACTTCAGAGATCTTAAAAGGACCCTTCCAAAGTGAATCAAAATTCTTTTGTGTATCCTTTGGTTCTTTACTCTCATCCCAAATTAATACTTTATCCCCTTTTAAAAATTTCCTCAGCTGAGCTTTCATATCGAAGATTTGGTTCATCCAATTCCAATGTTCAATGATCTTGTCTACTAGATTCTCCCTCTCTTCTTCCAGTTTAGTCAAGTACATGACTCTTTTCTCTAGAGAATTTTGAAAAAGTGAGTCTTCAATAATATTTTGAAGCTTAGCTATAGCTAATTCCAGAGGTAAAGATATATGTGTACCAAATCCATATACCAATTCATACAAAGCCATTCAAATAGCCCACTTTTGGGTGATCTTGTCTGCCCACAAGGCTTCATACAATTTACAGTGCTAGTTCCGAGCATTTTCATCAACTAGTTTCCTCATAATCGCCACCAAATTCTTATTACTTGATTATACTAACCCATTTCCCTGTGGGAAGTAATCAGAAGAGTGTGAAAGGGAAATACTATGCTCATATCAAAATAGGGTCAATTCTTCCAAGGAAAAATATGTGAAATTGTTAGCAATAATATTTTGAGGAATTCAAAAACATACTAATATATAATCTCTGAGGAAATCACACACAACTTGCATATTATCTTTCTTAGTGGGAATGACCTCCACCCACTTAGTGAAATAGTTTGTTGCTTTCAAAATGTACACATGTTTGACACTAGAGGAAGGGTTGATTAGACCAATGAAATCAATACCCCAATGTCTAAATGATTCATCCACAACCACAGGCCTCAAAGGTAATGCAGCCAATTGTGGTTTTCCTAAAAAAAGTTGACATTTTTCACATCCTCTTACGTATGTATAGGCATCCTGAAACATTCTCAGCCAATAGAAACAATTCCTCAAAATTTTGAAAGTAGTAACTATTGAGGAGAAGTGACCTCTACATGCCTCTTCATGAAACACCTTCAACAATTCCTATTGTCGACCCTTATCAATGCATCTAATCAAAGTACCGTCTATCCCCTTCTTGTATAAAACTCCTTGTGACAACACATAAATTCATGCCTTCAACCTTAGATTGCATCTTTCTTTTGGATTCAGGTGTTTTGGACAATCTCCATAAGTGAGGTAAAATGCCACATCTAAAAACCACTGGTCTTTTAGGCTCACAAATAGGACTTGAGGAAAAGTATTTGTTTTCTCTTCTTGATTACTAACATCTTCTTCCATGAGCTTACACAGTCCATGACTTTCACCTACTTAGTGGGCTTAACAAATAGATCTATTCTTATATTTTCACAACCCAAGTAGCCCTCTTATTCATTCCAATCTCTTGTTGAGTCAAAATGGCCTTTGTTGTTGTATCTTGTACGTATACCTCTGAATGTGAGTATAAGATATAATACCTAAAATGTTTAACTTCTCTCACTACTACATAGGCCTATTTTTCTTCTAAATAATACGTTAATTCGTGCTTGTTTAGAGGAATACTTATAAATGAAATTGGTACCTCCCGTTCTTCAAACTTTTGAGTTAATAGCCCAGACAATGTGTTTTATGATGCATAACAATAAATAATGAAATCTTTCTTATAATTAAGATACACCAGAGCTGGGGCCTTCACTATTTCTTTTTTGATGTCTTCAAAATCTTTCTTCCCATCTCCAGTCCAATGAAAGACCCATTTTTCTCTCGTCATTTTTATTATATGCCTTGTTATCTCAAAGAAATCTAGTATAAAGGCCCGTAAGAAATTAACTTGCCCAAAAAAAGACTTCACTCCACTCTTAGTGGATGGTAAGCTAATATTTTGTATGACCTCTACCCTATCGAGATCTATTTTAATTCCTTCTTTAGAACCTATGTGTTTGAGGAGCTTATCTTCAGTGACACAAGAAGTGGATTTCTTTGGGTTAAGTGAAATTCCATGATCTCTGCAACATTGCAAAACTATTTTCATGTCCTGAAGATGGTGCTTCCTTCTCTTTCTAAAAATTCTGAAATCATCCAGATAGATTACAATGATTTTATTGCATATGTCACCAAAAGACTTGTTCAAAGGAAAAAAATCCCATCACAACCACGATGAAAGAGATGCATGCTATGAAAGTTAAGCTCAACAAGCTAGAAAAGGAAAAGGAACCTAAGGAGTTCTCTATGGAGGCCCTATGTCCTTTTCCATTTGATAAAAACTTGTCCATGCCACCATTCCCAAAAAGAGTGGAGATGCTAAAGTATGACAAATACAATGGAAAATTTGACCCCCAAGATCATGTCAGAGAATTTATTCAATCCATGGAGTTTATCCATGAACCAACATATTTGATGAATCTTTTCCTATGATCTCTGGGAGGAGCAGCCATTCATTGGTTATCAAAAATGCCTCCCACTATCAAAATCTTTGAGAAGCTCATCAAACTATTCTATCAACAATATTCCTACAATATCCAACACCCGGTTACCATGATCGATATCTAAAATCTAAAACAATCCTCAGGAGAACCCTTCCTGACCTTCCTCAAGCGATGGAGGAAGAAGTTTTCACTCTATGCTAGACCTATTCTGGAAACTAAAAAACTTGAAATCTTCATCAACAATTTGATTCTGGAACTCAATTATCATTTACAAATCTAGAATCACACTTCTTTTGAGAAAATGGTGGAAAATGCCATAAAGATTGAAAATGTGCTTGCTCAAAAGGAGGATATATCACTTAAACATGATAGCAAGTATGAATCTAGCTCTAGTTCTAATAACAAAGATAAAGTCAAATTCTGGAACAAGAACAAGAATGTTGTCACAAATGGTGTTGTCGATCACATCAATGCTCCATCCAATGCATTCAATCTCACCACTGGCACCCAAGCCATAAAAGCTTTTGAACAAAAGGCATCTAAATCTTCCAAAAATTATAATGACTACAAACCATGGGTTTCAAAACAAAAGCGCAAGTTCACTCCTTTAGGAGAATCCTTAGAATCTGCCATGAAAATAGTCTTGGCAAACAAAATCATCACATTTCCTAAGATAAAACTGTTTGATCCTGAACCTAAACCAAAATGGTGCAAAGAGACTGATTTCTATGATTTTCATCAAAACAAGGATCATAAAACTAATAACTTCATACGCTTGAAGCATCTCATACAAGACAAAATTTATAATGGAGAAATTGTAATTGACAGTCACAAAACCAACAATGATCATACGGCTTTCATGGAACCATTTCCAAAACATGGCTAGGGAGATTCATCTTCTCAGCCTAACATGGGTGCTAAAGTCAATTACACCTACTCTAGAAACATTTTTTTCATAAACATGGTTGAACCATGCCTATCTGAACATTGCAATGTCATCACTATTGTGAGAAAAGTTAGAGAGAATCAATCAACAAATGCAGTAACTCGATCACAAGGTTAGGTACACCTACAAGGACAAAACTTGGGTTCATCAAATACCCCCAATGTGCCTTTCAATCTATCATCTGCTTCTAAACAAATGGCTGCCTCAAAATCATCAACTCCTAAAGAGATGAGACCAACATCATACAGCATTGTCTGACAACTCCAGCATACCAATGCAAAAATATCCATGTTTGAGTTGCTTCAAATATCTCCCACTCATAGGACTATTCTGGATAAGGCTATGCTCAGTTCCAATGTTCCTGACAATCTTGATCTAGATAGATTCCAGACTATGGTTGGTCATCTGACATCACCCCAGTATATCTCCTTTTTAGAGAAAGATGACAATTTGTTGAGTCATCTGCATAACCAGCCCTTGCACATTGAAGTCTTGATCCAAAACTATCATGGCAAACATGTGTTGATAGATGGAGGCGCTAGTCTAAACATCCAGTCCTACAAATTGATCACACAATTGGGATTATCAAAAATGCTATTGATCATAAAAAGAAGATAACCATCAAAGCATATGATGAGCAAGAAAGATATTCCAAAGGAAGAATTTTCTTACCTATCAAAACAGGACCTGTTATCAAATACATCACTTGTCAAGTTCTAGATCTTCCATTGGCTTACAACGTTCTTCTAGGAAGGCCTTGGATACATGAGATGCAAGCTATTCCATTGACATACCACCAGTGTGTGAAATTTCCTTATAATGGAGTAGAGGTAACAATTCCAGCTGACATATCCACACCTTTAAATGCCTTAAAAGAAAGTGGTGACAAACTTGTTCCACACAATAGAGAATCTTTCACTAAGCAAATAGATATTGCATATACATCCAAGATGGAAGACATTTCCAAAGAGGTCAAAATCAAGGACACAGGCATGGGAGAATACACTATGGAACCAATCCTATCTCTAACATCTCTCCTATTCTTGCCTAAATCTTATGGGCAGCCTTTAAAATAGACAAAGCAAGAGTCTAAAGAACCTCAAACCATCTACAATGGAAGTTTTGTCACAGAACAAGTGTCCAAGCAAGAGTTTGAAGAAGATGAAGTTGTGCTTGCATGGCTATACAAAGATGAATCCCAGTCAGTTAAAAAATGTGATTCCAAGTCAAACATAATTCCTTCAAAGTCATATGGACCAGGTCACAAACTCATGTCTAAAATGGGATACAAAGGAAAGGGACCTCTAGGAACAAGAGGAAAAGGTCTTATACAACCCATTGAACACCATGGCCAGACAAACAAAGATACTACAAGTCTAGGTTATCAAAAGAAATCCTTCCACCTCGGTGGTAACTCAACACATGTCCTAGAATAGATAACTCTTGAAGAAACTCAACTAAAGGAAGAAACACAATAGTTAGATAGTGATTATTCAGACAACTCTGATCTTATTCCTTATGAAAGCTTACCTCAAGAAATACTAGATCTTCTTAAGGATGAAGAAAAACCTAAGGAGAACATCAATATAGTAGATACACAAAAACCTACTACTAAACAAGAAGATGGTAAAACTCTCACCATAGCTGAACACTTGGGATACAGTAGTGATTTTGAAACAGGCTCCCATGAGTATGAATTCAAATCAAACTTGGAAGGAAACCTTTCTTGGGGAATCCATCCTTATTTTATGCATGTTCTTGATTTTCCTAGAGGCCTAGATGAAGAATTAAATGACTATGAGTGGGGAGTCATTCCAGAAGAAGATGAGCTTATCATTGAAAAACACATTGATGTCATTCACCAATATTCACTTAAATCTGATGTAAGTCTAGAGAGAAATGATGAACTTAGCGAGTTTGATCCACCTACAGCTGAAGTGGAAACCAATAATGACATTGAGACTATTCGCAAATTGAACATTCTAAGTAGTAATATCACCTTTGAATTTGAGAGTCGGGTTAGGACCAATGATGACAATGCCATATGTCTGAACACCATTTCCCAATCCTCCCATAACTTGACTATCAAACATCCCAAGCTCATTGACCGAGCTTCTACCGATTCAAGCAAAGAAATCCATACCTTCCCGACTGACTATGCCCTTGCTTGCTACCTCAATGCAGTGGAACCTATGATGACTTCCATTGGTGACCCTAGTGTTAGCATGATGGAGTCAGATATCAAGTATTTTAGTCAAAAGAATAAAAGTAAAAAGAAAAGGATTTTTGAGGGTGAAAACTGCTATGTGGCAGTCTCTGAACCTAAAATAGTAAAAATAAAAGATGTATCCGAAGGTGAAAACCTCTTTGAGGTGCCTAAGGATGAGATATTTGATGTCCTTCCAAGTCATTTATAGGACAGATCTCCAGTATTGATAGAGCCCACTCAATCTATCAGCTTGGGTACAAAAAAGGAACCACAATCGATTCATGTAGCACAATCTCTTTCAAAAGAAGAAAAACAAGCATTCACCACTTTCTTGACAAAGAAGAAAATCAACTTCGCATGGAAGTATTCAAATATGCCGGGGTTAGAACCAAATCTAATAATGTATCATTTTTCTATTTCTCTAGGATTCAAACCTGTTAAATAGAAGTTGTGAAAGATGCATCCACATGTTACACTTCTCGTAAAGGCTGAGCTAGAAAAGTTACCAAAAGCTAGATTTATCTGAGTTATTGATTATGCTGAATGGCTCTCAAATATTGTTCCAGTATCAAAACCAGACAAATCTATCAGAGTATGCATAGACTTCAGAGATGTAAACAAAGCATGCCCTAAGGATTATTTTCCATTACCAAATATCAATATGATAGTGGACATGACTACGGGCTTTGAGATGTATTCTTTAATGGATGGTTTCTTTGGATACAACCAAATCAAAATTTCTCCAGAAGATCAAGAGAAAATAGCCTTTACATGCGCATGGGGTACTTGTTGTTGGAATGTCATACCATTTGGTCTTAAGAATGCTAGTGCTACATATCAACTAGCTATGGCATCTATCTTTCATGACATGATGCATCGAACTATGGAAGACTATGTTGATGAAACCTTGGCTAAATCAATGATAAGATTTAAACATTTGAGTGACTTGAGTAAAATACTGGATAGAATCGAGAAGTTTAGTCATAGACTGAACCCTAAAAAGTGTGCTTTTGGTGTCACTTCTGGAAATCTCCTAGGCTACATTGTTTCAAAGAAAGGTATTGAAGTAGATCCTACTAAGGTCAAAGCTATCATGGAGATGCAACCTCCTAAGAATATCAATCAAATGAGAACCTTAGAAGGAAGGGTGCAATCGATCAAACATTTCATATTTCAGTTAGCTGACATATCACAACCTTTCACAAAGATATTACATAAAGGTATGACCTTCTCATGGAACGAGGAATGTGAAAAGAACTTCAATCACATCAAGTAGTATCTATCAAATCCTCTTATTTTGATGCCTCCTATTCAAGGGAAGCCATTGATTCTGTATGTCTCCACCACATATACATCACTAGGGGTATTACTAGCACAACATGATGAAAATAAGAAGGAGAGAGCTATCTACTACATTAGCAGAACATTGGTAGCATATGACAAGAACTATTCAATGATTGAGAAAGCTTGTCTAGCTGTGATCTTTGCATCATAGAAGCTGAGACACTACATGTTATCTCATACAGTACAATTGATAGCTAAGATAGATCCATTGAAATACTTACTAAGCAAAGCTTTCCTCACAAGTAGACTAGCTAAATGGGTGATGCTATTGAGTGAATTTGACATTGAATACATTGAAAGGAAAGCTATCAAAGGTCAAGTCATTGCAAATCAATTAGCTAAAGCACCAATGTTTAATGATACACCATTACAAATGGAATTTCCTGATTCATCCATCATGCACATATCTTCCAAGACTTGGCATTTTTTCTTTGATGGATCTTACACACAGAATAGATCTAGAGTAGGCATATTGTTCATAACACCACAAGGTTACTCAATACCTAAAGCATTTAGAATCAACTTTCTTTGCAGAAATAATATTGTTGAATATGAAGCTCTACTTAATGGCATGAAGATAGCAATTGAGTGGCGAGTGAAAGAATTACACATTCATAGAGACTCACAACTTGTAATACATGAGGTCAATGATGTGTACCAAAAAAAAGATGAGAAACTTGTTACCTAAAAATGCATGGTAGATGACTTAAAGAAATATTTTGTATCTTTCATGTTTGAGCAGATTCCTTGAATGGAGAACAAGGTTGCTAATGATATCGCAACGCTATCATCTCTACTATAGCAGCCCGAACATGAGCTACGTTATGAGTTCCTGGTGGAAGAACTATCATTTTGTACATATGATTCCCTCGAAACCCGCATGATCTACACTGTTGTTGGTCATGATTCTTCCAGATACAAAAACCTTTTCTCCCACCTTCAAGATCAAATCATTCCAGATTCCTTCAACCGTCATGAGAAACAATACCTTATCTGAAACGCATCCTGGTATGTCATCATTGGTAATGATCTATACAAACATAGTCTAGATGGTACACTTCTTAGGTGTTTAGAATGAGAAGAGTCTCAACATGCATTAGATAAATTCCATGATGGTATATGTGGAGCACATTCCAATGGTTTAACACTAGCTTGAAAAATTATTAGGGCTGGGTACTATTGGCCTGAAATGGAAAAAGAGGCTATCAAGTATGCTAAGAACTATCAAAAGTGTCAAGTACATGGAAACTTGATTCGTGCACCAGGGAGAGATCTTATTCCCTTTACTACATAATGGCATTTTCAACAATGGGCCTTTGATCTAATAGGTGCCATTTATCCACATTCTTCTAATGGACATACCCATATCCTTACAGCTACAAACTATTTCACAAAATGGGTAGAAGCAATTCCTTTGACTCAAGCAACTACCAAAAAAAAATCAATGTTCATCCTGAACTAGATCATATGTCGGTATGGAATACTGCATTCAATAGTCACAGATAATGGTGGCCAATTCAAGAATAAGGACTTAGATTCCTTGTGCTCAAAATTCAAGATCAAGCAACATTGGTCATCCATATACTATCCTCAATGAAATGGACAAGTAGAGGCATCAAACAAGAACATGTTGAAGATTCTACATCGAACAGTTAATAAAATAGGAAGAGACTGGCATCTCATGATCAATCCAGCTCTCTGGGCCTACAAAACAAGTATCAAAATGCCCATTGGGGCTTCACCATGCACTTTAGTTTATGGGTCTGAAGTGGTACTACCTATTGAGTTTGAAATCCCATCATTAAGAATCAGAATGCATGGTCTAGTAACTGATGATGACTACAAAGTGTCTAGGTTGCAAGAAATTGAACTACTAGATGAGCTCAGACAAGAAGCATATGATTATCTTAGAGTATATCAGAAAAGAATGTCTAGAGGCTACAACAATAAAGTCATACATAGAAAATTTCAGGTTGGTGATCTAGTCTTGAGAGAGAATCCTAAAAATCAATCACATTAAGAATGCAAGGGGAAGTTTGAACCCAACTGGCTGGGTCCCTTTGTTATCACAGCTACTTTTGACTATGGATCCTATCAACTCTCAACAACTGAAGGAGAATAGCTCTGAGAACCAATAAACGTTCTCCACCTGAATAAATTCTACACTTGATGCATTCAGTCTATGTTAAAATGTCTTAAAAAAATCATAAAAATCTAAAAAAGTCCTAAAAAATGAACATCTTAGTGAAAACCTAGCAATAGATGCCTTGATGATTCACAATTTTTTTTTTTTTAAAGTACAAAAAAATTGAAAAAATAAAAAATACAAAAAAATGAGAAAAAAAAATACCTTGGTGAAAACCTGGAAATAGGCGCCTTGCTAGCAAAAATAAAATCTCTGCCAAGATGGTGAAAACCTGGCAAACGGGCGCCACTTGTTTCAAAATGCTCCATCTATTAGTGCAATCTTTGTCTTTCCCATCTTTCAGTCTTGCTTTAGTTTGTACATATCTCTTGGTTTGTTTCCGCATTCTTGTTTTCAATAAAGTCAATTTGTACACCAATCAGTACAAGCATCTGTATCCTATCAATGTTTCAAACTTGGGGGAAATAAATGTCATATCCTATGGTCTCCAGTATACCTCAGATGAGTCATATCCAGTTAGAGTCCTTTGAAGCTACATCCGAGTTAGTCAGTCTGTCTCCTTACCAGAAAGGATTTTGCAATCAAACACAAACATCAACAAAAAAACAATCTTTGCTTCATTTCTTTTATCTCCTTGTATGCCTACTCATTCGCATTGACATTTTTGCATATTATGTACCCTTGAGCTCTTTGATGATGTCCTTCATAGGATTTAGAGAGTGATGACTGGGGGCATAATCTTTTCTTGTTTTCTACTTTGACTAAAAATCTAACAACTCTGGAAATTATGGATTGAATTGGTGTCCATTATAAGTGCCTCCATCATGTATTGGATGGCCATGTGTACCTTGACCATCGATACCCAGATTCTTCAAGGAAATTTGATCTAACTCTTGCCTTTTTCAGTGAGTTCTTACTCCTACTGTGAAACACAATCTTACCTAAGGATGTTAACGATAAAGGGTCACTGCGGGTAATTCACAACAGATTCAGAATGATCTCTCGACTACTTGGTGTGTTTGTTTGCAAGGCATATTCAGGTCATCATAACATTTATGTTCTGATGCTTATACAAATTTCTATATCAGAATGGACATGATATTTAGGTCATCCTAGTGTTTATGCCTTGGTGCTTATATCTAATCCGACATTCTGACAAAATTTCCATATTCATATCTCCATGGTTGTCTAGCCAGTGGGTGTTGTATTGACTTTTGACGTAACAATCAATATTCATATGTTCATAGTTGTCTAGCTAGTGCACATTGTATTGATTTATCTAGTTACCTAATAAAATATTCAGTGATGAAAAATAATGACACATGATCAATGACTAAGTCCTAGGTCCTAGGTCTGCATCTCATTTTGCACTTTGCATGGTTGTATTTATCTCATGATTTCAATTCGGCTCGATTCTTGATAATTCTCCAAAACTATGTTGAACATATCATAAGGACTGAGTATCGCATGAAGGTCTTCTTAATAGATCACCAAGCAGGCACCCCTACCTAATTTTGAAGTTCTGAATCCATTTTCAGGATCAAAATCAAAATCTGAGATCATTTATATTGTCAAAATCATGATTTAAAATTTTTGAACCTAGGATGGCCGACTGCTTGCATAATCGACATTCTAAACATCAAATGAATCTAGGATTCAACTTAACTAATTATCTAACATCAAACTATTTGAATTTCAACTTGGTCAACCATGGTCAACTCATGGTCAAACCTAGTCAAATTAGGTCTTCAGGACCTCTAAATGATGCAGAACGCATTCCTGAACATGTACAACCAATTCTACAATCAATTAACATGCATCTAAGCATTCAAACACTGGCTTTTCTTGCTAGATTTCAATTTTCATCCCAAAGGGGGCATGGTATTACACATCATTAACTAATTTTGTCAATCAAATCTTTCCTCGGTAATCAATACAACAACCACATCTAGTTGTTGATACATTAAAAGACCTCGTCGCTAGGGGCACATCACTTGGGGCATATCAGATTCATCGAGATCCATATCAATCCGGTATTCTCTTAATCTTGTAAATTGTAT
Organism: Chamaecyparis obtusa; assembly: GCA_027943335.1. NCBI lineage: Eukaryota > Viridiplantae > Streptophyta > Pinopsida > Cupressales > Cupressaceae > Chamaecyparis > Chamaecyparis obtusa. The sequence goes on along the minus strand of BSBK01001821.1, from coordinate 788,132 downwards.
CAGCTCTTCATAACCACAATTCATTAGTTTTATTTCCTTGATTCTTCATAACTAAAGGGTTCAAATTCGTCATCCTTTCGATTCCTTTGGATAATCAGGACTGGAGTCAGGATAGTCACTTCCTCGTAATCATAGGTTCAGAATCAGGTGTTTTATCACTTCTTCATGATCACCGATTCATTGTTGCTATAGTTGACATCATCTTGATTCTTGGTCAATCAGGACCTTAATCAACATCTTCAAATCTTTCAATTAGCTTCTATCTCGAAATAGGTTAATCTTTCAGAATTAGTTTCTCCACCACATAACTGAGTCCAAACATCATCAAAAATAGATTAATCTTTGAACCACTACACTTCACATAGTAATTAAAATAGGGGAAAAATGTAATACCCCAAAAATGGACTTCAGTCTCATTAACCTCCTACATTGACAAATCAATCAAAATCAACCTAAAAGTCCTAACCTAAGGCACATCTGCACATCAAATTATCAAAACCCCAATCGATTTCATCCTAATTCTACATCGGGGAATATTTCCTAAATATTCCTAATTTATCTTAATTATCTCCTAATTAAATATTATTTAGCAATAAATGAATTCTTTTTATTTATCCTAAATTTAATTAATTGAATATGTTGAATATTTAATTAATAGATTTAATTCTACCACTTAATTATTTAATTAGATTTAATTGAATTTAAACCTAATTAATATTGTTTTTATTTGAAAATAAATCAAAATTCTTACAAATAATCAATTGGATATTTATTTAATTGATTAAAATCAAAATTATCAAATTTAATGATTTAATTTTAATGCAGTCAGGGTGGGTAGATCCAATTAAGGACTGACCGACCTTGTAGCCAAACCAATATGCAGTGGAAATACACAAAAAAATAATAGATCTGCAATGAAACATAAGTCTTTATCCATGAAAACATTGATTACATGCAATGTGCCGGGATGTAAGGCCTTCTCGATTACGGCCAATTACAATGCAAGTAACAGTCTACAAGATCCCGCAAAATCTAAATCTTTTCCCCAACATCAGCATCCAGTTAGTCCAGGTCTGCAACAAGCAACACACAGGTAGGCACCCAGGAAAGATCTAAACTTGTACTCAAACTTCCAAGCAATCTTCCTGCTCCTAAGCTCACATGATACTAACCTTCCAACCAACAATCTAATGCCCTAAAAAACTACCAAAGCATCCTATAAATACTGATTCCCAGCCACAAGTAGGCTGATGAAGTAATAAATCTTTCCAAACAAATATTAAATGCTAAAACATCAATCGGCTCTCATAGCCTTAGAAAATAAATAAACTCTCAAAGATGGCCCCAAACGGTCATCAGATCCACATAGGAGAGTGCAACATGCAAAATTTAGGTTCCCACACATCCAACGGTCAGTCCATAACTCAAGGAGCATGACTCAAATTAAATGCACCAGTCGACCAAGCCTATTTATCCAAACAATCCAGTCGGTAAGCAAGAACACCGAGCAACAGAGGAAATAACCAAGCACCAATCAACTGACCACGCCAAGCATGACTGAGAAACACAGTTATTGTCAAGCACCAGGAAACTGATGCCTTAAATTATCGAGTGTTCTTTAGAGACTGAGCACCCCGGTAACCAAAGAAACCGAGCAACCAGTCTCCCAAACTGAGCAAGAACTCCACCAAACTAAGATCAAAACCTACAATCTACCTTCAAAGACAAACATATTTTTGGTTGATACAGGATTGCCATGAATCCTAGGATGCTCTTGCATCAGACACCCCAAGTCAGAAATATTTTCTCATAAGGAAATCAAGAATGCCTCAAGGGAATGAGAACAGGTATGCCAAATCTGTTCTTAACCCACATCTCTTCTTGTCCTTCATCCCAAGTAGTCTTCACTTCATTCAATGTCTCATGCAGAAAGTCCTTCTATCTTCCACTTTGTTTGTCCCTTCGGTCGGCAACTGATAGCAACTGACTCTAACCACTACCGACCACCTCAGTGCCTCGGTAAGGTTCATCCCTTCCAGACTTCTTGATCAACTTAGTATCATCTACATCTCTTTGTGCATAAATGTCACCATCTGCTGAACCATCTCTATCATCAATACCATCTGTCTCTTAATCTCAACAAACTCTTCAGAGATACCATCCTCCTTCTCCTCCAAACTAGACTCAATAGGAATAGGGTCATTAACCTTATGTTCCTGAGGTTTGTCATAAGGACAACTCCTGATAACTCCACATCCCTTAACTCCTGTCTCCTGTAAAGGTACAAGCTTATGTCGATCTCCTTCATGCCTAACCACATAAGTGTTAGCATGACCATCAAACAAAACATTTCTTTCAAACTCTCAGGGTCTATCAAGCAACAGATGACAAGCATCCATAGGCAATACATCACACAATATCTCATCATGGTAAGATCCAATCTAAAACTTAACCAAGCATTATTCTTCAACTCTAACCTTAGAAACATCTTGTATCCAACTAATCTGATAAGGATTAGGATGTTTCCTTCTTTCCAAATTCAATTTACTAACCATTTCATCTGAAACAAAGTTCTCAGAACTGCCACCATCAACTATGACATTACATACCTTATCCTTTCATGTACATCTAGTCCTAAACAAATTCCTTCTCTACACTAGTTCATGAACACATGCAGCTAATCTCCTAGTGACAAGACATTCACCTTTCTCAAGAACATTCTTAATGTCTTCTTTAGCAACTAATGCAACTCTTTTCTTAGGACACTACCAACTTCTGTGACTAGCTTCTCCATAGTTATAACAAGTTCCAATAAACTCATTCTTCCACCTTCCTCTCTATCCAACATTCTTAGTAACTTGACCACTGGCAGATCCTACATCAGGCTTAGGATTCTCTATCACATTACTCTCAGCAACTGTCTCACCAGTTTTATCACCTTGGTTCCTATTGTTTTGTTTTCCTTCATACTTCCTATTCAACTTCTCTCTAATCTTCAATGCCATCTGATAAGCATCACTGATTTTTTTCATCTGCATAGTAAGTAACTCCTAAATACTAGGTCTCAAACCATAGAGATACCTAGCAACCTTCTCTTTATCAACTTTAGAATGACTAGTCGTAATTAGGATTCTATAAAACTCCTTGATATACTCCTGTACTGATCTGTTAATTTGCTTTAAAGCTTGCATCTTCTTAAACATGTCCAATTCATAATCCATCAGAATGAATTGCTTCTTCAACTTGTCAACCATTCAGTTCTGCTTAGTAATCTTCTATTTTCCTCTTCTACCTCTTTCCAACTAAACTTCTCTCCACCAGATATTTGCATGACCTTTCAACTTAGTCTTTGCAAATCTAACCCTATTAGGATCTTCTATTTCTTCATACTCAAAGTACTCATCAATCTCATTGATCCAATCAATCAATTCTTCTAGCCTAAGATTTCCAGAAAATGTAGAAACTTCAATCTTAGGTCTCTTCCCAATCTTAGACATAACTTTCAAAATTTGATTCTCCTCAAAATCTCTAGCTTCTTCTACAACTTCTTCAAAATGATCTTCCTCAAATTCATCATTACTATCCTCTTTCAAGATAGGTTTCTTCTTTCTCAATTCTTCTTGTAGGTCTTGCACTTGTTTCTACAAAGCCATAAAATCATCAAGACAGAATTCACCAGCAGTTTCTTCTTCCTCAGGGATCTCACGATTTCTCCTCAAAGGCATCTTCAAATAAAGATCTAGATACACAAGATCCACTCAGCTCCAATAGGAACAAACTTCACTCAAACATGAAAAAACTTTTCTTTGATACCACTTAATGCAGTCAAGGTGGGTGGATCCAATTACGGATTGATCGACCTTGCAGCCAAACCAATATGCAGTGGAAATACATAAAATAAATAACAGATCTGCAATGAAACAAAAGTCTGTATTCATGAAAACACCAATTACATGCAATGTGTTAGGCTATAAGGCCTTCCCAGTTACAGCCAATTACAATGCAAGTAACAATCTACAAGATCCCGCAAGATCTAAATCTTTTCCCCAACATCATCATCCAGTTAGTCCAAGTCTACAATAGGTAGCACATAGGTAGGCACCCAGAAAAGATCTAAACTTGTACTCAAACTTCCAAGCAATCTTCCTACTCCTAACCTCGCAAGCTACTAACCTTCCAACCAAAAATATGATTCCCTAAACAACTACCCAAGCATCCTATAAATACTGATTCCCAGCCACAAGTCAGCTGATGAAGCAATAAATCTTTCCAAACAAATATTAAATGCTAAAACATCATTCGGCTCTCATAGCCTTACAAAATAAATAAAATCTCAAAGATGGCCCCAAACGGTCGTCAAATCTACATAGGAGAGTGCAAAAAGTTAGATCTAGGTCCCCACATGTCCAAGGATCAGTCCATAACTCGAGGAGAACAACCCAAATTAAATGCACTAGTCGGCCAAGCTGATTTATCCAAACAATCCAGTCGGTAAGCAAGAACACCGAGCAACAGAGGAAATAACTAAGCGCTAGTCAACCGACCACGCCAAGCATGACCGAGAAACACAATTATTGCCAAGCACCAGGAAACTGATGCCTTCAGTTATTGAGCATTCTTTAGCGACCGAGCACCTCGGTAACCAAAGAAACTGAGCAACCAGTCTCCCAAACTACGCAAGAACTCCACCAAACTAAGATCAAAACCAATAATCTACCTTCAAAGACAAACATATTTTTGGTTGATACAGGATTGCCAAGAATCCTAGGATGCTCCTACATCAAATTTAGAATAAAGTTGATTAAATGATTGATTAACCCATAAATCAATTGTTTTAATTCAAAAAAAATAGTTAAGTTGAGAGAAACACATGTGGAAAATAAATATTAATTAATAATTATCCATGCACATTCAGAAAAATAGTCAACTCTAAATTAATAAATCAATTCAATTAGTTATCATTTTGAACTCAACATCTAATTTTGAGTTAAAAAATGATTTAAAGTTTTTATTTAAGTTAAAAGTTTTTTTTTGCATGATTTTATGAGTTAAAATATTTCTAATTTCTTGTCAACTCAAAAATCAACATGAGTTTATCAAGAGTGATTTATGGCTTTCCATGTGCTCTCAAAAACCTTGGATTTCTATATAAACAAGGCTCAGCCCTTCACAAAAAAACCATGCTTTCAGATCACAGAAAAAACAATGCTTTCAGATCACAAACCTTACATACTTGGAGAATCAAGCTCTTGCGAACAGGCGATTGTGAGATTTTTACAACTTTTCAGTTCATTGTTTTCACAACATTCATAGCATTGTTAGATTAGAATTGCAATCCATTTCAATCCATTTTAGATCAATTTCATATCAATTTCTCATCATATTGAATAGAAAACCAAAAGAAAATAGATTAATTTGCATTCATATTTCATTTCTTTCATCATTTTAAATCCTTCGTTTAGGTGTTGCATTGTCACTAATCTCAATCAAAATCTGAGAATACCATACTCGAACATACTAGAAGGTAGTGAATCACCTAGTTAGCTATATCATCCTTATTTGTAGATTTCTTGATTTGCTAACCTCTAATGTTTTACTAAAGTGTTGTGTCCACAGCTAGGTACAAATTTCACATACATAGGACCAACAAGCCTCACACATATCGATGAGTTCCAAAGCACAAAAGTGCTCCTAAGGTTCATGGGAGCATCAGGCCAACAATCGGATCCACATTAGGAATCAGCTCACGTCTGCAAGCTTTAGCCACAAAATTGAAAAAGAAAAATCAAAGAATGAGCCCTTATGTGAAAACCCCTCTAGGGCACATTTCAAATTAAAAAAAGATAAAATAAAGGGTGTATCTTCTGGTGAAAACCTCTCTAAGGCACTAGAAGATGAAGACTTGCCTCTTCCTCCTATCCATGACTACATACCATAGAAGTCACCTATTATCATTGAGGAAACCAAGCCAGTCAACTGCAGCACAGAAGAATGCCTAAGAATCACTTACATTGCAACATCTTTGACAGAGAGTGAAGAAATGGCTTTTACTGCACTACTCCAAGAGGCCACCACAAACTTTGCATGGTCATATGCACATATGCTTGGGCTTGATCCAAATCTAGTAGTACACAATCTTGCAGTGGATCCCAATGTCAAGCTATTAAAGTAGAAGCTACGTAAGATGCACCCTAAAGTAGCCCTCATGGTAAAAATAGAACTGGAAAAGTTCTTAGACGCAAAGATCATCAAAGCCATTGATTACTCTGAGTGGATTTCCAACATGGTGCATGTTACTAAACCCTCAGGATAGATCGGGATCTATACTGAATTCAGAGATCTTAACAAAGCATGTCCCAAAGATGATTTCTTGCTCCCCAACATAGACATGATCATAGATCTCACAGTGCACCATGAGATGTTTTCACTCATGGATGGCTTCTTAGGATACAATCAGATCAAAATAGCAGAAGAAGATCAACACAAAATAGCATTCACCACACCATGGGATACTTTCTGCTACAACATGATGCCATTTTGGTGCAAGAACGCATGGACCACATATCAACAAGCAATGAAAACCATCTTCCATAATATGATCCACCAAATCCTAGAAGACTACATGGATGATATTCTTGCAAAATCAAATACACAAGGTGAACACCTAAACATCCTTGAGAGTATGTTCGATCATCTTCATCATTATGGATTGAAGCTAAATCCAAAGAAATGTGTCTTTGGTGTAACATCTAGAAAGCTTCTAGGATTTATAGTATCATGATGCAGCATAGAGATTGACACCAAAATGGTTAAAGTTATCACAGAAATGCCTCCTCCTAGAACACTCAAGTAGCTCAGGAGCCTACAGGAAAAGCTTCAATCAATGCGTCAATTTATATCATAGCTGGTAGACAATTGCCAACCATTCACACATCTACTTTGCAAAGACACAAGCTTCAAATGGGATCCCATATGTCAAAGAAGCTTTGAAAGGCTAAAAGAGTATCTAGCCAACTCTCTCATCCTTGTACCACTAGTTTCAAGACAACCTCTCATACTCTACATCTCAGCAACTACTACAACACTAGGGGCACTCTTAGCACAGCATGATGACAACAACAAAGAGAGAGCCATTTATTATATCGGTCAGACTCTTGTCAGCTATGAGCTCAAATATTCACCAATGGAGAAAGTGTGTCTTGCAGTGGTCTTTACCACTCAAAAGCTTAGAGATTACATTCTCAGCCACACAATCAAGCTCATCTCAAATGTGGACCCACTCAAGTACCTACTATCTAGGACAACTCTCACAGGCTATATGGCGAAATGGGTGATGCTACTCAGTGAGTTTGACATACAGTACATAGATCAAAAAGCAATCAAAGGGCAAGTAATTGTCGATCAACTAGAAGAAGAACCTTTGGTGGAAGCATATCCACTAATCATGGAATTCCTTGATGAGCACCTATGCATGATTGAAGAATAACCAGTATGGAAACTCTACTTTGATGGCTCCTAAACATCACATGGATCAGGGGCATGAATCCTATTCATCACACCTCAAGGTGACTATATTCCAAAATTATTCAAATTAGGATTCCCATGTACTAATAACATTGTAGAATATGAGGCACTCATCTCAGACCTCAAAACAGCTATCCAATGAAATATAATAGAACTAGAAGTGTTTGGAGATTCACAGCTAATTATCAAGTAGGTCCTAGATGAATTTCAGATAAAGGATGACAAGCTGCTACCCTACAAAGAACTATTGGACAGACTGAAAGATAATTTTCTAAATCTATATTTCACACAAATACCATGGCTTCAAAACAAAGCGGTCGATGCAATGGTGACCATCAGATCCTTATTGGAGATCCCTCTAGTAGGAATAGTCCCGAGAGATAATTGAGAGGGGGGGTGAATCAGTTATCTACAAGTTTCAATTCTTTATCCAATTAAGTATACTTAAACATTAAGCATAAACACAATGAAAGAACACTTGACCACAACACCAATATTTTAGTTACGGGGAAACCCAAATAGGTAAAAACCCTGGTGGGAATTGACACCCACTAATAAACTGCACTAGTGTATAATGATCCTTGTTAAAAGATCTTACAACCCTGTGAGGAGTTGATCTTTACAATTTGATAAGTACAGTGACCTAGTCAATGGTCAGACTCTATTAGAAGTCTTTTATGATTGACCCTATTAGGGGTGAGAATGCATTGTTTGAGAACTCACTATTCAAAGGGGTGAAGGCTGCAACCTTCTGAATAACAGATACACACTATATCTAGATCTTGGTGAACTGTGAGGTAGACCTGTTGTCATGATCAGTTCCAATGAATAGCATATACTCTTTACTTGGTCACATAGACCTTCTACTGATGGCTCAATACTTCACACTCACTACTCTGCTCTTCTCTCTCAACTCTAAACCATATCTTAGCAATCACAAGTGACTGCCTATAAATATCTTCTCTCTAAATGATATAATCAAGTCAGCCTGTTAGAACCATCTTGAAATCATATTAGATAAATAATAACATTCTTCAACAACATCTCTGTCAGCTCTACTAAGCACGCAACACAAACTGGGACCTGTCCAAATTAATAAGTGTAGACGCACGCTACACACTGTCAGCTCTACCAATTTAACTGATACTTTCTCCTCAAGATGAATTACATCATGCACTCTTCACCAAACCTTCTTAACTCTTCTCTAATCACTAATCCAAGCATGCATACTGAAATGATAGGCACAACTCCTGTACCAATATAATATTTGTTGACTCTTCTAAATAAATACAAGAAACTGCAACTGGTGAATAGCGACTGCATAACTTCACTTCTACTACATATCAGACTATGCATTCATGAATGGAGCAACACTAAAATGTGTCCATCACATATCCAAGGGTGCAAGGCTCCATGATAACTATACGGACAATCACACATAGAAGACTTCTTGTAACTTTGTTAGGAACATTGCTGACACAAGCTGCTACATAACTGTCTATATAAACAATTAACCTCTGCATCGATGATATCATGTTGATAACATGTCCATGCTACATATATTCAAAGCTTACTACATAATTCTTGCATGCATGCTACTCACCATATGTTGTCATCGATGACAAACATACAGTCAGCAATCTAGCTTGCTAGAAAATCTCCAACAATCTCCCCCTTTGGCATTGATGGCAACATATGGAATGAAAAACACCACCAATCCACATGACCAATTATTTTATAACATTCTCTATTTCCTCATCAAAAATCCCCCAAGGATGAATCCTCCATCTGCTGCAATATTCTTTAATATTCTCCATTTCCTCAATTGAACTTCTTGCATGACTGAATACTACTCCCTCTTGCTACTATATATTACTCCTTAATTATGTATGTACTCCCCCTTTAATTTTGTTTTTCATGACTATATACTACTCCCCCTTTGACATCAATGGCAAAGGGCACCAATATTTTAAGCTCCAATACTACTCCTGAAGTAGAGTAGTCAACCATCCATCAATCATTGAGGACTGATTCTCTTTCGACTTTCTCTAAGTAGAATCAGGGAAGGGAATTACTCCTAGCTTCTCCCTGAGATACTCAAAGGTATACTTTGGTAATGGCTTTGTGAATATATCTACTAGTTGTTCTTGTATACTCACATAATCCAATTTGACTTCTTTCTTTGCCACTTTCTCTCTTAGGAAGTGATACTTAATCTATATGTGCTTTGTCTTTGCATGCATCACTGGATTCTTTGACATGTTGATAGTGCTAGTGTTATCACAATGAATAACAATAGGATAATCAATCTGAATTCCAAAATCCTTTATCATCTATTTCATCCAAACAATTGTAGAATAATTCATGGTTGCTGCAACATACTCTGCTTCTGTTGTTGACTGAGAAATACAATTTTACTTCTTGCTTGTCCAAGTGACAAGTCTGTCACCAATAAATATTGCTCCTCCTGATGTACTCTTTCTATCATCCACGCATCCTACCCAATCAGCATCTGTATATACATGAAGCTGAACATTCTCTGAGTTAGGATGCCATAGACCATAATCTATAGTGCCCTGCAGATATCTGAATATTCTTTTTACTGCCATGAGGTGACTTTGTTTAAGCTCTGCTGTAAATCTTCCAACTATGCCAACTGCATTAGAAATATCAGGTCTAGTTTGAGTAAGATATATGAGTTTACCAATCATAGACTTGTACAATGTTATATCTTTTGCTAGAGAATCATCTGATTTTGTAATTTTTCATCATGTTATCATAGGTGTACCCACTGTCTTACAATCATCCATCTTGAAATTTTTCAATATCTCTTTCACATATTTAGACTGATTAATGAAAATGTCTTTCTCTGTTTACTGCACATTTAATCCCAAAAAGTATTTGATAGGTCCAATCATGATCATCTCAAACTCACTCTGCATCTCCTTAGCAAATTCTGCACTAACTTTGTCATTACCCCCAAAGATAATGTCATCAAAAAATATAGCTACAAGCAATAAACCTTCAGATGTCTCTCTGATAAATAGATTACAATCTATTGCTCCTTTCTTGAATCCATTTTTTTTAGATATCCATCAAGTCTCTCTTACCAAGCTCTAGGGACTTTCTTAAGTCCATAGAGAGCTTTCTTCATTATGCATACCATATTAGGCTTGTCTGATAGGGTGAATCCTTTTGGCTACTCAATGTATACTTCTTCCTTTAACTCTCCATTCAGGAATGCTAACTTAACATCCATCTGATAAACTTTGAAGTTTTCAAATGTTGCATAAGCTAGAAACAACTTGATATCTTCTAACCTACTCATAGGTGCAAATAAGTCTGAATAATCAATGCATTCTCTTTGTGCATATCCCTTGCATACTTGCCTTGCTTTATTTCTTACTACTGTACCATCTTCATTCATCTTGTTTCTAAATATCCACTTTGTTCCAATCACATTCTTATCACTAGGTCTTGGGACCAGTTCCCAAGTATCATTCTTAATAATCTGATCTAGTTTTTCTTTCATAGCATCATGCCAATCTGAATCATTACATCCATCTTCAACACTTAAAGGTTCAATATGAGATAGTAAACATACCACTTCATTGCTTGTTGAAATCTTTGCTTTTGATCTTGTTGTGACTTTTCTGATCTGATCCCCAATGATGTCATCCTTAGAGTGATATCTAGATGTAAACTTTGGAGCTTTAGGTGATACTGTCTCATCTACTTTCTGAGTTTCTTCTTCACTTGTTTCAAGGTTATTGAATAATACATCAATACTGTCAAACATCTCTTCAACAGTTGTCTCACTAGTGGAAGGAATGGGTTCTTCTTCAATCATAGGTGAATAATCATGATATCTTTCTTAAACCATGAACTTTTCATCAATCTTAACATGAGCACTTTCAATGATCTTCTTCAATCTTAAATTAAAACATCTATAAGCTTTGCTTGTAGTAGAGTAACCAAGGAAAATACCTTCATCGATTCTTGCATCAAACTTGCCTATTGCATCATCCCTCTTGATGTAGAACTTTCTTCTAAAGATTCTAAAGTATTTCACTGTAGGAACATTACCAAACAATAGCTCATAAGGTGTCTTGTCTATGCCAAGCCTCGATTGTATTTTATTGATGGTATAGACTGCTATATTAACTGCATCTCTCCAATAGGTGTGTGCAACTTTTCCTTCAATCATGATGGTGCGCGTTGTATCAAGGATGATCCTATTTCTTCTCTTTGCAATCCCATTTTGCTGAGGGGTTCTAGGTGCACTCAACTATCTTTTTATGCCATGTTCTTCGTAGTACTCATAAAATTTTTTAGAGGTGAATTCTCCTCCTCTACTAATCTTAGACACTTTATCTTTAGTCCAAATTCATTCTCAACCTTAGCTTTGAATATTTTTAACTTCTCAAATTCTTCAAACTTATCTTTCAAGAATGCAACCCACATCATTCTAGAATAATCCTCAACAAAAAAAATGAAATACCTTTCACCATAGTATGATCTTGTTTGAGTTGGTCCACATAGGTATGTATCAAATCCAACTTGTTCTCTGTTGAATTATTCTTTCTTTTGAATGAATTCCTCACATGCTTTCCCATCACACATTCCCTACAAATAGTATCAACTGGCTTTTCTATGCTAGGTAGATCTCTTACTGCCTTTACATTGCTTATCTTTACTATGTTATCAAAATTGATATGACATAGTCTTTTATGCCATAGCCAATTGTCATCTACCTTAGCAACAAAACAACTTTCTTCTGAATTAAGTTGGAAAACATTATCTTTAGTCTTTGAACCTGATGCAATCATTACACCATCCTTGTTGTTAATGATGCACTTGTTGTCTTTGAACTCCAATCTATAACCTTTTTCAAGTAACTGTCCAACACTAAGAAGGTTATGTTGTAAACCATATACATAAATAACATCATCGGTGTTGTTCTTTCCATCCAATGTGATAGCTCATCTACCAATGATAGGTTTAGGAGTGTTGTCTCCAAATCTAACCATGTCACCATTGTATTTGTCCAGATGAACAAATCTGTCTTTATCACCTATCATGTGATGTGAACAACCATTATCTATAATCTAATCTATCCTTATGTCTACTTATGAAATCAATGCTAGCTCTTGTTCCTTTTTCTCATCTTCACGATCCTTCTCATCATACATCTTTTCCATAATAGCAATGAACCCAATTTCATCTTTAACTAAATCATCATCAAAAACTCCATCACCAACATAGTAGCATTCTTTTTTATACTTAGGCTTGTAGTTAGTTCTGAATTTCTTAACTCTTGTAGAACACTTAGATGCAAAGTGACCAATCTTATTACATGAGACATTTGAAAGGTAAGTGACCTTCATACTTTCCTTTTCCTTTTCTTTCTTTCTTATAAATCATAGCAATAATATCATCTATCTCTTTGTCTTCATCTTCATCATCAAAATTACCAGAAGTGTTTAAAGATTTCTTACCATGGACTGATGCTTTGAAGGTTGTCTCACTTTTAGGCTCTGTCTTCAATGTTGAAATCTCAAAATCTGAAATTTTGTTGATCAAGGTATCTCTTCTGAAATCAAGTTTCATGGTCTCATCAAGGATGTTGATCTTGTTTTCATACTCTTCTATAAGAGTAGTCATTAACTTATCCATAATGTCTTCTTCTAAGATCTCTCCACCATTGTTCATGATTCCAGCAATTTCTTCTTTAATCCTTTGGTTGTAAGCTCTAATTTTTTCTTCAGGTAGCATCTCTAATGAATTGTATATTTTCTTCCATGTCTTTCTGCATGCATTCTTTGCTTGTGTATCTCCTTCAAACATGTCTTCTAGGTGTTTCCATATCTTGTAGGTTGTGTCTACTTTCTTTAACTCCAAAAACTCACTATCAGATAAGGTGTTGATAAGGGCTTCTTTGGCTATTGCATTCTGATGGAACAGATCCTTTTGCTTGCTAGTAGCATCATCCTTTGCAAGATATTCTAGAGAGGGGATTTTAATTTCTTTGATAGCCACTTCAAAAAATTCAAAAGCAATGCACTACAAATGTGTCACCATTTTGTTCTTACAATCAGGATAGTGCTCTCCATCAAACTTAGGACTCTCTTTTCTAAAGAATACCATCTGATTAATCTCAAGCTGTTAAAATTTCTCTCTGAGGCACTTGGATCTAATACCAATTGTTAGGATTAGTCCCAAGAGATAACTGAGAGGGGGGGGGGGGTGAATTAGTTATCTACAAGTTTCAATTCTTTATCCAATTAAGTATACTTAAACATTAAGTATAAACACAATGAAAGAACACTTGAACACAACACCAATATTTTGGCTATGGGGAAACCCAAATAGGTAAAAACCCCAGTGGGAATTGACACCCACTAGTAAACTACACTAGTGTATAATGATCCTTGTTAGAAGATCTTAATACCCTGTAAGGAGTTGATCTTTACAATGTGATAAGTATAGTGACCTAGTCAAAGGTCAGACCCTATTAGGAGTCTTTTATGATTGACCTTATTAGAGGTGAGGACGCACTATCTGAGAGCTCACTACTCAAAGGGGTGAAGGCTGCAACCTTTTGAAGAAAAGATACACACTATATCTGGATCTTGGTGAACTACGAGGTAGACTTGTTGTCTTGATCAATTCCAATGAATAGCATATACTCTTTACTTGGTCACATAGACCTTCTACTGATGGCTCAATACTTTGTACTCACTGCTCTTCTCTTCTCTCTCAACTCTGAACCATATCTTAGCAATCACAAGTGACTAACTATAAATATCTTCTCTCTAAATGATATAATCAAGTCGACCTGTTAGAACCATCTTGAAATCATATTGGAGAAACAATAACATTCTTCAATAACATCTCTGTTAGCTCTACTAGGCACACAACACAAACTGGGACCTGTCCAAATCAATAAGTGTAGATGCACGCTACACACTGTTAGCTCTACCAATTTAACTGATACTTCCTCCTCAATCTGAATTACATCATGCGCTCTTAACCAAACCTTCTTAAATATTCTCTAATCACTAATCTAAGCACATGTATCAAAATGATAGGTGCAACTCCTGTACTAATATAATATCTGTAGGCTCTTCTAAATAAACACAGGAAACTACAACTGGTGAATAACGACTACATAACTTCACTTCTACTGCATATCAGACTTTGCATTCATAAATGGAGCAACACTAACATGTGTCCATCACATATCCAAGTGCACAAGGCTCCATGATAACTATATAGACAATCACACATAGAACACTTCATGTAACTCTGTCTGGAACATTGCTGACACAAGCTCCTACATAATTGACTGTATAAAAAATTAACATCTACGTCTATGATATCATGCTGATAACATATCCATGCTACATATACTCAAAGCTTACTGCATAAGTCTTCCATGTATGCTACTCACCATATGTTGTCATCGATGACAAACATACAGTCAGCAATTTGGCTTGCTAGCAAATCTCTAACACCCTCGTGACTCAATGCAATACAAATTCTTAGTCAAGCAACTACACATGCCTGCTTATGAGAACACCAATGCAAAAATGGTGTGTGTCTTGGTTGGTCAATAGTCCCCATGGTACCATGACATCCTTGCATATCTAAAAAATGGTATCATATCTCCACATCTCACCAATAACCAATGCCAAAACTTAATTCAAAGAGCTTCCCGCTACGTTCTTATAGCCAACACCCTTTATCATCGAGGATATCACAATATCCTCTCTATGTGTTTAGATTCAAATGAGGTCGTCCTAGCTTTACAAGAGGTCCACACTAGAATATGTGGTGCCCACACGAGTGGCATGGTTCTAGCAAAGTAGTTGCTTCGAGTTGGGTACTATTGGCCCACAATGGAAAATGATGCTTGTGAATTTGTCAAGAAATTTCTACCATGTCAGCAGTATGCAAATCTGATTCATGTGCCAGCACAATACTTACAGCACATTGTGCCACCTTGGCCATTTGCATGTTGGGGCTTCGACCTCATTGGGTTAATTACTCCCCTTTCCTCAGATGGACATAAATACATCATAATGACCACAGAGTGTTTCACAAAGTGGGTTAAAGCAATTCCACTCACCCTCACTATTGGCATCCAAATGTCCAAGTTCATCTTATACCACATCGTTTGCCACTTCGACATACCATCTACCATCTTCACAGACCATAGCACACCTTTTGAAAACCAGCATGTGGATGATATGTGTGTTAGACTCCACATTCATCACCATTTCTCTAGTCCATAAGTCCCTCAAGGAAATGGCCAAGATGAGGCAACCAAGAAAACCATCCTCAAAATCCTCAAGAAGGTTGTCAATGATTCTGGTCATGACTGGAATCTCCAAATAAATCCCACCCTCTGGGCCTATCATACTTCTTATCGCACTCCCATAGGAACCACCCCATATTCCCTTGTATATGGTGCTGAAGCCATTCTACCCATTGTGATCAAGCTCCCAGCATTGTGTGTCTCCATGAAGCACTATAACATTGATGAAGACTATCGTGTGGCGTGCCTCACACACCTCGATCGACTAGATGAAAAGAGACAACAAGCATATGATCACCTAGTTTCATACCAAAATCAACTCAAGAGGAGTTATAACAAGAAGTTCCATCCAAGAAATGGGTGACATGGTCCTAAAGGAAAATCAGAAAGTGCAAGCACATCGAGAGAAGAAAGGCAACCTTGAGCCTACTTGGTTGGGCCCCTATGTTGTCACTACATGCTTCGGCTCCAGAGCCTATAAGCTATCTACACCAAAAGGTGAGCCCTTGAATGATCCCATCAATATCATACATCTAAAGATATTCTATGCTTGAACCAAATCCTACATATTCATAAAATCCATAAAAATTGGAAAAAGCAAAAAAATACAAAAAAAGCAAAAAAGCAAAGAAAAAATTATCATCCAATGGTGAAAACTTGGCAATTCAAGTGCCTTGGACAAGTATGTTGGTGAAAACCTAGACACAGATGCCATACATAGTGGACTAAGTCATTATCTATCAAACTTTCATCCTCCCCCCATCCCAAATCCATGTCCTCTTTATCCAATCTCCATCCCCACCACCAGCCCATCAATCCCAACGTGTTCTATCCTCAAGCCTATCCAATGTAACAATTAGATCCTATCTCCAATCCTAAGCTTCATGTATCTATCTTGTATAGCATGATCTTCCTATCCCAAATCCCTGAGCTTCTAAACATATCCATTGTAAATCTCTTCCCCCTATTGTACATATCATCACATTTTGTTGTACATATCCTCGTCAGTCCTGTAGTAGCATTTGATCAGATATCTTGTCCCATCCAGCCATGTACTTCAATATCTTCTATCAACTATTCTTGATCATAGTGATTATCTTTGATTCATCATTTTTCAATGAACAACAACACTCATTCTCCTCATCAATCAGCGGGTTCGCATAGTTGTATTCTTTTGTATTGTCTCGCCTAAGCCTAATCATGAGTCTACATAGATGTATCCTTATGTTTTGTCCACCCTAATCTTCCACCAATCCCACCAATTTTGTGTCAATATATCCTTCCACATGTTAAGAACACTCTTCCCACCATCATTCAAATCAATCTCTCTCCTTGGCAAAGCATGTCTTTTGGAGTTGTCATTTTCATCTTGGATTTTGTCCTTTCGATCTTGTTAATCTTTTACAGCTTCTCATTGTTCCTCTCCTCCCCATCGCCACGATCCTTTATATCATGGTGTGCTATGAATGAGGTGTTAGAAAGTAAAGTCCACCAAGATAACTGAGAGGGGGGGGGGGGTGGGGGGGGTGAATCAGTTATCAGATAATTATAACTTTTATCATCTTCAACAACATTAAACCATATAAGAAATATAATTACCAACCATAGAAAGATATTCATACACAATGACACAAGATATGTTGACTAGGGAACCTCTTGATCAAAGAGTAAACCCCAGTGGGAATGATGCCCACAAAAGATGCACTAATATGAATATTCCTTGTGAAAGGATGGACTCTGTTAGGAGTCTTATGAGATACATTTAGTACATATCAATTTCTGTTAGGAGATTTTGAATCCCTGTTAAAAGATTCTAACCCTGTTAAGAGTTATGGAAGACAGAAGGACCCACTGCACAAATAGCTTCAGGGTAAGATCAATGAACACACTATCCAAATAATCTTTGCATTATTCAACAAAATAATATGTTACCTCTTCTTTGACTATGCCAAACTGCACTCACTGTTACATCATATCTCAACTTTAGATCTTTGTACTTCGCATGTCTTCCTTCACAAATTTGCTTTCATACTTAGCTCTTTTCTTCACTTCATGCATACAGCATCACAACCGCTACTACCATATCATAATTACACACTTTCACATTACAACTACATTCAACAAGGAAATACATTCCTTCCTTTATACCACACTCAAATAATTACAAATGAGTCGGCATACAATTACAAAATAAAAGTTTCCACACACTACACCAAAATTACACAAAACTGTTAGCTTCCAAATATAATAAATCTTCACTCATGCGACCTCGAGGTCTACGCTATCATCCACATCACTATCAATGTGTCTTCAAATTCCTTTTAACTATTAAAAACCAGATTCCATCCCAATTAGGAGATATCATTCGATGTCTACAAACCGCTACTTAGGAACATTGCCTAAATACTACTTCCACCAAAATGATCATAACTTCCATGAATGAATGAATTAATGTATGCGCTCTTAACCATAGACATAAAATATCAAAGATTATAACCTCAACATCACATAGCTCCAATTGCAATAACCCATGTGTGCTAATCCAAACTCTGTATGCTTCTTTGCAAGTCTTCGGTAAATCACTATGTTCACATCAATGACAATCATAGTCATGAATGCAACAACAACTGCTACAGAATGGCTTCCAAACATTTAGCATTCATTCCTAACAATATCCCCCATTGGCATTGATGGAAACATAGATGAAAAACATCCAATGTTCCAAAAATCCAATACTATAACACTGCTTCTTCAAATCCTCTTCATCAATCAAATCTTGCTTCATTATCCTATTCAGCTCTCTCCAACAGATGTCTTGGATTATTTTTCATGTACAATTCTCCCCCATTGACATCAATCACATAAATTCCATCACTATGTCAACAACAACTCAATGTCAAAAGACACTTTTTAGAAAATACATTTACTAGAGTCCTCATGACTCAGCTCAGATACACATACTCTCCATAGAGGAAGTACCAACATCCAGTCCAAAAGAAACATAAGGCTCATATACCACTGGATGGATGCAACCAATTGCATCACTTCTCAAAAGTAGGTTGGGACATAACCCCAAGCATACCTCTCAGATACTCAAATGTATCCTTAGGCAAAGGCTTTGTGAATATATATGCTATCTGCTCCTTTGTACTTATGTACTCAAGTCTGACTTCTTTCTCAGCAACTTTCTCTCTTACAACATGATACTTAATCTCTATATGCTTTGTCTTAGAATGTAATATAGGATTCATAGACATACTAATTGTACTGGTGTTATCACAATGTATGACAACAGGCTCAAAAAATTTTATTCCAATATCCTTCAATATTTGCTTCATCCAAATTATCTGGTTACAATTGTTTGTTGTTGCTACATATTATGCTTCTGTTGTGATTTGTGAGATACAATTCTGCTTCTTGCTTAGCCAAGAAACTAATCTTCCTCTAAGGAAAAATGCTCCACCACTGGTGCTTTTCTTATCATCAACAATGCCTCCCCAATCAGTATATGTATATGCAGATACGGTAAAATCATTATATTTTTTATACCATAGTCCAAAGTCCATTGTGCCTCTTAAGTATCTCAGTATCCTCTTTACTGCTGCATAATGTGATTCTCTAGGTTCAGCTTGAAATCTTGCTACAATTCCAACTGAATGTGCTATATCAAGTCTTGTATGAGTCAAATACTATAATCCTCCAATCATAGATCTGTATTTCTTCTATTCTACTGTAGGAGTCTCATCTGTGCTAGATAACTTATGTCCGATCACCATAGGTGTTCCAACTGGTTTACAATCCTCCATTCCAAATCTTTTCAACAAGTCATTCAAGTACTTTGTCTAACTTACAAAGATACCATCATTTTCTTGTGTTATTTGTAATCCTAAAATGTATTTCATCTCACCAATCATACTCATTTCAAATTCAGTCTTCATTTCATCAGCAAATTTGTCACTAGCTTCATCTTGTCCTCCAAAGATAATGTCGTCAACACAAATAACTATAACTAACAAACTATTTTCAATTTCTTTTGTGTACATATTGCTATCAATTGTTCCTTTTGTAAATCTCAACTTTAACAAATACTTATCCAATCTGTCATACCAAGTTCTAGGTGCTTGTTTAGGTCCATATAAAGCTTTCTTCAATTTACATACCATGTCTCCTTCTTTAGTTAAAGGAAAACCTTCAAGCTGCTTAATGTAGACTTCTTCCAATTCTCCATTCAAAAATGCTGACTTCACATCCATCTGATACACTTTGAATTTCTTGTAAGCTGCATATGCCAAAAATATTCTTATTGCTTCAATTCTTGCAACAGGTGCAAAGGTTTCTTCATAGTCAATTCCTTCTTGTTGTGAGTAACCCTTACATACCAATCTTGGTTTGTTTCTTACTACTCCTTTTCCATTCATCTTATTTCTGAATACCCATTTAGTTCCAATAACATTCTTGTCTTTAGTTCTAGGGAACAATTCCCATGTCTTGTTCTTTTGAATCTGATGTAGTTCTTCTTTCATAGCATTAGTTCAACTTTCATCTTCACAAACTTCATTAGTAGTCTTAGGTTCAATTTGAGAAATCAAACATAATTGTTCTTGTGCCTTATTTCGAGTAAGAAGTCCTCTTTTGATGCCCCCAATAATCTGTTCAAAAGGATGATTCCTTAACAAACTCTTCCTAGGTGTCATTGTCTCAGATCTCTCTCTAGATGTAGGTTCTTCAATAACTTCACTGTGGCTTTCATTCAACAAATCACTATCAATTTCATAAAAAAATTCAGTAGATCCAGTGTTAGGTTTAGGATGAGCTTCTTCATTAGATTCATAATCAAGCATTCTTTCCTAAATTTTGAACTTTTCATCAACTTTAACATTTGTGCTTTCAACAATAGTCTTAGTTCTTTTATTGAAACATCTATATGATTTTATTTTCAAAGAATATCCAAGAAATATACCTTCATCACTTCTAGGATCAAACTTCTCAATATCATCATCTCTCTTTATATAACATTTGCTTCCAAAAATTCTAAAATACTTAACTGAGGGTGCATGTCCAAACCATAATTCATAAGGTGTCTTGTCTGTGTCTGCTCTGATTTGTACTCTGTTCATTGTATACAGTGTTGTGTTCACTGCTTCTCTCTAGAATATCTTCACCAAATTATTTTCAAATAACATAGCTCTTGTTGCTTCAGTCACTGATCTGTTCCTTCTTTCTGCAATGCCATTTTGTTTAGGTGTTCTAGGGGCTGAATACTATCTTTTAATGTCATTTTCTTCACAAAAAGTGTTAAACTCTCTAGAAGTAAATTCTCCACCTCTATCAGATCTTAAACATTTAATCTTCATTCCAGATTCATTCTCAACTTTATTCTTAACAATCTTAAACTTATCAAATGCTTCAGATGTTTCTTTAAGAAATGCAATCCACATCATTCTTGTAAAATCATTAACAAGAATCATAAAATACCTTTCTCCATAGAATCCTCTAGTTCTGGTAGGACCACTCAAATCTGTATGTACAATCTTTAGCTTCTCTGTAGATGTAAACTTCTTACTTGTAAAAGAACTTCTCTTCTATTTAGCCATCACACATTCTTTGCAAATCATGTTAGTAGGCTTCATAATTTTTGGTAAATCTCTTACTACAAGTGTAGTACTTACTTTCACAATGTTATCAAAGTTTATATGACAAAACCTTCTATTACATAACCAATTGTCATCAATCTTAGTAATCAAACATGTCATCTCAGTAGGATTCAACTAAAATATATTACTTCTGGTTCTAGATCCAGTTCCAATCAGATTTCCATCTTTATCCTTTATCACACAAGTTTTCTTAGAAAACCAAACTTGATATCCCTTATCAACTAACTGTCCAACACTCAAAAGATTATGTTTCAATCCATCCAAAAAATAAACATCATCAGTATTAGTCTTTCCATCAAGAGTAATAGATCTTATACCTTTAATCAAACAAGGTGCATTATTTCCAGCTCTAACAACTCCTCCATCATATTCATTCAACTCTATGAATTTTTTCATGTCTCCGGTCATATGATGTGAAAAACCACTATCTATAATCTAATCATCTTTCTTTTCAACTTGAGAAACTAAGGCTTTTTCTTCCTTAACATCAGTTTTAGGAGTCTCTTCTTTAATTTCTACAAATCCTATGTCATCATTATTTTCAGTATCACTTTCAATTAAAGTTCTTTCTATACTAGCTTTAAGATCTTCATCATTAGCATAATAACATTCCATAGATCTTCTAGGTTTGAAATTGCTTCTGTACTTTTTAACTCTCTTAGGACATTTAGATGCAAAATGACCATATTCTTGACAAGCCCAACATTTAAATATTTTCTTACCATCTAGTTCTCTTTTCACAACCAAGGCAATACCTTCTTCAATCTTCTTATCTTCTTCATTTCTAGATCTGTTACTGCCAGCATAATCTCCACTCACACTAATGCTTCTTGACAAAGTAGGGCAAACACTAAGAGCACTGAATGCTGTCTCCATTCTAGGTAAGTATCCTGATAATCTCAGGTTCATTTCTGCTGCTTCCAATATTCCAAGAAGAGTTTCTCTTGTAAAGTTTGTTGTACAAGGTATCACTTGTTCAATTATCTGTGTTGTCTGCTTAAATACAAGAGTCAATGTCCTTAGAATTTTCCATACCACTTCATTCTCTATTTTTGTTCCTCCACAAGATTTTATACCTATAATGATTTTTGACATTCTACCAATATAACTTCTAATAGATTCATCTTCCAACATTCTTATATCTTCAAATGCACATATCCAATTATCTAATCTAACTCTATTTGCATGTTCATCACCTTCAAAAGTAGAGTGTAAAGCATTCCAAATTTCATGAGATTTTTTCAAATATTTTACCTGGCTATACTCATTCTTTGAAAGTGTTGTCAAAAGTGCTTCTCTTGCAAGTATGTTACACATGAATAGATCTCTCTCATCTGCAGTACATGTTTCAAGATTGTCCTCTTCAATGACAGTCTTATTATTCTTTATAATCAACCAATAACCTGGTCCTAAACATAGTAGGTGTGTCTTCATCTTTTCTTTCCAACTGTCAAAATTTACTCCATAAAAACTTAGGGCTTTCTTTCCTAAAATTCACCATGGATCTCCTTAAGCTGTTAAACTTCTTTTTCAAGGACCTGCTGCTCTGATACCAATTGTTAGAAAGTAAAGTCCACCAAGATAATTGAGAGGGGGGGGAGGGGGTGAACCAGTTATTAGATAATTATAACTTTTATCATCTTCAATAGCATTAAACCATATAAGCAATATAATTATCAACCATAGAAAGATATTCATACACAATAACACAATGACACAAGATATGTTGACTAGGGAACATCTTGATCAAAGAGTAAACCCCGGTGGGAATGATGCTCATAAAAGATGCACTAATATGAATATTCCTTGTGAAACGATAGACTCTGTGAGGAGTCTTATGAGATACATTTAGTACATATAAATCCTTGTTAGGAGATTTTGAATCCCTATTAAAATATTCTAACCCTGTTAAGAGTTATGGAAGACAGAGGACCCACTGCCCAAATAGCTTCAGGGTAAGATCACTGAACACACTGTCCAAATAATCTTTGCATTATTCAAAAGAATAATATGTTACCTCTTCTCTGACTATGCCAAACCACACTCACTGTTACATCAAATCTCAACTTTAGATCTCTATACTTTGCATGTCTTCCTTCACAAATTTGCTTTCATACTTAGCTCTTTTCTTCACTTCATGCATACAGCATCACAACCGCTGCTACCATATCATAATTACACACTTTCACATTACAACTACATTCAACAAGAAAATACATTCCTTCCTTTATACCACACTCAAATAATTATAAATGAGTTGGCATACAATTACAAAATAAAAGTTTTCACACGTTACACCAAAATTACACAAAACTGTTAGCTTCCAAATACAATAAATCTTCACTCGTGCGACCTTGAGGTCTGCACTATCATCCATGTCACTATCAATGTATCTTCAAATTTCCTTTAATTGTGCAAAACCAGCTTCTATCTCGATTAGGAGATATCATCTGATTTCTACAAACTGCTACTCAGGAACATTGCCTGAATACTGCCTCCACCAAAATGATCATAACTTATGTTAGAATTTGTAATCTTTCCTTGGTGTATTTATAAACCAAGGTTAGACTATTATTCTTTTCTTGTTGTAATATATTAGGATATAAGCCAAGGTATCCTAATATACTTCTTTTTTGTCTTCTTTCCACTACATTCTATTTTGTCCTCTAGTGGAATATGTGAGGACAAATATTTATTGTAATTTGTAAATTAGTTTATTCCTCCTTAAGAGGAATTTCACACTTGGCCCACACACAAGTATGAATGTGGCACTCATTCACATAGGGAGTTACATGCAAACTCCTTCACTCATCTCTACTTATAGAGATATTCCTCCACACACTCAACACCAATTTTCTCACATTTCTCTACACAATTTCTCTCTCTCTCTCTCTCTCTCTCTCTCTCTCGTAGTTCTATCATATTGTATTGAGCTAAGTGCTCATATTCTTTCTCTCTCTCTCTCTTTAGGCTTTTCATGCCTCATTCATAATTCACAAGGGGTTGTCTTTGCTTTCCCCTTTCAAATTCTTGTCTCCTCTTTGCTTTTTGGTGTATGCTTCTAGTTCTTGTGCTAATTCATGGTATTTTTCCTAACTCCTCACTCTTGGATTGAACAATTTCTTGCATTTCCGTAGTTATTTTTTATCATTTTTAACATGGTATCAGAGCAGGTTGGTTTAATCTCATTTTGAGTGTACAAGTGATGGAACTACCATATCTTGGAGCACTCTGTATTGGAGACTCTTGAGAGAGATTTCTCTAAATTCTTTTTAATCCTTTTAAGTTGGTAAAAAATAAAATAAAAATTTGGGTTTGGCTGGTTTACTACCAAACACCGATTAACTCTTGGTTTCATTTTGTGCAGGTTTGAGAAAGTTTATTATTTTTTACTACTCTGGTTAAGAGGAAAATTTTAATTTTTTTTAGGTTTGGCTGCTTTACTGCCAAACCCGATCTATCTATTGGATTCATTTTTTTCTGTCTATGCAGGTTCTTTATTTTGGCTTAAAAATCTTTGATCTAACTCCTTTTCAGATCTTTAATCTTTAAAAATATTTAATCTAACTCCTTTTGCATGTTTTGGCTCTATACTTGCATGCTAGTTTTTACACGGTTTCAAGATTCTGTATAAAGATCCTTGGAGGATTCAATAACTTTAATCTCTGTTTGCTGGATCGGTTGCTATTTAAACTAGTTTTTTTTTATAATCTAATCTCTGGTTCTATTATTTTTTTTGGTTATCTAATAATAGCTTCTAACATCTGCATTAACATCTCTGTTGCAGGCTTATCTTTGTTTTTTTATCATCTTAGCTCTATCTCTGTTTATTTTTAAATCTTTTAAATAAATCTCTAACTATTTTACTACAGGTTATCACTTCTATGTTCATATATCTCTGCATGTTTTTTTTAATTAACATCTGCAGGTTTGCACTTTTTTTGTGTAGATTTTAATACTATTTGTGGAGAGCTTTGTCCATTTCCATTCCGCTCTCCCCTCTCTTTGCATTTGATATTATGCATAAATAAGAATGAATATAGACAATCTGTGATCTAGGTTTTGTGCAAAACCCTCCCATTTAGCTCTCACAGGGGCAGTTTTCCAAATTTTGCTCATATTTGAGAAATATACATGGTTCTTTACAAACATTTTTTTCAAATTTGCTTTAATGCTGTGTTTTTTCATACTAATCTCTGGTTCATACTAAAATCTCTAGTACTTATTAATATATCTTTTCAAATCTAATTTATATTTCTCTATTTAAATAAAATTTTCATCTCTTTTGTTGATTATATTCTGTTGTTTTTTCATTTTATTTGTTTTTTCATTCTATTGTTTAATATATCTTTCATTCCATATTTTGTTGCTGGCTGTGGTGGAGTTCTTCAATACTTAGCTTTTCAATCGAGCTCCATCGTAGTCATCTCTTAAAACTTAGCTTTGCATGCGTTGTATCTCAGGTTTGCATTATTATTCTCCTTTGCATGCTCTCTTATTTCTCTATCTTTAGATATTCTTTCTTATTTGTGTAAGAAGTTCATTATTATTTTCTACAACTCTCTTATTTTAGATATAATCTGACTTTTCCTTTCTTGCAGGTTTATCTTATTATAGTCTTAGTTTGAATGTCATTTTATCTTTGACTCTTTAATTGTGGTCATACTTTAATAAACGTTTTTACTTTGTTGTAATTATAATTATTTTTGTGTTATCTTTATCTCAGCGTATCTCATTTGTTTAAATATTTATTCAATTCTCATTTCAATCCTATTTATGTAAGTTTATCAATCTTTTTGTTTTTATCTCTTTGAGTAATCAAATCAAAATTAACTATTAAACATTGTTCAAATTTTCTATTTATTCAATATTTCCCTCTTTCATACTCTTCTTCTCTTATGTTTGTTTGAGCACCTGCCATATTTAGTTCTTAATAAGTAGCTCTCATTATTTTAATTTTTCAGTTTTCCAGCTTTTAGCTATTATTAGCTTGTATTCAAGCTTCTTTGACTCCATTTTTTAATTCTATTTGAATGTCTTGCTAATTTATTTACTTAAATCTGAAAGTTAGAATTGACTAATTCTATTAATTTACATTTTCAGCATTGTTTTTTATTTTTTTTAATAATAGTTTTCTTACATTGTTAGATTAGTTATTTAAACTATTTCCATTATCATTACTTTGTATAACTTAAAATCTCATTCATTTTTTATATTGTTAGCTTAATCACAACAAAAACATTTTATCATTTAATCCAATTTAATCTTTTATAATAAGTAATAATTAAAACCTATAGTTTTATATTAGTTTTTTTTTTTTTAAATAAATAAATAAAATTTCTTGTTAAAAATTTGAAAATTAATTTGCATTATGGAAAACTTTTTTATTTATTTATTTTCTAAAATAATTTCATACTCTTTTTTCATTAGGAGGGCGTATTTTTTTCTGGTACTATATTATTGTAATCATGTCTCTGTTTAAACTCACTCTTTCAAATTATCCTGTTTGGAGGACTCACATGACCAATTTTTTAAAAACTCAAAACCTGTTTGATGTTGTGTCTCCTAATGTGAAACTGACTTCCACCGCTCCTCAGGCTAACCAGGATTCTTGGCAGGAGAAAGATGACCAAGCATTTGGCCTAATTGGCCTCTCACTAAATCCAAATTTATATCATCTTCTCTCAAACTGTACTACAGCTCATCAGGCTTGGTATGCCTTAGAAAATAAATTTCAAACGTTCACAACAACTATTTTCAATGGTAAACTTCATGATGTTTCTAATTTGAATGATAATCATATTCATGTTTCTTTAGCTGATAACTATTGCTATCATGATAAAGGAACTGGTAATGATATGTTTGACCAAGAAGATGAAATTATATCTACCTTTTTGAATGATACTTTGCAAGATATCTCTATTACTCAAGATGAAATTTATGATAATAATACTAATCCTATGATTGTTTTGGAAGTTAATAATAATGATTCTTATATTAACTCTCCTACTAATGCTTCATATTATGATGATTACACTACAGATTTATCTTATGCAACTAAAGATTGCATTTTTTATTTTATGACTCATGAACATGTTACAAATTTGGTTTATGCACCTGAAGATTGCCTTTATGATTCTTTGACCCATGATTCACAATATGATTTTTTCCAAAGTGTTACTAATTCAGCACTAGGTGATCCCAATGATGGGCGCTCTACTAGTGGTCTTTGCCTTCTTACAGGCTCAAGTATTGATTATGTTCCTATATGCTCCAAAGAAGACTATGAATTTTGTGACACTCAAATGGTGATTATGGAGGACCAACCTCCTTATCTAAACCCTAACCTTCTTGATGATATTACTGATGTTGATTGTAATATTTCTATTCCTTATTTTGTATCTAGTATTGATTCCACTTGGTTTACACAATCTTTTTATGAAATGAATAATGTATTTAATGATTCTCAATCTATTTTTACTGACTCATATCAAAAGGGAGATCCCAAATATGGGAGATCCACTTGTGGTTATTCTCTTTTTTTAGGTGATATTCCTTGGAGAAGAAACTATGTACTTGAACATTTGGGCCTACCTCAATGAGCACCTAAACCTGTGCATTACAACACTCAAAGGACTCCTACTTCAAGATCAAAGCACCTATCATTGCACCATCAGCTTATATCAACACAAAGTGAAGAAAATTCACCTTTACTCCTCTACTACAAGAAGGACAATCCAGTTGCAAATTTTTTGTAATTACTGTTATACACTAAGTTTGTGCCTCTGTCTCAAGCTCTCTTGGTCTTGATAACCTAGTATAACATTGGATTCATCCCTAGGTGTGGGACCTATGCTAACTGGGATGAATCCTCTAGGTTCTAGGCTGGTTCCTCTTGGATAATCACCTTAATTTGCTTCTTGATAGGAAAAGTAAATCTTTTTTAGGGAAAGCGATAGAAGGAATTCTTGTAAGGGAAATGACTTGAAAGAAAACTACCTACTAGGTGATGCACCAAAATTAGGGTTTGGATCTCAGTATGTAGGAATGAAATCAATGAAAATCTCAGGTGTAATAGGTCACAACTTACTGAATAGGCTTGCATAAGTATTTCATAAGAGGGCCTAAGAATAAGACACAACTTATTACCTGCAAACAAACATTCACTTCTACAACTCCGTGTAGAATTGAGACAAGACTGTTAAGGGGGTTGAGGTATACCCACACAAACATCTAAATCAAATCAAACACAATAACACACAAAATTGCAGAAAGCAAGAGGGATCAGGCACCCTAAACTATAATTGAAAACATGCACATACTTTGATCCAATTAGAGATAATCCAAACAAGGAAGCATAGGGACATGAACGATTGTCACAAAATACCTCTACAATATTTGAATCATCAATGGGAGAAATACAACTATATGATCTAGAGGGTAGAAATGATACCACAAATAGCCTTTAAGAAAAAGGTGAATTTTCTTCTACAAATTGTCCCATTTTTTTAGCACTAAAGGCTCCAAAACAATATATACATACTCCACTGCACGCAGGTAGGAGTCAAAACTAAACTAGGGTTACAAAATTAAACAATGATATCAAGCCCTAGGGTACTGATCACTTATTATGAAAATCTCTGAGAACGTCAGTGATCAAATCATATCTTTCTTCACAAGCATCCATCTAGTACTGAGCTCACCTGCAGACACAACAACCTCGACTTACCAACCCACCTGCAACTCCACTAAGCCATGAAGGCTCCAAATTTGATCTGGAAGATATCTATATTTTTAATAATAACAATGGGAAAAGGTGGCACCAACTCTTTTCATTACTTCCCGGCGTGGGAACACGACACAGTACCCTGCAACATCGACCAACAGTCACCTCCATAACCCTCTCAACCACAACCATCCTAAGAAATCAATTCCTAAGCTAATCGATATCGTGCATGGTTGAAAAGATCAAAACCCTAGCAAAAAAACTTTCATAGGAAATTTGAATTTAAAGGTTAACGGCTAGCCTAGTCATTTTAAAATGTGACCGTTGATGAGAAACCTTCCTGGCAAATGAACGGCCCAAATGCACCCCTTAAAATAGTCAAAACTCCTCCTGACAAGTCAACCACCAATCAAATTGCACCATCTCAGATACACGTTGCAACCTTTTGACATCGGACCCACTACTTGAGATACCAATCTAACGGTGGGTGCATGATCTTATAGTCCTAGAATATTCCTTACACTTATACATTGGCCGTTAGATCCTTATCTAATTCGGGACCCCACTGACACATCAGATTACTTTGGCAAATTTGATGGCTAGCGCAAGATCTCATACTCTAACACAAACCTTTGTGAAGATACGCCAACCGTCGATCCCCTGCAGATGTCAAAGCCTCCTGACCGCTGCAAGGGCCTGGCCCCACTGACAACCTTCCACCTATATTCAACCTTAGCCAATCACAGGCCACCAAAATGGATCCACATAGCACCAGTCCCACTGACGCATTGGACTCTACAGGCAGGAGAAAATCGATGATTGTCGCAAGATCTCAAGGAATCTTCTGACCCTGTGAGATCATGCGACAACCGTTGGATCAAGAATCTTGTCCTGGCCATTTGAACTAAGACCGCCAACCTAAACGGTAACCACTCGTGCGATCGCTAAGTGTTAAGGAGTTAACTTCCAGGAATCAGAGACTTGGCGATTGAAGGGTTATTAAAGGGCACGTGCAAATTGGAAACCTAAGTTACCGAAAAGGTAACATGAAAATATAACAAGGCTTAGGTTTTTTGGATTTTTGAACACCAATGGCTAGTTTTATGAAATTTTTCAACTACAGACCAGGGGGATAAAAAATTTGCAAAGAGCAGAGAACATGGAATAAATTCATGAAAATTTTAGGGATGGTAGACATGGTAAAAACAGAGGCCTAGGTATGGTTTTCAGCCAAATTTGAATGCATATGAAAATTTGGGTAACATTTTGGTGATTTCTGCTGGATGTCAGCCTGCTAAACATGGAAACCAATGACCTTGAATATCCATTGGGCATGGGGACATCAAAATTTTCAAAATTCTCACAAGGAGACGGAACTGGAACTATGCTCAAATCACTTCTTGAAAAGCAGGAAAATTTAACCTAGAAAGTAGGGAAAATAGGGAAACATACAAAGATTACAAGGAGGGATTAACCTCAAAGCAAGGTTTCAGATGGAAACCATTGACTGATATCGGCAGGGGATCACCTTCAATAGTTGATAGCTGAAAAGTGTTGAATCCTCTGCACTCTGTTATAACAAATGGCCCACCCTAGAATGAATCAAATTTTGTGTGCCTGCCAGGTCTAGCTCTGAATTCATCCCATTTAAGGACTACATCCCCAACCTTGAAATTCCTAACCCTGGCTCTTTTATCAAAACTCTTTTTTGTTTGGTCCTAGTGGAATTCTATATCTTGCATTGCCTTACCCTTGATTTCTTCTAATTCCATCAATTGAGCATATCTGATCTGTAAGGGATCCCTTTCATCAAACAGGGCATATTGAGTAGCTAAGTCCAGAGCTAGTAATTCTATTTAAATTGACAACTTAGCCTCCTTGCCATACACTAACATGTAAGGAGAATTACCAATGATTTTCTTTGGGGTAATCCTCTCTAACCACAGGGCAGATCTCAATTTAGTATGCCAACCCCTTTGATTCTCTTGAAGGGTCTTCTTGATTATCCTAATCAAGTTCTTATTGGTGGATTCTACCAGGCCATTGCCTTGGGGGTAGTAATTTGAACTAGTATTCAGATAGATGCCATTCTTGATTGCCCACTCTGAGACTTTGAGGCCTATGAATGCTAAGGCATTATCTGAAATGATGGAATCAGGAGTGCCAAACCTATGGATTATATCATCATGAAAGCTTAGGATAGCACTCTCATTGGCTTCTTTCAATGCAATTTCTTTTGTCCATCTAGTGAAGTAGTCAGTTGTAGTAATTATCCATTCATGTCCTACACTAGATGGAGGATTGATCATTCCTATGAAATCTATGCCCCACTTCATGAAGGGCTACTCTGTTCTGACTGGTTGTAGGGGCAAGGCTGCAAGCCATTTTTTTCCTGCAAACATGGCACACTTGATGTATTTCCTCACATAATCATGACTATCCTTAAAGATAGATGGCCAATAGTATCCAACCGTCATGATTTTAAAAGCAGTAGTCCTAGGAGAAAAGTGACCTCCAGAAGGTCCATCATGAAACTCAAATAGGACATCTGCTACCTTTTTTGAATCTATGCATCTTAAAAGGACACCACTGTGATCCTTTCTAAAAATAACATTATCAACCAGCACAAAAGGAATAGATTGTAACCTATAATACCTTCTTTTTGTCGATTCTAGGCCTGCAGGACATTGTCCTGTCTTCAAATAATTAATCATATTAGGCAACCAGCTTGTTGCCTTGGCTTGTTCTTCTATAGAGTGCACCACCAAAGATGCATCCATTTGTTCTAATTTCCTTGAACTTTCATCCTCTGTTAAATGCTCACAAAGACCTCTCCCTCTAACCAGCTTGGTAGTCTAAATATCTGTCATATTCCATCACCTTGGTGATCCAACCAGCTCTTTTCTCATTTAGGTCCTTGGAAAGCAAAAACTCTTTGACACTTGGATGAGTAAATTTTAAATGTACCTTGTTGTGGGTCAATAAATATCTAAACTTTTTGAGGCTCTTTACCATAGCAAGCACATGTTTCTCTACAAAAGAGTACCTCTATTCATATTCTTCCAAAATATTGCTAAAGAAAGCAATAGGCTGCTCCAATCCTTCTTCATTTTCTTGAATCAACATTGTAGATATAGCATCATGACCTCCAAAAGAATAAAGGATGAAATCCTTACTGAAATTCTGGTTTAAGAGGGTAGGAGCTCCTGTTAGGGCCTCTTTAATGGCTTGGAAATTGGCCTTCCCTTCTTTGGTCCAACTAAAAGCTGAACTCTTTTTTAACATGGTCGTCAAAGGCTTTAGTAAATCTGCAATGTTAGGCAAGAACCTCCTAACAAAGTTAATCTTTCCTATGAAAGATTGGAGACTTTTCTTGTGATGTGGTAGGGGTAGCTCTAGGATAGCTGTAATTCTCTTAGGATCCAATGTAATTCCTTCTTTGGATACTACATATCCTAACAATTTTCCTTCATGAACTGCAAACACACATTTCTTGGGATTAAGAGATATCCCAAATTCTCTACACCTTTCAAAAATCTTCCTCAGATGTTTGATGTGGTCTACTACATGCTTTGAATAGATAGTTATGTCATCTAAGTAGACCAACACAAACTTGTGCATTAGGCTCTTAAAGGCCATATCCATTGCCTTTTGAAATGTAGCACTTGCATTTGAAAAACCAAAGGGCATCTTTTGCTAAGCCATGGTTCCCTACTTGGTTGTAAATGTAGTCTTGTATTAATCCTCTTCATTTACTAAGACTTGATTGTATCCTGAATAGCCATCCAACAATGAAAATCTCTCGGATCCAGAGACACATTGCAAAATTTGTTCCATTGAGGGTAATGGATGGAGGTCCTTTAATGAGGCCCTATTAAGATCCCTAAAGTCAACACATAACCTCAATTCCCCATTCTTCTTCCTGATAGGAACAAGGTTGGAAACCCAACTAGTATGCTTAATGGGGTAGATGATACCACTCTCTATCAATTTGAGCACTTCTTTATGCATAAGTGGCTCAAGCTTAGGATTAACAGGCCTTTTCTTTTGCCTCACTGGTTTGGCATTAGGTTCTAATTCAATAGTGTGTTGAGCAAGGGCAGGATCAAAACC
Source organism: Chamaecyparis obtusa (assembly GCA_027943335.1). Classification (NCBI taxonomy): domain Eukaryota; kingdom Viridiplantae; phylum Streptophyta; class Pinopsida; order Cupressales; family Cupressaceae; genus Chamaecyparis; species Chamaecyparis obtusa. The sequence continues at coordinate 754,795 of BSBK01001821.1, read as the reverse complement.
TTTGAGATCCTCATATTGCCATGCAAAAACATCACTGAATTCTTTGAATAACTGAGTGTAAGCTTGCTTCTCCAATTTAGTGTTCACTTTTCCAAATTGTAGGCTCTTACCTGGTTCCAACTCTAATTCAACACAATGTTCTTGTTGAACTACCAGGCCAGCTTTGCTTTTCTTGACTTCATCATCCTTGTTGAAGATAGTCTCCAAAGTAACAAGACCTCTAGGCATCTTATTAGACTTGAGTTGTATCACTTGATCACCATAGTTTTGAGATAGCCTATCTTGATTGTGTTCTGAAAAAACATCTTCTTCAAACAAGAATTGCAGAATTTGTTCATCATTGTCAAACACTTGCCAATTAACATCGTTATCAGGAATAGAGGGTCTGACAATCAATTTGATATGCTTTTGATCCATTTCTCTTGAAATGCTATTTGGAATATCATATTGGGAACCAACAGCAGCTAACATATCTGCATTTTGATTTAACTTTCTAGGGATGGCAACAATATTGAAAGCATGGAAATCTTCAATTGCATCCCAAAATCTATGTTTGTATGCTTTCATAGTGTCATTTTTGGTTGCACTTATCCCTCTTACTTGGCTAACAACTAACTCAATGTCACCATAAACTTTTAAGGCCTTAAGCCCTCTTCTTCTAGCCCATTCTAGTCCATTGACTAGACTTTCATACTCTGCAGTGTTGCTAGTGCAAGAGAAACTAAATCTAAAGGCAGCATAATACCTTTCTCCTTTTGGGGACACTAACATAGCACCACCACCAGAACCATGTCTACTTCTAGCCCCATCAAAAAATAATTCCCAAACCTAACTGCTCTGATCTTCTAAATCAGCATCCTCTTTGGGAAGGCTTGGCTCTATAGCATTACTTTCTTGTATTAAATAACTTCCCAAACCAAAATCCTAGATCAAATTTTCTTGGGCCTCTGAAGCTCTTTCATCTAGAAGGATATCAGGGATACTCTCTATCTTTGTGCTTGCTTCATTAATGGTTTGGAAGTCACTGCTATCAAATATAGGGTAGTTTACATTGATGGCATTGGACACATATGGCTCTATATGGTGTGCTACTAATGGTTCTGATTTAATGGTGACCTTGGTCCCATACCTTGTATGAAATAACATGTGAGACCAGTGAGAAGATAGATAGCCTCCTATCTTAGCTATAAACTCCCTTGAAAGACATATACAAAATAATGCAAGGAGATTTATAATATATATATCAAGGAGGATGGAGAAATTAGGACTATCATGAAGGATTAGACTGGTATCCTTAGCCACACCTATAGTATCGACTGAGGATCCATCAAGTTGGGTAACCTTCTTTTGGAAGGGCTCATACTTTAGTCCTAACTGGTCAGCTACTTTCTTGGGCATTACAGTGCTAGTAGCTCCACTATCTACCATGCAATTATGCACTAAAGATTTTCCAATGATTAAAGATACATAAAAGGGAGGTGGCTTTGAGTTCCTACCTTGTGTGGCATTAGCCTTGGAGTTTCTACTTGGAGCCTCCTTTTCTTGATTAGTGTTGACCAACACTAGCTTTGCAGCTTCTTTTGCAAGTTGAGGAGTTGTTACCTTTGACATGGCCTTCTTCAAAATTTCAGGTTGCCTTGGAAGAGCCAAAGAGTCCCACATGGACATGGTGACATTCACCTTCTTCATGTTGTCTACAATATTGAATGGTGTCACATTGTGTACTCTTTGTTGTGTCTTTAGCATGACAGGATCCATCTCTTTGAGAGTGTGCTCCTCTTTACTTGTAATGGCAGGAGCCTCCTTAGGTGTGATAGGAGTAGCTTGATGCAGTGGCTCTATAGATGTAGTAGCTTTGGAGTTGGAATCCACTCTCTCCATGTCTTGAGCTCTTCTTTTTGCTCTTGTAAAGGCAACAAAAGAAGCTTCATCATTGACTCTATTGAAGTCTGGTTGTTCCCAATTAAAGAGAGCAGTCTCATGCTCTTGTGATTCTTGTTGATGAACTGACCCACTGGATGAAACCTCTGATTGAGCTTGTGAGGCATTTTGAACCATTAGAGCCTGGTTCATCCATCCATTTGAACATGTAGCCTGATTATGAGGCTGATTACAAGGAAAACACCATTCATTATCCATAGCCATATTGTTTTGACTAGGAACCATGTCCCTCACTGGGTTAATAGAATTTAGAGGTGCAAGGTTATATGGTTGGAATGGTCTCTGATTAAAACTTTGTCTTTGTCCTTGATAGCCTCCTTGGTACGGTGGCCTATTTTGTTGATAAGGTTTTCCTTGATTTTGATATTGCTGATTAGGACCTTGGCTTTGTGACTGAAAGGGTGGTCTAATTCCTTGATTTTGCTTCTTCAAATTTGTTGACCTCTTTGGTCAAGGTCTACAACAAGTCAGTCATGTCTTGCTAACTGCTTTGTTGGCTATTCTTTATCTCTTACAGCTCTTGGGAGAAACTAGTCCTCAGCTCTTGACCACTAGTACTAACTTGGGGTGTCAATATGGTGGGAATAGGGGTAAATGGGGGTACTTGGGCAGGTGCAATGGTTTGAAGGCTAGGAAAGATGGGCATTGGAGGCCTTCTAGCAATCATGTCTGCTTGGATTAAACAATTTTCAGGCCTGACAGCTATGTCAAAAGCTTGGGGTAGAGAAGTACCACCCATAGACTGGATCATGACAGAAATTTGACCATTTAGGCTCTGTAAGTAGTAAAGGGTGGTCTTCTAATGGTCTCACTGAGACTGGGATTATATTCCATGTTTTAAGGAATCTATTATTATAATCTGTCATTTGTTCTTGAGGGTCTCTCTTAATAGTTGTTAACTGTTCAACTAGAGACAAATTATCTGATTTATCCTCAAAATGTTTACTTAATGCATCCCCTAACTCATCCCAAGAACTAATAGAACCAATAGTTAGGGTTCTAAACCATTCTAAAGCCTTACCTTTAAAAGAGGTTGCTAATAACTTTGTGGCCACATCTTCTTGAGTAATGTTGTGTATGCTGCATATGGTGGTCACATCTCTTATGTGCTCAAAAGCAGTTGTCTGCCCCTCACCTGTGAAATCAGGTATACTCTTAAGTGCTACCAAAGGCACATCATGATGTTGAGCAAAGGCCAATGGGCTGCCTTGGTTGAATGGTGCAAAAGAAAACTATCTTTCCATTGTAGGAGCTAGAATCTGAAGATTGACAACTATATGAGCTATATTTGTTGCTAGATTGGAATCTTCCTCTAGATCTCTGGTTAGAGATCTGCCTCTTCTTCTAGAAAGAAAGGGAAGAGGTCTCCTTTCTAAAGTATCAAGAGGTATAGATTGAACTCTCCTTACATACGATTTCCTTTGAGTTGACCTACCTTTGTGACTTCTTCTTGAGGGAAACTCTAAAAATTGGGTAGGCTTTGAGCTCCTAGTCTCAATCTTTCTCATAAAAATTTGAACAAATTAGCCTTGATCTTTGAAATCGGTGGAGTCACCAGATATACTTGATAGAACAACTTCTAAAAGCCTGCACTATGCAATCTGCATATCAAAGATAGCATATCTTTGAATTTGAATAACTTCTAGTCCCACCGGGCGTGCCAGAAATTATTATACACTAAGTTTGTGCCTCTGTCTCAAGCTCTCTTGGTCTTGATAACCTAGTATAACATTAGATTCATCCCCAAGTGTGGGACCTATGCTAACTGGGATGAAACTTCTAGGTTCTAGGTTGGTTCCTCTTGGATAATCACCTTAATTTACTTCTTGACAGGAAAAGTAAATCTTTTTGAGGGAAAGGGATAGAAGGAATTCTTGTAAGGGAAATGAATTGAAAGCAAACTACCTACTAGGTGATGCACCAAAATTAGGGTTTGGATCTCAGTATGTAGGAATAAAATCAATGAAAATCTCAAGTGTAATAGGTCACAACTTACTGAATAGGCTTGCATAAGTATTTCGTAAGAGGGCCTGAGAATAAGACACAACTTATGACCTGCAAACAAACATTCACTTCTACAACTCAGTGTAGAATTGAGACAAGACTGTTAAGGGGGTTGACATATACCCACACGAACATCTAAATCAAATCAAACACAATAACACACAAAATTGTAAAAAGCAAGAGGGATTAGGAACCCTAAACTATCATTGAAAACATGCACATACTTTGTTCCAATTAGAGATAATCCAAACAAGGAAGCATAGGGACATGAAGGATTGTCACAAAATACCTCTGCAATATTTGGATCATCAATGAGAGAAATACAATTGTATAAGCCAAAGGGTAGAAATGATACCACAGATAGCCTTTAAGAAAAAGGTGAATTTTCTTCTACAAATTGTCCCATTTTTTTAGCACTAAAGGCTCCAAAATAATATATACATACTCCACTGTATGCAAGCAGGAGTCAAAACTAAACTAGGGTTACAAAATTAAACAATGATATCAAGCCCTAGGGTACTAATCACTTATTATGAAAATCTCTGAGAACGTCGGTGATCAAATCATATCTTTCTTCACAAGCATCCATCTGGTACTGAGCTCACTTGTAGACACAACAACCTCGACTTACCAAACCACCTGCAACTCCACTAAGCCATGAAGGCTCCAAATCTGATCTGGAAGATATCTGTATTTTCAATAATAACACTGGCAAAAGGTGGCGCCAACTCTTTTCATTACTTCCTCGCATGGGAACATGACACAATACCCTGCAACACCGGCCAACGGTCACCTCCATCACCCTCTCAACCACAACCATCCTACGAAATCAATTCCTGAGCTAACCAACATCGTGCATGGTTGAAAAGATCAAAACCCTAGCAAAAAAACTTTCATAGGAAATTTGAATTTAAAGGTTAACGGCTAGCCTGGTCATTTTAAAATGTGACCATCGATGAGAAACCTTCCTAGTAGATGAACGGCCCAGATGCACCCCTTAAAATAGTCAAAACTCCTCCTGACAAGTCAACCACCAATCAAACTGTGCCATCTCGGATACACGTTGCAACCTTCTGACATCGGACCCACTGCTTGAGATACCAATCTAACGGCGAGCGCATGATCTTATAGCCCCAAAATATTCCTTACACTTATACACCAGTCGTTAGATCCTTATCTAAGCTGGGACCCCACTGACACATCATAACACTTTGGCAAATCTGATGGCTGGCACAAGATCTCATACTCTGACACAAACCTTTGTGAAGATACGCCAACCGTCGATCCCCTACAGATGTCAGAGCCTCCTGACCGTTGAAATGGCCCGGCCCCACTGGCAACATTCCACCTGTATTCAACCTTAGCCAATCACAGACCGCCAAAATGGATCCACATAGCACCGGTCCCACTAACGCATTGGATTCTGCAGGCAGGAGAAAATTGATGATCATCGCAAGATCTCAAGGAATCTTCTGACCCTATGAGATCATGCGACAACCGTTGGATCAAGAATCTTGTCCTGGCCGTTTGAACTAAGACCGCCAACCTAAACAGTAACCACTCACAGGATCGCTGAGTGTTAAGGAGTTAACCACCAGGAATCAGAGACTTGGCAACTGAAGGGTTAATAAAGGGCACGTGCAAATTGGAAACCTAAGTTGCTGAAAAGGTAACATGAAAATATAACAAGGGTTAGGGTTTTTGGATTTTCAAACACCAACGGCTAGTTTTATGAAATTTTTCAACTGCAGACCAGGGGAATAACAAATTTGCAGAGACCAGAGAACATGGAATAAATTCATAAAAATTTCAGGGATGGTAGACATGGTAAAAATAGAAGCCTGGGTATGATTTTCAGCCAAATTTGAATGCATATGAAAATTTGGGTAACAATTACCCCAAGTAAAGATTAAAGGGGGGTGTTAGAATTTGTAATCTTTCCTTGGTGTATTTATAAACCAAGGTTAGACTATTAATCTTTTCTTATTGTAATATATTAGGATATAAGCCAAGGTATCCTAATATACTTCTCTTTTGTCTTCTTTCCACTACATTCTATTTCGTCCTCTAGTGGAATATGTGAGGAAAAATATTTATTGTAATTTGTAAATTAGTTTATTCCTCCTTAAGAGGAATTTCACACTTGTCCCACACACAAGTATGAATGTGACACTCATTCACATAGGGAGTTACATGCAAACTCCTTCACTCATCTCTAATTATAGAGATATTTCTCCACACACTCAACACCAATTTTCTCACATTTCTCTACATAATTTCTCTCTCTCTCTCTCTCTCTTGTAGTTCTATCATATTGTATTGAGCTAAGTGCTCATATTCTTTCTCTCTTTTTTTAAGCTTTTCATGCCTCATTCATAATTCACAAAGGGTTTTCTTTTCTTTCCTCTTTCAAATTCTTGTCTCCTCTTTGCTTTTTGGTGTATGCTCCTAGTTCTTGTGCTAATTCATAGTATTTTTCCTAACTCCTCACTCTTGGATTAAACAATTTTCTACATTTCCATAGTTATTCTTTATCATTTTTAACAACTTACATGAATGAATGAATTACTGTCTGCGCTCTTAACCATAGACATATAACATATCAACGAGTATAACCTCGACATCACATAGCTCCAACTGCAATAACCCACGTGCACTAATCCAAACTTTGTCTGCTTCTCTGCAAGTCTTCGGTAAATCACTGTGTTCACATCAATGACAATCATAGTCATGAATGCAACAACAACTGCTATAGAATGGTTGCCAAACATTTAGCATTCATTCCTAACATGAGGAAAACTTGGGGCAAGGTCTTTTGATCTTTTTCTTCTGCCTATGAGTTAGCCGAATGTGACCCTTGCACGGTTCACATGTGATATTTTGGGTTACATGGTGCACTTTGGAAATGTCATTTGTTTGTGGTTTCTCCAGCATCATTTCTACCATGCTTCCTCTTGGGTTCATGGGTGATGTTGGGGCAACCTTTCATATCTTTTTTTGCATTAGTCCTATGCAATGTTGGTGACAAGGCCTTGTGATCCTAGTATCATTGGCAGGTCTCTAATGTTGCTATATCAAACTAGGTTGTGCTCTCCACATTTACACTTGGAGCTCCCCAAAATCTCTCTTATCTTGCATCATATAGATTAATCTTGCATCTTGCATCTTTGCATATAGTTGCATCCTGCATTCTGCATTCCCCCTCATATTTCATTACCCAATATTTTCTCTTAGAAGTTTGGTTATTTATCCCCCCTTCTCTCCTTCCTTCTTGTGTTCTTTTCAAGAAACTTCCACAAAGTTTCCTCTTCACATTATTTTCTCAAGGGGGCACAACCCCTTATCCTCTAAATTCTAGCCTGGGGCATCTTATTTTCTTATTTTTGATGTCATGCCACTTGCGGCATCACATCAAAGAGGGACAAAATTTAGACACCTAAAAAAATTTTTGAAAATAAAAATATTTTTATTTTCTGAAAACTACTAATGACATCATCATTTATTAATTAATTAATTAATTAATTTTTATGACATTAAATCCTCCTATTTTAATAGACACATTTAATTAAATAATCCCTCCCCAAATCATTTAAATCAAGTTTGAGTGATTTTCCCCTATTAATTAATTATTAATTGATAAATTGACCAAAATCCTTTAAATCAAGTTTGAGTGATTTCCCCCTATTAATTAATTATTAATTGATAAATTGACCAAAATCTTTTAAATAAATAAAATATTTATTTAAATCCTAAAACCTTACAAATGTTCTATAAATCCGTAACCTCTTCTAGAATTTTCTAATCTCACTCTAAACCTGATTAAAGGGTGATTCCTACCCTTTTTAGCCTAACCCTTCAAACTTTGACTTTGGGTCAAAACCCCTCATAAATATTTTTTACATCCTCATTAATGACTCTTACAAGCCATTAATGAAGCACATGTCTCCTCTTCCACTTGTTTTCCCCTTGCACGCTTCCCTAGTGTTTCTCACATGTGTGAGCAACCTTGATCAAGGTTAATCTAACCTTACCCCTAACTCAACCCCAAACTCTACCCTAAACCTTACCTTTGACTCTAACTCTCCTTCCTAACCCAAGACCTTCTTCAAATCCTGTAAATACCCTCCTCTTCCAAGATCAAAGCACCAATTCACATCTTTTACATTGAGTAGTGTTATAATGTTAGATTATTGCTAGATCATAAGCTTTTAATCATATTTGTTAGATTTCATGCTTTTTTAACACATCTTAGAATAAGCTTAATGGATTGAATTTAGTTTTTATTCAAGCTTTTCTAATAATTTATGCATCATACCAATCCTTCTTAGAATGCATTAGATGCAAGCTCCAAGTGCTTAGAGAGAACACCCACATCCCTCCTATCAGAGCAAATCAAACAATGCTTGAATGCATTTGTTGTGGCTCAATCTGAGGTGGCTTGGTTCTATGTTTATATTTTTAAATTGATATAAATGTTTAGATTTATCTAACATTTTCTTGTTTACACCTGTTCGGAGTAGATAATAGATAAACTATAGCTTACAACAAGTTGTATGCACCCTAAAATGGCCGCCTAGACTTTGGGCCCCCATTCATCAATTTATCAATTTCATGAATTAATGTTTTGCAATATTTTCAATTCAAATCAATTTCCTTGATCAAATTGTAATTAATTTAATTATTTCAAATATTTCAAAAGGTTTGATCATAAAATTCATCTCTTATTTCTTAAGTTTTGATCATTTATCCTAGGTTTTATTTAATTAAGAGAACATGCTCCCTTTTAATTAAATAAAAAAATATTTTAATTAAATAATAAAATCATTTTATCCTAAGCCACATTTAATTAAAATAATAAATCTCTTTTAAATAAATAAAAAATATTTTAATTAAATAATGGAGACCACTTTGCTAAAAATAATAAATAAATAATAAAATAAAAAGAAAAAGAAAAAGACTTTTTGTCTACACATTGAATGTGCACTTTTCAAGATGAGTGGAAACTCCTTTTGCCTCTTAATCTCTTCCACACATCTTTTCGCCTCTTAACCATATCCATTGATTTTGCCTCTTGAGAATCTTGAGCACATGGATCAATCAAGATTTAATCTCCACCATTGCTCATTTCTTTTTACCTCTTAATCTTGACCATCCATATTTCTTTATAAGGAATCTTCTCCTTCTCATTTAGAGATCTAGATTTTAAGTATTGTTATGCTGCAGGTTTGGAGAGCGATTTTGGAGAAGATTTTGAGCACTTGAGTTTGAACATTGCAACTTCTCTTTTCTTGTCTTCTTCTCTCATGTCCGATGGCAATCCATTTAGATTAATCTTGCATTTGCATATTAGATTAGATTCATATTTCCTTTCATAGAATAATCTTGCATAAGCATTTCTTTTCATATATTAGTTTTCTTTTATGCATTGTTATCATTTAGAATAGCTTCCATTTTTATTTGCATACATACTTGATGATCATGGAGACTAGCATTCTTGTTTTTTCTCTTTGAATCTCTCATTTTATGGTGTACTTGCATGGGCACAAACTAGGTCTAAATTGAAAGTCTCCATTACAAACCCTTGCACTCCATGAATAGAGAGCTATGAGTCACCATTTGAGACCTCATTCTTGAGCAATCTTAGATATAATAACTCATAGAAGTGTGTCAACATTTTAGCACATATTTTTAGTACCTATCAAACTTCAATCTGTGATTCAACTTTATCAAACCTATCAATTGCTTCGCTTGGGGAAACCTTGCTTGAGACTTGTCAATTACCTATTTACATGGGTGTTGACCTTGTCTTTTTCAATCAGCTTATCTTTGTCCTGATGTGTTCTCGTCCATCGATTACATGTCTGGGTTGTTTTGTGATCTCAAATTGATCTCACATTTAAACTTCATTCTTTGACTACATGTGTTCCCATGAAGCTCACACATTAGTCAAAGAGGGGCAAATGTTTGCACCCTAAAATGGTCACCTAGACTTTGGGCCCCCATTCATCAATTTATCAATTTCCTAAATCAATGCTTTGCAATATTTTCAATTCAAATCAATTTCCTTGATCAAATCATAATTAATTCAATTATTTCAAATATTTCAAAAGGTTTGATCATAAAATTCATCCCTTATTTCCTAAGGTTTAATCATTTATCCTAAGTTTTATTTAATTAAGAGAACATGCTTCCTTTTAATTAAATAAAAAAATCTTTTAATTAAACAATAAAATCACTTTATCCTAAGCCACATTTAATTAAAAGAACAAATCTCTTTTAAATAAATAAAAAATCTTTTAATTAAATAATGGAGACCACTTTGCTAAAAATAATAAATATATAATAAAATAAAATAAAAAGAAAAAAACTTTTTGCTACACATTAAATGCACACTTTCCAAGATGAGTGGAATCTCCTTTTGCCTCTTATCTCTTCCACACATCTTTTTGCCTCTTAACCATGTCCATTGATTTTGCCTCTTGAGAATCTTGAGCACATGGATCAACCAAAATTTAATCTCCACCATTGCTCATTTCTTTTTGCCTCTTAATCTTGACCATCCATCTTTCTTTATAAAGAATCCTCTCCTTCTCATTTAGAGATCTATATTTTAAGCATTGTTATGTTGTAGGTTTGGAGAGCAATTTTGGAGAAAATTTTGAGCACTTGAGCTCAAACATTGCAACTTATCTTTTCTTGTCTTCTTTTCTCATGCCCCATGGAAATCCATTTAGATTAATCTTGCATTTTCATATTAGATTAGATTCATATTTCATTTCATAGAATAATCTTGCATAAGCTTTTTCTTTCATAGATTAGTTTTCTTTTATGCATTGTTATCATTTAGAATAGCTTCCATTTTCATTTACATGCATATTTGATGATCATGGAGACTAGCATTCTTGTTTTTCCTCTTTGAATCTCTCATTTTATGATGTACTTGCATGGGCACAAACTAGGTCTAAACTCAGGGCCTCCATTACAAACCCTTGCACTCCATGAATAGAGAGCTATGAGTCACCATTTGAGACCTCATTCTTGAGCAATCTTAGATATAATGACTCATAGAAGTGTGTCAACATTTTAACACACACAAGCAACCTTAAGGATGAGTTGAAAAAGTTACTTGTTTAGATAAAGGACATGGCTATTCGGTAATGTGAGACTGATTACCATGAAGAAGAAATTGAAGATCTATTTGAGAATATCAGATCTAGTTCAGGCAGTATATTTGATATATCTGAAAGTGCAAATTTTGACTTATCTGAGAAAAATCTTCATTTGACTGAACAAGTTAAAGTCCTACAGATCAGACAAGAAGCACAAATGGTAAGAATGATTGATGTGATGAATAATGCAAGACAAGCTAAGCAAGCGAGAAATTTGGTTGTTGAAGATAGAAGACAAATGACTGAATAGTTACAAGTTAAGGAATCTAAGATATTGAGACTTACCGAGCATCACTTTGAAATATCCAATCAAATGGTTGTTGTAAGCTAGGAGATCAATCGAGTAAATAATGAGTTATAAAGGAAACTTGAAGACATTGGTGTACTCAGGGAAGAAAATCAAAAACTGAGAAATGAAGTGAGATTGCAGCAGCAACATAATGAGATGATGAAAAAGGCTGAAGATAGTTCCAAGAAAATTGATGATTTTATAATAATTCAAAGAGGACTTGGAATTACTACTAGATTAGGCTACACCCAGCAAGGAGAATCATCCAAGAAAGTTGAACAGATGAATAACTACAAGAGTCAAAGACCTAAGAGGCTAACATGCTATCATTGTGGTAAATCAGACCACACTTCAAATGTTTGCAGGAGTAAAGCACAAGGTAAACCTAAAACCACTCCTAAGTTCAATGGTCATTGTTATAGTTGTAACAATTATGGACATCAGGCATATAAATATAGATCTAAGTTGAATAGGACTCATAATAAACCCTACATGGAGAAAAATTGTCACACTTGCAACATGCATGGACACACTTCACAAGAATGCAGAACAAAGATGAAGCAAGTCTCGACACCAAAAGGACAGAACAAGACCTATCTGTAGATCTCTATAGTTTTGTTGACTATTATTGACCCACACTTAGTCATTTATCTAGGCAATGATGGTCGGTCATCACTGTGACCAATTCATTATGTAAAGGTCAAGCTATGTAATGTTTACTTACCAAGCAGTAGTACTGTCGAGTAAACTTATGGTCACTATGTATTGTTTGTAGTATACCGAGTCTAGTTTTGTCGAGTCGTATATGCAATGATTACCAAGCACCAGAGTTATCAACATATGCCGAGTTAGCCAGAGAATGACATAAGAGTTTGTTTTGGCACAATGGTCGAGGTAAACCATTTTGGCCGACATTCATGTTTTGTATTTTGTTTGTTGAGATAATTATGGAGGTAATTATGCATCTACTTAGCAATCATTGATCCCTATGCAATACCTAGAGCCAATAAAAAATTAGTAAGGCTTAAGCAGCAAAAGGAATTAATCTAAATTGTAGATCTTGAATCATGAAGATGTTTTGTTGATTATATAAGGTCAAGATCTAAACCCTAAAACGTAGTAGCGAGGGATAGCAAATGTGAAGGGAATAAGCAGAAAGGTATTATTTAGTGTAGAGAAGTATTCAATCAGAGTTCAGTGACCGAGCTAAGTAGTGAAAGGATAGAATAGATATAAATTTGATAGATGAGATCAACACAATACAGTAAAGAGAAGATCTGTAATCTGCATACAGTGCAAACTGAAAGATCAGGTACTAAGACATTCTAACCAGTGTATCAGGGTAAATCTCTTAACTGAGTAGTCCTAATAGACTTTTTGTAATCTCTTAACCAAGTTCTTACTTTGTTATAAGTTTCAAATCCTTTAGCAAGGTAGACTGTATAAGTCTTTTAGCTCTTAATAGGGCAGACCCCTCACAGGGTAGATCAAGTTTTGATCAAATTTTGTAAGCCCTAACAGGAAAATTTATTACTGCAGTAGTGAAGATTTGTGGGTGTCATCCCCACCCCAGTTTTACTTTTCAAGGGTTTCTGGGTAACCAAAATCATTGTGTTATGAATGCTTTCATGGATGATGTTTGGTATGTTAGTTATTTGATTATGATCAAGTATTGTTGATGCTATGCAAAAGTTTTATTTATATGAAAATGGTTTAGTAGGTGATATCTAATTCACCCCCCCCCCCTCTCAGTATCACTTTTCCCAATTATATTTCCAACAATTGGTATCAGAGCAACAAGTTTTCTCATAGAAATTATAACCACTTGAAGAAAAAGATCCTGAGATGGAAGTCTATAAGTTGGGAAAAGTCATAGAGAATCAAAAAATTGATGTATAGATGGCATTACAACAACTAGAAGCATCCAGAAGTGAACTAAAGAAATCCTTGAGCAAAAGGAGAGAAATTTCTATTCAGCAAAATGAATCACGGTATCAGGAAGAAGATACCACTAGATTATTTAACAATGGAAACTCTATAGAAAGTGACAAAGCCATAAAAGAGCTACTGGAGAAGAATACCATACTGAATGATGACATCAAGAATCTAAAGAGAGAATAGGAAATTCAATCTGTCAGACTTTGTGTAGTTGAACAGAAAAAGAAAGTTGAAGATGGTAAGACAATGGCTGAAGAAGACAAAAGACAAATTGCAATGAGACTAGATGAAAGGAAAAGTGACATGCAAAGGTTGACTAATAATCAACTAGACATGGTAAATCAACTGCTACTGGTTAATCAAGAGTTGGGCAGGAAAGATATGGAAATCAACCAACTAAGGTCTGAGAATGATCAAATAAGGAATGAACTAAGATTTGAAAATGAAATCAATGAAAGGATGAACAAACCTAATGAAGCTACAAAATATTTTGAAGAGTTGTTAAGGTCACCTAGAAGATCTAATGATAGATCTAGACTTGGACTAAATGAACATGCTCCATCTACTAAAGAAGGAGAATCATCAAAGAATGGAGAATAGAAGAATGCTAAACCGAAGAACAACAAGCCCACATGCCATCACTATGGAAAGCCAGGACATACAGCCAACATATGTAGAAGCAAACATGGTAAGTTTGATTCTAAACCTAAATTCAATGGACATTTCTTTAACTGTAAGAAACATGGACATCAGGCACATGAATGTAGGTCTAACGTTAGTAACTCACCTACCTCACCTAAGTTTGAAGGAAATTGTTTCAACTATCAGAAGTATGGGCATAGAGAATTTGAATGCAGATCCAAACCAAGATGGTCATCAAATGATCAGACTAAGTCTCATGTGAAGAACAACTCATACAATTAGGATTATAACACATGGTATAGTTGTCATTACTATGGAAAATATGGACACATTGGAGCAAATTGCATGAAGACTCATTTTAGAGGCAGATCCAAAAGATGGATGAATGGAAGCATGGTATGTTACAAATGCAATAAGATAGGTCACCTAAAGAAAGATTGTAGATCACCTATGCCGAGCAATGATCAGAAACAGAATGAAGATATCTGTGAGAAATTGAAAAATCAAATGGACAAGACATGCAAGAAGAAAGAAGAAAGAAGCACTAGTGAAGCTAGCACATCTGAGGTCACCCCATCTGATGGATCAGGTGATCACACTTCTTCTAACTAAGCATAGAAGGTATGTTTGGAACTGAATTTTACAAAGCTTTATTTTACATCAGTTCCTAACATAAAGATTGAGTAGAAATCCAAATGTGCATAATCAAAGATGCATTAGGACATATTTGAGAAAAATAGAAATTTTCACTTTTGATGTCGAGTGTCAGTATTCTGACCGAGTTATTAGTGTATGCCAAGCACCTGTTATGGCCGAGATGATTTAGGTATCGAGATGAGTCATAATGGTTATTTTGACCAAGCTTGTGTTAGCCAAGGTTAGCATGAGTTTTTTGAGACAGCTGTAGTCCACTTACAAATATTGTACCGAGCATTAATGAGGCCCTAATTTTACTTTTTAGAATCTATAAAGTGGAAAGTTGTCGCTCATTTCATTTCACCAAGAGAATTGAGATTTCTTTGAGCAATTCAGAGTGCGTACAACTAGTTTATCAAAGACAATTCTAAATCTCTACAGTGTGCTATTGGCAAAAATCATCTACAAGATATTTACAAGAAAAAAGGTACATTACCGAGTAAACATTTCTTTTCAAAATTTTAAAATTGAAATGGCATCATCATCTGCTATAGTGAAGAAACAAGGGATGGAAGTTTTCAATGCACAACTCGTAAGAAATGAAGTCTACAAGCTGAAGACTTTTACGACAATTTCGGAATCCACGATTAAAGGAGATTTGTTTGGAGCCCTATCTTCAATTCTGGAAAATGTGTTAATGATGAATGACATTAGGTCATGTTATATGTGCAAAATTGGGGAAATCCAAGATTACAAGATCAAGGAGGCGTATGACAAGTTATGTGTTAATGGAGTGTTGAAGTTGGAGTATAAATTGGTTACTGAACAAGGGTTAGTGCATGCCCTAGATTTCCCATAGAATTTTAAGGTTGAATGGATAAAAATAGTGTTGAGTTGAGTACACGACATGCAACTATGGTTGGAAGATGGACTCGTGAAGATAATAAAAAGGAAATGATTCCATGGAATGATGATCTCCACCATTACCGATCTGGAAATTGACTTTGTTGTTAGCGTTATCTTGCACAAGTTCTACCAATCCAATCGGTTGGACAATGTCCCCTATATGGCAGTGGACCAGCCATGGAAAATTATTAAGAAAGGGCACATGTATGATCTTTTTGAGCTCCAGTTGACTTAGCTTTCCAAGAACCTCAACTCAATTTGGACTGCAAAGAATTCAATGTGTAAGTTGAGCTCTTTGCTAATCTGTCTATTCTTTTATGTAAAGAAGAGTTTTCCTACTCATGGAGGTGTAATATGGGACAAGAAGAAACCCATTACTGTGCAAATTGGTGAGTTCATAGGTCAAATAAGAGATAGTTTCAACAGAGTGATGGACAACTACTTTGTTGCATTTAAGAAGAAAATGAGGAAGAGAAGTAGAATCCATGTGTCATTAGTTGAAAAGTACAGTAATGATATATGCTTTCTAGTTGACACAGACTTCACATATGCACAAGCAGTCCTTCCTAGGGTTTCATGGCTCATGCCACTACCCTATCAAGTTAATATAGATGAAGCTACTACTACTATAACAGCCCTCTTAGCTAAAGAAATTGATCATAAGGCACCCTACTTTGGTACATATGAAGAAGCCAAATCAAAAATCTCTATGGGTTTAACAGCTGCAACCTTAGAGAGTAAAAGAAAGAAGATAGTAAAGAATGTGGAGAAATGTGTGAAAGAATCAGATAAGGATGCTTGACTAGAATTAACCCAAGGTTTCGGAGAAGATGAACCAAGTGAATCTAGTGACAGTGAAGAAGAAGAAGAAACTCAAGTAGAAGAGAAGAAAGGAAAGAAACCAATAATTTCCAAGCCCCCAACCAAGAAAAGAATACTGAAACCTAAAGTGTCTTTGACACTTGTGCTGAGGCCTAGAACAAGGGGAGCTTCTACTGAAACTCCTAAGATATCCCTTGTCTCTAGTAAGTGAAAACCTGCAAAACCTAATGCAGTGCCGAGTAAAGGAAACAAAAGGCCTACAAGGAAACTTATGTTGATACAAGAAGATGATGAAGAAACTGAAAGTGATGAAGAGGTGAAGAAGAAGATTGCATTGCAGGATGTCAAAACTACTATGGATGAAATATGCCACAAGATCACAAACTTTGCAGGAGTGGATGACTTGAAAGAATTAAAGTTTGGAAGTTTGACTATAGGAGAGAAGGAAAAAGTTGAAGATGCTATTCTTGAAATGCTTTGCACTTTCAAGATGTTACCTATTTAGTTCAAGAATTGAATCCCTGAGGAGCTAAGCAACAAGGTTGCACAAAAATGGGAATATGCTCTAAATACAAAAAAAAAAAAAAAAAAAGGGAGATCACCTTAGCACAAGTGGAATCAAGTCTCACCCCTGCCAACATTAGAAAAATTGTGGAGGAATACCAAGCCAAATTTGATCCTAAGCTCAGAGCTTATCTAATCCTTCAACACAACGTTGAGGATGTTGTCTAGGAAAGTGTCAAGATTTGGAAGATAGTGTTTGGATTGTTGATTGACAAAGATGAAGACAATGGTGCTAGTACATCTAAGGACGTCGAGCCTGAAATAGAACCAATTGTAATGGAACCACCCATTCTGGAGACAGAAGCTCCCAAGGTAGAGGAAATTTAGAAGGAACCTGAGGTACACATTGTTGATATCACAAAGTACACCCCAATTAAGAATCTAGTGTTAGGAATAGTCCCAAGAGATAACTGAGAGGGGGGGGGGTGAATCAATTATCTACAAGTTTCAATTCTTTATCCAATTAAGTATACTTAAACATAAAGCAGAAACACAATGAAAGAACACTTCAACACAACACCAATATTTTGGTTACGGGGAAACCAAATAGGTAAAAACCCCAGTGGAACTTGATACCCACTAATATTTTATACTAGTGTATAATGATCCTTACTAGAAGATCCTTTACCCTATTAGGAGTAGCTTTACAATATATTAAGTACACTAGACCTGGTTAAGGTTCAAACCTTGTTAGGAGTCATTTACAATTGTCCCTGTTAGGGGAGAGGACGCACTGTCCAGGAGCTTACTGCTCAATTGGGTGAAGGCTACAACCTTCTAAATAATATATACACACTATATATGGATCTTGGTGAACTGTGCTTTGACCTGCTATCTGGATCAGTTCCAATGAATAGCACACATACTCTACTTGGTCACATAGACCTTCTTCTGATGGTTCAACACTTTGCACACTCTACTCTGCTCTGCATAATCAACCATGAACCACACTCAAACAATCACAAATGACTACCTATAAATATCTTTCCTCCAAATGATATAATCAGGTCACCCTGTTAGAACAACCTTGACATCATATTAGAGAAACCATAATAAACTCCAACAAACATTCTATCAACTCTATTATGCACGCAACTCATTCTGGGACCTGTCTAATAAAATAATTGTAGACGCACGCCACACACTGTCGACTCTACCAAAATAATTGGAACTTTCTCTGTAAGCTAAATTAACTTATGCGCTCTTAACCGAACATCAATAACACTTCTCCAAGCTTAACTCTAAGGGTGCATATCCTCAAAATAGGTGCAACTCAAGAAACAATAAAATCTTTGTCGGCGCTTCTGAACAAACACAAGAAACTGCTACTAGTGATTAGTGACTACATAACTTCACTTGTGTTCATCATTAGACTATGTGTTCATAACTGAAACATCACTAACATGTCTTCAACATATATCCTAGGGCGTATGCCCATAAGACAACTATATAGAAAACCATACACAGAACACTGCCTGTAACTATGTTAGGAACACTGCTGACACAAGCTGCTATATAACTGTATGTACTTACATTTAACCTCTGCGCCCATGATATCATACTGATATCATGTCCATGCATCATATACTAAAGGATTACTACATAAGACTTCCATGCATGCTACTTTTTATATGTTGTCATCAATGACAAACATATAGTCAGTACTGGCCTGCTGGCAAATCTCCAACAATCTCCCTCTTTGGCATTGACGGCAACATGTGGAATGAAAAACCACCATCAACCCAAATGAACATTTATTTTATAACATTCTCCATTTCCTCTTCAAAACTTCCCCAAAGATGAATCCTCCATCTATAGCAATATTTTCTAATATTCTCTATTTCCTCAACTATACTGCTATCATAACTGAATGATACTCCCCCTTAGTATATTACTCATCTTTTTACTTTTGTTTTTCATGACTCTATATATATACTCCTCCTTTGACATCAATGGAAAAGGGTGCCACTCATTTTAAGCATCGGTACTATTCCTAAGGTAGATTAGTCAACCTTCCATCAATCCATGAGGACTAATGCCATTCCTGCTTCCTTCTATGCAGAATCAGGGAAGGGAATTACTCCCAATTTGCCCCTAAGATACTCAAAAGTATCCTTAGGCAAGGGTTTTGTGAATATATCTACCAACTATTTTTTAGTAGTCACATAGTCCAACTTGACTTCTTTCTCTACCACTTTCTCTCTTAGGAAGTGATACTTGATCTCAATGTGTTTTGTCTTTGCATGCATCACAAGGTTTTTTGACATATTGATAGTGCTAGTGTTATCACAATGAATAACAATAGGATAATCAATCTAAATTCCAAAATCTTTTATCATCTGCTTGATCCAAACAATTGTAGAACAATTCAAGGCTGCTACAACATACTCCGCTTCTATTGTTGACTAAGAAATACAGTTTTGTTTCTTGCTTGTCCAAGTGACAAGTCTATCACCAAGAAACACTACTCCACTTGAAGTACTTTTTCTATCACCAACACATCCTACCCAATCTACATCTATGTATATATGAAGCTCAACATTTTCTAAATCAGTATACCATAGATCATAATCTATAGTGCCCTACAAGTATCTGAATATTCTCTTTACTGGCATGAGGTGACTTTGTTTAGGCTCTGTTGCAAATCTTCCAACTATACCAACTACATTCGAAATGTCAGGTCTAGTCTGAGTAAGATAAATGATTTTTCCAATCATAGACTTATACAATGTTATATCAACTACTGGTGAGTCATCTTTCTTTGTAAGCTTGCATCCAATAATCATAGGGGTTCCTACTGGCTTGCAATCATCCATCTTGAATTTCTTCAGTATCTCTTTCACATACTTAATGAAAATCCCTTTTTCTATCTGCTGCACATTTAGTCCCAAAAATTATTTGATAGGACCAATCATACTCATCTCAAACTCATTCTGCATTTCTTTGGCAAATTCAACATTGAGTTTGTCATTACCTCCAAAGATGATGTCATCAACAAATATAGCTACAAGTAACAAACCTTCAGATGTCTCTATAATGAATAGATTACAATCTGTTGCTCCTTTCTTGAATCCAATCTTCATTAAGTATCCATCTAGTCTCTCATACCATGCTCTAAGGGCTTGCTTAAGTCCATAGAGCGCCTTCTTCAATCTACATACCATAGTAAGTCTATCTGATAAGGTGAATCCTTCAGGCTGCTCAATGTATACTTCTTCTTTTAGATCTCCATTCAAGAATGCTGACTTGACATCCATCTGATACACTTTGAAGTTTTTTACTGTAGCATAAGCTAGAAACAACTTAATAGCTTCTAATCTACTCATAGGCGCAAATGTGTTTGAATAATCAATGCCTTTTCTTTGTGCATAACCTTTACATACTAATCTTGCTTTGTTCCTTACTACTGTACCATCTTCATTCATCTTATTTTTGAATATCCACTTAGTACCAAACACATTCTTATCACTAGGTCTTGGGACCTATTCCCAAGTGTCATTCTTAATGATCTGATCAAGTTCTTCTTTCATAGCATCATGCCAATCTGAATCTTTACATGCATCTTCAACACTTAAGGGTTCAATCTGAGATAATAAACATACCGTATCATTGCTAGCTGAGTTCTTTTCTTGTGATCATGTCAAGACTTTGCCGCACTAATCTCCAATGATGTCCTTCTTGGAATGATTTCTAGATGTAAACTTTGGAACCTTAGTTGTTGCTGACTCATCAGCCTTAGAATTCTCTTCCTTACTTTTCTCAGGGTCATTGAACAACACATTAATGTTGTCAAACATTTCCTCAATAACTGTCTCACTAGTGGAGGGTCTAGGTTCTTCTTCAATCATGGGTGAGTAATCATGATATCTTTCTTGAATCATAAACTTTTCATCAATCTTTACATGAGCACTTTCAATGATCTTTTTCAATATTAAATTGAAACATCTATAAGCTTTACTTTTAGTAGAGTAACCAAGAAAAATGCCTTCATCACTTCTTGCATCAAACTTGCCTACTACTTCATCCCTCTTGATGTAGCACTTGCTTCCAAAGATTCTGAAGTATTTTACTGTGGGAACATTACCAAACCATAGCTCATAAGGTTTTTTGTTAGTGTCTGGCCTTAGCTGAATTCTATTGATTGTGTAGACTATTGTATTGACCGCATCTCTCCAATAGGTGTGGGTAACCTTTCCTTCTATCATAATGGTGTCCACTGTATCAAGAATGATCCTATTCCTTCTCTCTGCAATACCATTCTGCTGAGGTGTTCTAGGTGCACTTAACTATCTCTTTATGCTATGTTCTTCGTAGAACTCATAAATCTATTAGAGGTGAATTCTCCTCCTCTATCCAATCTCAAACATTTTATCTTTAATCCAAATTCATTCTCAACTTTAGCTTTGAATATTTTGAACTTATCAAAAGCTTCTAACTTATCTTTTAAGAACACAACCCACATCATCCTAGTATAATCATCAACAAACAAAATAAAATACCTTTCACCATAGTATGATCTTGTTTGAGTTGGTCCACATAGGTCTATATGAATCAGATCCAACTTGTTCTTTGTTGAATTCCTCTTGCTCCTGAATGAATTTCTCACATGCTTCCCCATCACACATTCCCTACATATAGTATCAACTAGCTTTGCTATGCTAGGTAGATCTCTTACTGCTTTAACATTGCTTATCTTTACTATGTTATCAAAATTGATATGACATAGTCTTTTATGCCACAACCAACTGTCATCAACTTTAGCAACAAAACAACTTTCTTCTGAATTGAGTTGAAAAACATTACCTCTTGTCTTTGTGCCTAATGCAATCATAACACCATCTTTATTGTTAATGATGCATTTGTCATCTTTGAACTCCAACTGATAGCCTTTACCAAGTAATTGTCCAACACTGAGAAGGTTATGTTTCAAACCATCACCATAAAGAACATCATCAGTACTGTTCTTTCCATCCAAAGTGATGGCTCCTCTACCAACTATAGGTTTAGGAGTGTTGTCTCCAAATCTGACCATACCTCCATTGTATTTGTCCAAATGAACAAACCTTCCTTTTTCACCTATCATGTGATGTGAACAACCACTATCTATAATCCAGTGTGTTCTTATATCTTCTTGGGAAATCAATGCTAGCTCTTGATTCACTTTCTCATTTTTAGGAACTGACTTAATATTTGTTTTGTCTACAATAGCAATGAATCCAATTTCTTCTTCACCTAATTATTCATTTGAGACTCTATCTCCAGCATAGTAGCATTCCTTAGAATACTTAGGCTTATAATCATTTTTGAACTTTCTAGCTCTAGTGGGACACTTAGATGCAAAGTGACCAATCTTATTACATGAAAAGCACTTAAATGGTAATTAACCTTCATATTTTCATTTCCCTTTCTTTTCTCTTTTGGAAATCATAGCAATAAAATCATCTAATGTTCTCTCTTCATCATCATCATCAAAATTACCAAAAGTGTTTGCAAATTTCTTACCATGAACTATTGCTTTGAAAGTTGTCTCACTCTTTGGTTCTGTCTTCAATCTTGAAATCTCAAAAGTTGAGATTTTTCTAATCAAGGTCTCTCTCTTGAAATTTGATGTAAGCTACATGGTCTCATCAAGGATGTTGATCTTGCATTCATATTCTGGAGTAAGAGTAGTCATCAACTTGTCCATAATATCTTCTTCTGAGATCTCTCCACCATTGTTCCTGATTCTAGCAACTGCTTCATTAACCCTTTGATTATAAGCTCTAATTTTTTCTTTAGGTAGCATCTCTAATGCATTGAATCTTTTCTTCCATGTCTTTATGTGTGCATCCTTTGCTTTCTTGTCTCCTTCAAATATGTCTGCAAGGTACTTCCATATCTTGTGGGTGGTGTCTACCTTCTTTATCTCTGAAAATTCACTATCAGATAGTGCGCTAATAAGGGCTTCTTTAGCTATAGAATTATGATGAAAAAATTCCTTTTGAGTGTCAGTAGCATCATCCTGTTCAAGGTCTTATAAAGTAGGAATCTTGGCTACTTTGATAGTTACATTGAAAACTTCATAAACAATACACTGCAAATGGGTCATCATCTTGTTCTTCCAATCAAGATAATTTTCTCCATCAAACTTAGGACTCTCTTTCATGAAGTATGCCATCTGATCAACCTCAAGTTGTTAAACTTCTCTCCGAGGCACTTGGCTCTGATACCAATTGTTAGGAATAGTCCCAAGAGATAACTGAGAGGGGGGGGTGAATCAGTTATCTAGAAGTTTCAATTCTTTATTCAATTAAGTATACTTAAACATAAAGCATAAACACAATGAAAGAACATGTTGGTGTTTGAAAACTCTTATGCCAACTAGGGCTGCCAATATGCCTTGAGACTAGTATTAGGAATGGTTAGTTCCAAGTATGAGAGCTCTACAAGACAACTGGACCAACTATAGGGACAAGACTTCCCTCTGCACTTCTAGCTCTGCAAGACTAAGGTGGGTGTACCTAATCCAGTATCTTATGGCATTCTAGGACTTTAAATTGGATTGAACAAAGCAGATGATAACAAGAGACTACTAAATGTTAACCGAGCATTCATTGAATCTCCATTGCTATGAAGGGTATTACTACTATCAACCAAATAATAAATAAGACTTGAAATGGTGTTGATATATGAAGATGGAAAGAAGTAAACAAGAGCCAATCAAGCATTTAACTCGACTGAATATACTAATCCCTGATCAGTGCCATTATCCATTGGGCAAATCTCAAATACAAACATTAAACATGAACCAACTATTGTCAAAGACTCATAGCCATAAACATAAACATTCCAGCCCATCCACTACTTATAATATCCTTCTGTAGACAAATCAAAATGAATCTATGCCCTATCCAAAGTATATTTCACTTGATCCTAGATCAAGAACTAAAGACTAGAACATATACAAAGGTAACCCTATGCAATGGATCAGAAAATCTAAAACTCACAAGATTGACACTAAGGAGGGACTTGAAAGCTTGAAATAATTATATTAAGTATGATGAGTCATGTACATGTTCAAAGTAGATAAGAGAGAAAACCACTTCAATAACCTGCAAAAGACTACAAGGAAATTCTATTCAATCTCATACAATATGATATAGCATGCTACAACTCCCTAGAACCAACTGAAATCAGAACCCTTCTAAATGATCAAGAAAATCCTTTTATAGGAACAAGGACTGCAACATGCAAAGGATCATTTAGGGCAAAATTAGGGTTTCAGCCACCCAACCAACCAAAAATTACATCAAAATTTATTGCAGGGGAAGAGACATAGGCAACTTGGAGAAAATAAATCTCAAACAAATTTGCAATCATGAAAATTTGTGAGATCAACATAGTAAACCAAGGAATTGCCATCAAAACTAGTCAAATCGGCCACCTGCAAACACTTTTCGAGCACAAAACCACACTTCACGGTACAACAGAACCCCTAGCAATCGATCATGGCACCCTGGGTCACACTGCATCCACTGGCACCACCAACCAAATCAAATCTAGTCGAAGAAATCATAAAAACCAGTCCTTCCTATCGCTGGAAACCCTCAAAAAATTCAAATTTGAATTTCAACAGTCACTTCATGGTGCCAACCACAAATCGGTGGTCAATATTCAAACTAAGATCAACTTTAGGTCCTGACCATAAAATATTTTCATTTCGCGGGCTTTATGACTTAACCCTAGCGGGACCCCAAGTCTCATTTAGCGAACACATGATTGAAGGCTACCTCCAAGTCACAGAAAATTTTATGTCACCACCAGTCTATTTAGAGAATACATGAACACATGTTTTTTGAATCGCCACATCATTTAGAACACCGCTATATTATTGCGCGAATGAGCGAAACCCTTTGAAATTTGTCAGACCGCTAACCCTTTAGACCCCCGCCTAGGCCCACTTTATGCCACTTGTCGCTATACCACTCACTACAATCGCTCGATCACCACTGATAGAGGACCCACTGACACATCCAAGTAAGATTCGAGATCAATGGATGGCACATGATCTCATGGGGTAGGAATATTCCTTGAGATCATGCGCCGACCGTAGATTGAAAAGTCGTCACTGCAGGCCCCATTGATAGGATCCCACTCAGCAATTCACTGACTAATAAGAAACTACCAACTAAGTACACGTAGCAGTGGACCCGCATCACTTTATCACCTCTGAGAAAAGTAAAATCGACAGCCAGCGTAAGATCTCAAACCTTTGACACATCTCATGAGAACTTATGCCCATCGTCAATTTTTTGTAGATGTCAAGATCCTCTGACAAGCCAAAAACCAGGTCCCACTGACAACCGCCAGCATATTGCATCGTGGACCAATCAGAAGTGAACACTCCAAAAAAACATGGAAAATGGTCCCACTGACACAACCAATAAGAAAGCTCCATTTGTAACACCTTGCAGTGGACCCACAACAGTCATCCTGCACACATGGAGAATTAGACGAGTGGCGCATAATCTCAAGGGTTCAAAAGATTCTTTGAGATCATGCACCTGCTATAGATTCTGAATCTTTATCGTCATCATGAAAGTCTGACCCCACCCTGCCGCATAAGATCCTTCGACGAATGAGAGACTACCATGTCACAAAATCCAGCAAGTGGACAAGTAACTTTTCCTTTGCTCACAGGTCCTTCTGACAACCCTATCATATCATCATTTCTCTCAGCCAATAAGGAACTGCCATTTGTGCTTATGTGGTAGTGGACCCACCTGTTTGAAGTGTTACATCATGAAAAGGAATCAACAGTCATTGTAAGATCGCAAGCCTTTGACAAAACCCTTGCGAACTTACGACAACCATAGGATTAAGATGGTGTCAAAGCTAGGCCCGGGAAAGATTTAAGCCGAAACTATAGAAAAATTAAAGGCGCAGGACTTAGGAAAAATTAAACCTGCTAGAACCCAAACTTAGGAAATACTAACTGGGGAGACTTAGGCATAGCGGCAAATATTAAAAGGGGCCCGAAAATTAACCTTAGTCACAAGATCGCATAACATGAAAAAGGCTCATGCGATCATGTGACAAAGCGGTCAATAGTTAGCACATGCATTATTCGGATTTTAAGTGACAGGAAAAGGTAACGCTAAAATATAACAGGTCCGGGGCAAATTAGGGTTTTTCCATGCAATGGCTAGTTATTTGAAAATCTGAACTAGGGCATGAGGCCAGAGACATGGAAAAAAAACTAAAAAGACCAGGGAAAAGGACAGATGGCCCTGACAATTTTAATAGGTGCTAACAGAACACTTCAACACAACACCAATATTTTGGTTACGGGGAAACCCAAATAGGTAAAAACCCCGGTGGGACTTGATACCCACTAATATTTTGTACTAGTGTATAATGATCCTTGCTAGAAGATCATTTACCCTATTAAGAGTAGCTTTACAATATATTAAGTACAATAGACCTAGTTAAGGGTCAGACCCTGTTAAGAGTCTTTTACAATTGTCCCTGTTAGGGGAGAGGACGCACTGTCTGAGAGCTCACTGCTCAATTGGGCAAAGGCTACAACCTTCTAAATAACATATACACACTATATTTGGATCTTGGTGAGCTGTGCTTTGACCTACTGTCTGGATCAGTTCCAATGAATAGCACACATAATCTACTTGGTCACATAGACCTTCTTCTGATGGTTCAACACTTCGCACACTCTTCTCTGCTCTGCTTAATCAACCATGAACCACACTCAAGCAATCACAAATGATTGCCTATAAATATCTTTCCTCCAAATGATATAATCAAGTCACCCTATTAGAACCACCTTGAAATCATATTAGAGAAACCATAATAAACTCCAACAAACATTTTGTCAGCTCTATTATGCACACAACTCATTCTGGGACCTATCTAATAAAATTATTGTAGATGCACGCCACACATTGTCGGCTCTACCAAAATAATTGGAACTTTCTTTGTAAGCTGAATTAACTTATGCGCTCTTAACTGAACATCAATAACACTTCTCCAAGCTTAACTCCAAGGGCGCATATCCTCAAGATAGGCGCAACTCAAGAGACAATAAAATCTCTGTCAGCTCTTCTGAACAAACATAGGAAATTGCTACTAGTGATTAGCGACTACATAACTTCACTTGCATTCATCATTAGACTATGCGTTCATAACTAAAACATCACTAACATGTCTTCAACATATATCCTAGGGCGCATGCCCATAAGACAACTATATGGACAACCATACATAGAACACTGCCTGTAACTCTATCAGGAACACTATTGACACAAGCTACTATATAACTGTTTGTACTTACAAATAACCTCTGTGCACATGATATCATGTTGATATCATGTCCATGCATCATATACTGAAGGCTTACTACATAAGACTTCCACGCATGCTACTTTCCATATGTTGTCATCAATGACAAACATACAGTCAATACTGGCCTACTAGCAAATCTCCAACATCCGGTATTAACCGAGGAAGACATATAGGCCGAGAAATAAAAAGACACATCTTTGTCAGGCAGTAACACAGTGCTTTTGCAAGTCAAAGCTTATCTGACAATTGATGAGACATCAACTGGTAACACTACCCCCACCAAATCTGAAGTTGTTACAGTTGACATGTTAGTCGTTACAAGTACTACTGAGGAACCAGATAAGCTAGCACTAGTAATTCAACCCACATCTACCGAGGAGATTCACTAGGAAAAAGAAGAGAAGTTAGAAGAAAAAGCTACTAGTCCTCATGTGGAGGATAAAGGAAAAGAAGTAAAAGACAAAGCTACTGAGGTCCAGGAGCCTATAGAACAAGAAGCAATACAAGCTCTTGTACAAATGTTGAGTGGGAGCACATCGAAGAAGGCACTCAAGCAGAAAATGGAAGTCTTTTCACTAGAGGTAACCATTGATGAAGTTATTGTTATTCCTAAATGGGATATCGATAACTTATCCTATGAGCAAATACAGATACTGAAAGATTTATTGTCAAGAAAAAGTAGACAAGAAGAATTGAGAAGAGAACATCAGCAGAAATAGGTTTTGTATGAAATTAAAGAAATATTTAATGATGTTTATGAGTTGTCTGATGTAAACAATTCTACTCCCATATTGGAACAACTTGTACATATTGTTCAGAAGGTAAATAATGAAGCGAGTAGCACTAGTGATAAATTGTTTGAGTGATCAAAAAGAAATTTTGAGACCAAGATGTTGGAGAAAGTATCTGTCGAGATTGCAGTTAAATAGGTCGCACTTTCCACTTTGGTAGTAGAGACCGAAGAAGTAATTGTAAATGCAAACTCTCTACTCACCAAACTCTGCAATATAGAACATTTCAATGAGGAGAACCAATGATTGATTGATCAACTGCAGCAAGAACTCAAATCCACCAGTCAGTCCTTAAGTGTTGATGTAGAAAATAGTTCCAACCATTATGTCAAGATCATGCATACACAAGGAAAGATAGCTGAACTGATGGCTAATGATGGAAAGATTAAATCTCACCTACTTTCTATGCAAACAATCTTAACACCTCACCTGGAGGCAATACAGAGAAATTTGGTCAAGGCGAAGGAATTAACCCAGAGGGATCTAAATCTTTCTACTACCGAGAGCCTAATCAATCTAGCCGTCGAGCTAGAAGTGCAGTCTGAAATTTTAACTATTACTGCTAGAGGATGGGAAACTACACTACACATGGTTATGATGTTGCACAAACCATTTCTGGAGAAGCATTTTGAGATCCCCACTCCAAAAGACATTCATCATGTCAAAATCAAGGGGGAAGTAAAATGACATGACATGACATGACATGACAAAGGGAGGTAACCAAATTTTGAAAATTTTGAATGTATATATATCTCAGGGGGAGTATTTGCTTCTACTACATATTTTTGTAAATACAGATGTAATGTCATGAAAAAGTGTTTTTTCCACTAATGTCAAAGGGGGAGATTGTAGATCTCTATAGTTTTGTTGACTATTAGTGACCCACACTTAGTCATTTATCTAGGCAATGATGGGCGGTCATCACTGTGATCGAGTCATTATGTAAAGGCCGAGCTATGTAATGTTTACTTACCGAGCAGTAGTACTGCTGAGTAAACTTATGGTCACTTTGTATTGTTTGTAGTATACCGAGTCTAGTTTTGCCGAGTCATATATGCAATGATTACTAAGCGCCAGAGTTATCAACATATGCCAAGTTAGCCAAAGAATGACATAAGAGTTTGTTTTGGCACAGTGATCGAGGTAAACCATTTTGGCCGACATTCATGTTTTGTATTTTGTTTGTTGAGATAATTATGGAGGTAATTACGCATCTACTTAGCAATCATTGATCCCTATGCAATACCTAGAGCCAATCAAAAATTAGTAAGGCTTAAGCGGAAAAAGGAATTAATCTGAGCCATAGATCTTGAATCATGAAGATGTTATGTTGATTATATAAGGTCAAGATCTGAACCCTAAAATGTAGTAGCGAGGGATAGAGAATGTGAAGGGAATAAGCAAAAAGGTATTATTCAGTTTAGAGAAGTATTCAGTCAGAGTTCAGTGACTGAGCTACGCAGTGAAAGGACATAATAGAGATAAATCTGATAGATGAGATCAACACAATACAGTAAAGAGAACATCTATAATCTACATACAGTACAAACTGAAAGATCAGGTACTGAGACATTCTAACCAGTGTATCAAGGTAAATCTCTTAACCAAGTAGTCCTAACAGACTTTTTGTAATCTCTTAACTGAGTGCTTACTTTGTTGTAAGTTTCAAATCCTTTAGCAACGTAGACTGTATAAGTCTTTTAGCTCTTAACAGGGAAAACCCCTCATAGGGTAGATCAAGTTTTGATCAAATTTTTTAAGCCCTAACAGGTAAATTTATTACTACAGTAGTGAAGATTTGTGGGTGTCAACCCCACGCCAATTTTACCTTTCAAGGGTTTATGGGTAACCAAAATCATTGTGTTATGAATGTTTTCATGGATGATGTTTAGTATGTTAGTTATTTGATTATGATCAAGTATTGTTGATGCTATGCAAAAATTTTATTTATATGAAAATGGTTTAGTAGGTGATATCTAATTCACCCCCCCCCCCCCCTCCCTCTCAATATCACTTTTTCCAATTATATTTCCAACACTATCAACCGAGAAGACAAGGTAATGCCTATACTTGGTATTATAATACATGGGTTAACTGCACAGCATGTGGAAGATATGAACATATTGTAGCTAATTGTATGAGGAAGAGATGGGCAGGTAGATCTCATAGCTAGACAAGCACTGCTATGGCATGTGTACACTATCACAAGGTCAATCACTTAAGTAAAGATTGCAGAGACCAAGCACCAGAAACAAAAGTCTTTGAAATGGCAATACAATTGAAGACATCATGAGGATAAGAAACACTATGTGGAGAAAAGCATCAAATGATAATGTTGAGTCAAGTAATGCAATCGGTGAAACCTTCTCCATTGGATTGGGTGACATCGCTAATGAATCAAGTTTATGGGATGTTTTGTTTATGATTTTTAAGTTCAGACTTAAATATCTTATGGTTTTTCATAAACATTATACAACCTTTTATGTTTCTAATCTTTAGCCATATGTATATGTGATACTTTTGAAACTAAAGGACAAGACTGAATATATATATAGATTAATGAATGTTATGATAAAATCTGGTATTTTTCTTTTCTAGCTTTAATGGGTAGACCTCCTGCAGCCGTGTGACAAGTCTATGTTAAAATAGGAAAACTTATTATAATCTTTGCCTTGGATTCGTGTTGTGGATTCTGTTATGTTAACCTTTTGCAGGAGAAGAATAAGTTAGCAAGGAGTGCGGACTCAAGGATGAGTGGGTCTTTTAAGGTGATTAATTGTTTCAGATTTCATCATAGCTCCACTCCTTCTATAACTTTGTGGTTGCTGATTTAGACCAAGTCAATCTAGTTACCAAGTGTTCCTATATTCTCGAAGCACTAAATATGGCTTATCTTCTTGCATAAATGATGTTGTCATTCCTGTAACTGAAGTTGTTATGCTATGTAATGAAGGACCTAGTCTGTAGGTGTTCTATTTTTCTTAGTTGATTTTAAATAAGCTAGAACTTATGATTCCAGGCTAGTCAGACGTTTTGAGGAATTCATACTATAATCCAGCAACAAAGTGAAATACTTTGATATCCTATATTGTATCCATGTTTTTTTAAATGAATATATGATGGTTCCAGATTTCAATCTTTGAGTTATAATTCATTCATACTTCCATGGGGGGCCACATGGGAGGTGAATTCCCTGTTCATGCTTAAGTAAGATTCAATTAAGTTTCTTTGAAGTTGTTAAGCATTTTTGCTCCTACCACCACTGGTAGCAAAACCATTGACTATTTCCTGCAGCATAGGTTTACATCTCAAGCATTATCTATTTATTGTTAAGTTTTTCCTTCAAGATGAGAGTAAATCTATAGTTTCAGTTTCTAGTATAAATCTCTTGTAGCAATAGCTTTAACTTTAGTAGTAATGACTCTTAAGAAGAACTAAAGCATAAAATTTACAGCCATCATCTCAAGTTCACATTCCCGGATTGATACATTTAATGAAATCTAGCATGATGTTCTAAGTTGATACGTGATTATTTTAAGCAATGAATCACTGTTAAAGGATGTCCAATCCTTGAGTTACTAGGATATTATTCTAACCAGTCATTTTTGGCATCATTTTCGGGGATGGTGTTAATTTAGTTCAACCTAGAAGTTATTAAGTTAGTTTTCATTCTGCATAATTTTGCATGCATAGACGTAGGGATCATCTTGGGTGATTCCTACCTAACCTTAATCAGGGAGAACCATTTGAGGTTTTCAATCCATCATTTGAGGAACCCCAATTAGAGAACCATTTGAGAACGTGTTTGTTGATGCCTATGATCGCTTGCCTTCACCACCATCATCTGAAGAGTCTCTCCATTGAAATTCCCTCTTTTCTTTCCCACAATATCTAGATAACGTAATGGCTCATCCTACCTTCCCTTTTCCTATTCCTACTTATCAAGGTAACCAAAATCTACAGAACATTCCTGCAGCCGCACTTCCTAAATTCTATTGACTCATCACAGAGGATCCAGAGACTTTCCTCTTTGAGTTTGATGTCCTTTGTCGAAGGTATGAATACACCACTGATGGCCATAAGCTCAAACTATTTCCTTCCACTTTAAAAGATGCTTCTCTATGGTGGTTTATGAGTTTGGGTGTTGATGTTGTAGTAGATTGGAATGCAATGTGCACCATGTTTCTTGATAAGTATAAATATTATTACAGAGGAGGGGACTTAAAAGGAGATGACATATTTAAAATGTCACAGAAGGAAGATGAAACCTTGGAAGACTATGTCTCTAGGTTCATGTTCAACCTACAGCGTAACACACAACATGAGCTAAATGAAGAATCTCAAAAGCATTTGTTTTTGAGAGGTGTGAATGATGGGAGCATAGAGGCCCTTGACCTTATGGCAGGAGGGGACATTACTCAGAAGACATGGGATGACATAAAGAGCATATGTCTGAACTATTCTAGAGCTACTATCAAGAAAGGAAGAGGCTTGAGAGCCTTGCCTCACAAGTCCAACAGCCCAGGGGTGTCCAAAATGGAGCTATCCAATCTATTGTCAGATTTCAAGCAAGACTTCATTAATGATGTCGCTACTCAATTGGACACAATGCAGGCAAGGAGGAAGAAAGATGAATCTGATGCAATGTTAGCATAGTACTACCCACACTATAGGAAGAAGAAAAAGAATTATCGGTGTAAGTCTGTTGCAAGCTTGGAGTCCCAAGCTATGCCTACCGAGTTCAAAGCCATTGATGAGAACGGAGAGGTACTTTATGTTTCCCAGTGAAGGCTATGGGCTCAGAGACCAGGTATTCCCCAAGATCCTCTTCAAAATTTTAATAATAATAATGCATGGAAAAATCAACAGCGTAGTGGATTTAGTGGGTATAATAGTTGGTAGAAGCCTCAACAAGGTTGGCAACAACCTCAGCAAGGCTAGCAACAACATTAGCCAGGATGGCAGCAATCTCAACAGGGTTGGTCACAACCTTAGCAATCTTGGCAACAGCCCCAGCAGGGGTGGCAACAACCACACAATTGGATGAACCAATAAAACCAGCAAGCTTTGATGCCACCACCTCAGCAGCAGACTTTGATGCCTCCTCCTACAACCAACACTACTTCCCCTAAACAGACTCAATTGCCTGCTTAGCCTACTCTTAATCCCAACAATGCTAAACCAACAACACAGCAGTAGAGCTATGCAACTTCCCTGAATAATATCCATTTAAGATCTGGCACAACCCTTCCTCCACAGTAGCCTATCATTACCGAAGTTGAGGATACCTTGGCAAAACCAACTGAGGTACCAGTCAAACCTGCTGCTCCTGCTGCACAAGAACCCTCATTTCCTCATAGGTTGGAGGAACAAGTTAAGCCAGTGGAAAACCAAGCAGTGTTGGATTTGCTTGCCCAGTTAAAGAAAATGACAGTAAAAATTCCCTTGTTAGATGCCATAAAGGAAGTACCTGCATATACTAAAGCCATCAAGGAAGCTTATATCAAGCAGCCTAGGAGGAAGAAAAAGGATCCTAAAACCATACATGTCCTAGGCCAGTTATCTGATCTAATGTTGGAGAAATTGATAGTTCCCAAGTATTCTGATCCTGGTAGCCCTGTGGTTACAGTCACTATTCAAGGAATGCAAGTCCAAAATGCTCTAGTTGACTTAGGTGCATCCATAAATGTCATGACCAAAGAAGTAATGTCTCAGTTACATATCATTGATTTTAGGGAAACCCCAACCATCCTTCAGCTTTCTGATAGTTCCACCATTACACCTAACAGGATGGTAGAGGATGTAATAGTCACCTTGAATTCTTGGGAATATCCAGTTGACTTTGTTGTCCTTTCTCCAAAGGCTAACATGGGAGGATATCCAATAATTCTAGGCAGGCCTTGGCTGGCTACTACAGATGTCTATATAGCTTGTCAGTCAGGAAAAATGACTACATCCAATGGAGTTAACACTAAAAATATGACTTTATATTCCCCAGCTCAACCTCTGTTGCAAGATGACCAAATAATATGGCCAGATTTGGATGATACTGAACCTGAGGTCAATTCCATTCATCAATTAATGATGATATCAAGGGAACCTTTTGTAGCTTCTAGGGGAGAAGATGAAATCATTTCCTCCATTATTATGAATGAGTATGCAGTGCAATCCCAAGCATGTTCCCAAGAGGACTATGTTCTTGAAACTTTGTTACCACCTTTTTATGCTCTGCAGTATTTAAAAACTTCCAAATTTCTTCATACATTATTGCCTCATGAAATGGAGTTTTCCCCAATTGCTCAGCTGTCCATGGTAGAAAAGGTCACCAAGATAGAGGTCAGCTCAGGATGGGAGTTAAATATAAACAATGCTTTGACTCTCTCTCAGCAGATAGATGTCCTGCAGCTTCTAAAAGAATAGCAATCAGCCTTTGCTTGGGATTATACTGACATGAAAGGCTTAGACCCTAAGGTTTGCACTCACAAAATTTATATCAGTCCTGAGTTTAGACCTGTTCACCAACCTTAGTGAAGGGTTAACCCAGCTCTAAGGGATATAGTTAAGAATGAGATGTAGAAGTTGTTAAATGCTAGCTTCATCTATCCCATTTCTAATAGTTAGTGGGTCTCCCCTCTTATTATAGTACCTAAGAAAGGATGGAAGTGGAAAGTTTTTGTCGACTATAGGGAGCTTAACACAACCACTAAGAAAGACCACTTTCCATTACCGTTCATAGATCAAGTCCTTGATAACCTAGCTAGAAAGAAATACTTCTATTTTCTGGATGAATTCAATGGTTATAATCAGATACAAATAGGCCCTGAAGACTAGGAGAAGACAACATTCACCTACCCATGGGGCACATTTACCTATTCAGTGTTGTCTTTTGGGTTGTGTAATGCCCCTTCTACTTTCTAGCGAGCTGTGATCAATATATTATCAGATATCTCTGCTGATTGCACGGAGATTTACATGGATGACTTTACCACCTATGGGTATACTTTTGATGAGGCCAAGAAAAATTTGGAGAAAGTTCTTCAGAGATGTTGTGATTATAACCTCTCTCTCAATAGTGAAAAGTGCTTCATGATGATGGAAGAAGGGGTTGTCTTAGGACATTTCATATCTTCAAAAGGTATTCAAGTGGACCCTGCCAAGATTGAAGTGATTAGCACATTACCTACTCCAGCAAAACAAAAAGATGTGCGAAGTTTTCTTGGACATGTCAGGTATTATAGAAGGTTTATAAAGGATTTTAGTCAGCTTGCAGCACCACTATATAACTTGCTCAAGAAGGATGCTGAATTTGTTTGGGATTTTGAGTGTGCAAAGTCTTTCATGTAGCTTAAAGAAGTTCTCACTACAGCATCAATTTTGAGAGGACCTAATTGGGGCTTGCCTTTTCACATCCATACTAATGCCTCAAACTATGCTATTAGAGTTGTGCTTGGTCAGAAGGTGGACTCAGTTGAGCATGTAATTTACTTTATCAGTAAAAATTTGCAGGGTGCTAAGTTTAATTACACTATCACTGAAAAATAACTTCTTGCAGTCATTTATGCCCTGAATAAATTCAAACACTACATTACTGGATATGAGATCTATGTGCATAATGACCATTCTTCTATTAAGTATCTCATGAACAAGCCTGCAATCTCTGGAAGATTGGCTCGCTGAATGCTGCTTATGTAGGAGTTTGACACTACCATAATAGATAAACCTGGTAAAACCAATGTGGTAGCTAATTTTCTTTCTAGGTTGCATGTACCTGATGATCCTGTAGCCATTGATGATAGTTTTCCTAATGAACATCTTTTCTTGATGACTGCACACAATCCTTGGTATGCCAATATTGCCAATTATCTCACAACTAGTAAGACACCAGCTCATTTCTCTACTAAAGAAAGAAGGTTGTTAACTG
This sequence comes from Chamaecyparis obtusa, assembly GCA_027943335.1. Taxonomy (NCBI): domain Eukaryota; kingdom Viridiplantae; phylum Streptophyta; class Pinopsida; order Cupressales; family Cupressaceae; genus Chamaecyparis; species Chamaecyparis obtusa. Next base: position 718,834 of record BSBK01001821.1, on the reverse strand, counting down.
AAAAGAGCTTTAATTATTCATGGATTTCTGGATTCATGTTTTATACTGGTCCTGATCAAGTAACTAGAAGATGCATAAGAGAGGATGAAACCTATAATATCTTCAGGGCATGTCATGATGAACCTTGTGGTGGACATTTTGCTGCCAAAAGAACAGCATTGAAAATTTTGACTACAGGTTACTATTGGCCCAGTCTACACAAGGATGCTTCTCAGTACACCAAAAAGTGTGACAAATTGCAACGCATGAGATGGCTTAAAAAGACAGATGAAATGCCCCTGCAGCCACAAGTAGTTGTCGCACCCTTTGACAAATGGGGGATTGACTTTGTTGGTCCTATTGAGCCATCTTCCCAAGGTATTCCTATATCCTTGTTTTCACTGACTATGTTACAAAATGGGTTGAGGCTAAACCTATGAAGCACCCTAGGGATAACAATGTTGCAAAGTTCCTTTATGAATTCATCTTCACCAGATTTGGAGTACCAAGGGAGATTCAATCTGATCAAGGTCCTCAGTTTACTTCTAATTTGATTGTTGCTCTGATGGAGGAATATAACATCAGGCATGGTAAATCTTCCCCCTATCACCCCCAAGCTAATGGGCAGGTGGAAGTTACCAATCGGGAGTTGGAATCTATTCTCACTAAAATAGTAGCCATCCATAAGAAAGATTGGGCTATCCGACTTCCTGAAGCACTTTGGGCATACTGAACTACATGGAAATCTACAACCGGTTTCACACCATTTGAGCTTGTCTATGGTCACTCTACAGTCATGCCTATTGAATTCGAACATAAGACACTTAGGACAGCTCTTGATCTTGGGATGGATCTCACTGCAGCATAGCAAGATAGGATTCTGAGTTTGAATGGCCTTGATGAGTGGCAAAAATCTGCCTTGCATAACACAGAATTGATCCAACATCAACGCAAGCAATGGCATGACAAGTTTGTCAAGGAAAAAGTGTTTTTAGTTGGAGACTAGGCACTCCTCTATGACTTTGGGTACCAGCATAACCTAGGGAAATTCCAAACCAGATGGCTTGGACCATATGAGATAATTGAATTCTTTCCAAATGGCACGGTTCAACTCTCCACAGTTGATCCAATGCATTTCAAATTGTTGGTCAATGGTCACAGATTGAAGTTATATCACAAACCCCAGAGTAAGGATGAGTTCCTACAGCAATTCTCTTCTGTCGTTGGCAACACACTTCTTGCAGCAACTCGTAATGAGATTTTTGCTCATTTATCTTCCTTACTCTAAAAAGATATCTTCACTTTCATAATAAATGCTTTCTTTACGAAAGTCACTTCTCTATAATAAAATTCCGCTTCATTTCTAGTCTATCACCCATCCACCTCATTTTTTTTATTCATGGATAGCAACAACTACCACCTCAGCAGCACTTCAGGTTAGCACACATTTCAAGGTATGCAATTTTAATTTGTTTTCCTCTTATTTTTATCGTATGCCTTGTCACCACAAGTGTGGGACCACTTGCAATATTTTAGCTGTGGGGGAAGTTATATCAATTTTTTTTTTTCATTATGTTTATGCAATCTTTATATTTATTCCTTTCTACTATTGTACTTGTATTTTTCTGCCATGATTAGACACTTTTAAAAATCATTATGTTGTGTTGTTATTTTTCGCACGTATAAAGTAAGGTGGCAATTTATGTTGAGTACGAGTTCTACGGAGAGTACTTATGAGTAATTATGAAATGATAATATGATAATTTGCATTTATGTTACTCATAAGTTCATTTCTTAAGCTGCATTGCTAGAAATTTCCAAATTTGAAATCATCCTGTAACCTGTCTTTTCAAGCTTTCTTGTTCAAAATTTTGGTTGTCTGTTTTTATCTCCTACAACTCTATTTTGGGTATCTTGGAAACTAGATGATGGGAGGAGACCTCATTCGAAGGGAGCCCAGTGTGCATAATGTTTTGCTAGAAGACCAAAATTGTAGGCCGTATTTTTAGGCAAGGGGATGGATGGATTATATCCAGAGGCTAACTAGCTGGGATGACGAAGTTGCACTTTAGTTTCTTAACTCCTTAAAAGATGGAGTGGCTATAGTTAAAGGACTGAAGGTGCCATTTTCTCAGTCAATTTTGGCAGAGGTTATGGGGTTACCACAGGAAGGTGAGGAATTTGCAGAGAATCTTGACCCAACTACTTCTAGAGCTCAGTTCACTCTACATACAGACCCACCACTTGAAGTTGATAGGAAACAAGGTACATTTAGACTATCTCTTCCTAAGCCATTTAGGCAATGTGCGGTTCATATCATTAGATATTTCACCTGTGAAGGGTGGCACTCATTCTTGCATGTTGTTCACTTTAAATTCTTGAGTTGTTTAAGACATGACAATAGGCCCATCAATGTGCCTAGTTTTGTGTTTGGCATCTTGTCCAAATAGGCCATTCTAGTTCAAGAGGGTAAACAAAATTATGTCTCTCACCACTGTTTAATCAAATTAATAGTGGAAAAATCCTTAAGGGAGCAGTCAAAAATTTCTTGGGAGGAATTTCTGCTGCAAGGGTTTAAGGAGCCAACCCCATAACAAATTGGGCATAGGGTGGGATAGAGGATTAAAACTGCTAAAAGGGGTTAGGAAAATTTTTATTGTAATTGGACAATGTTCTTTGTCCAAAAATAAATCTAGGGTTAGGACCCCTAATTCCCCTAATTCCTCTACTTCAAGATCAACTCATGAAGAGGAATCGGAGACTCCTACGAAAAAGGTTGAAGTTTCTCCTGTAGTGGAAATAGTTTCCCCAAAGGACAAGAAAAAGAAAATTAACCCTGGTACTAGTCGGCAGGCTAAGGCATCTCCTGCAGCCACAAGAACTTCCAGAAAAAGGAAAGCTCCAGAAAAGGAGGAAACTCCATTAAGGAGAAGTGCTAGGAGGAGGTTAAAAAAATTTACAGAGATTCTAGTTGATAAGCCAAATGTAGAACAAGGTTCTGGGTAGAAGGAAGAAGAGGATGAAAACATTCAGCAAGAGGTTAAATTACAACCTGAAACTTCTCAGCAGGAAGAACAATTGACCGAGATTATGGAGCAAGAAACATTTGAAGATTTCCTAATGTTAAAATAGAGTAGGTTCCTGGTAATCCAGTAAATACAGAAGTCATTATAATCGGAGATGACTCCAGCTCGAAAGAGCAAGCTTATCTATTTCAAAGGAGAGGATCAACCTTTGGGAATCCTTAGGAAGATGATTTAGAAAGTGATGACTCTGATAGTTACATCAGGGAAGCAGATGACATAGTGTTCTCTCCTACAGCAGGATCTCCTGCAGCAGAAAGGGATCCCTATGAAGAAAATCCAGATATTGATGTAGACCTTGTAAATAAGGTAGTAGAGAAAATTTTGAATGAAGGATTAGATACATTAGCTTCAATGGCTCAACAATGCTCTAACACCAAGAGGGCTATGATCATCTAGACAGATCCTTTGGAAAGGACAAGTGCTAACAATGGTAAGTCATTTGTTCCTCAAGAAGTAGACAATTCTTGTCTTAGTTCAATAATAGATCAATCTAGTTTAACATCTTTGTTATTTGTTATCTTCCAATTGTCTAAGAAATTAAATTCTGAGAGAGTAGTGGAAATAGCAATGGAAAGAATTAAATAGGGTAGTAGACTATCATTATCAAGAAACACTTGTTCATGATGAAAAGATAGAACAACTAAGTGTGAAACTTGACAAAATTACATCTCTAATTCTTGACTTGATTGGTTGTAGATCCCCATCACCTATCTATGCCTTGTTTCTTAAAGAATAGTTGTTAAACTATTAGATGACCTGTATTATGCAGAATAGATCTTCCTCATTACAAGAGCCTACTCAATTTTCTCAAGCCTTCCATAACTCTCCTACAGCCATTCAAAATCTATTATGTGAATTTTATCTCCACAACCTAGCAGTCCCTAATGACCAAGTTTGGAATCCCTTGCTTTATGTTGGGGATATTCAACTCAGACCCCTCATGTCCTGGGTATAGAATGAAATTAGTTGGGACACTCAAGCCAAAGTGAATAGGGATTTGGAGTCAGAAATTCCCCTATTTATAAGGCCTAAAGCTAAAGATCCTCAAACTTACTATTATAATTGGTTAAGGATTGCCCCCTCTGACTCAGGTAGCAAGATCATCTATCCAATGAGAAATGAAGCATTTAATGCATATGAATAGATGATAGATTCTGAATTGCCTGAGGTTAGAAATGCTATTTAGTGGCACTGGAATAGTTTATCTAGGGAGATGAGAAATAGAGAACCACATTCACCTCTCAATTTTTCTATGGCAACCCAGCGCGCACCTTGGTATATTTCCTTGGGAAGAGAGAGAGAGAAAGTTTTTGGATTCCACTAACCTTTTAGCCTCCATTACTGATGTCTCCTTTACTTGTAAACTCAGAAAATCTGGACAATTTTGATATGCAGAGGGAAAAGGACAGGTGGAAGAAACACAAGGAAACAAAGAGATTCTATTGGAGTCTTGCAGAAGGAGGTACTGGACAGAGAATGGCTGCTGATTATAGATTGACAGCCAGGTTGAAGAATTTATTTGTTGCATGACCAGCAAATAGCTAAGCTAGGGGGAATGATGAGTCAAGTTTATGGGATGTTTTGTTTATGATTTTCTAAGTTCAGACTTAAATATCTTATGGTTTTTCATAAACATTATACAACCTTTTATGTTTCTAAGCTTTAACCATATGTATATTTGATACTTTTTAAACTAAAGGACAAGACTAAATATATATATATATAGATTAATGAATGTTATGATAAAATTTGGTATGTTTCTTCTCTAGCTTTAATGGGTAGACCTCCTGCAGCCATGTGACAAGGCTATGTTAAAATAGGAAAACTTATTATAATCTTTGCCTTGGATTCGTGTTGTGGATTCTGTTATGTTAACCTTTTGTGGGAGAAGAATAAGTCAGCAAGGAGCACAGACTCAAGGATGAGTGGGTCTTTTAAGGCGAGTAACTATTTCAGATTTCATCATAGCTCCACTCCTTCCATAACTTTGCGGTTGTTGATTCAAACCAAGTCAATCTAGTTACCAAGTGTTCCTATATTCTCAAAGCACTAAATATGGCTTATCTTCTTGCATAAATGATGATGTCGTTCATGTAACTAAAGTTGTTATGCTATGTAATGAAGGACCTAGTCTGTAGGTGTTCTATTTTTCTTAGTTGCTTTTAAATAAGTTGGAACTTATGATTCCGGGCTAGTTAGACGTTTTGAGGAATTCATACTGTAATCCAGCAACAAAGTGAAATACTTTGATATCCTATATTGTATCCATGTTTTGTTAAATGAATATATGACAGTTACAGATTTCAATCTCTGAGTTATAATTCATTCATACTTCTGTGGGGGCCCACATGGGAGGTGAATTCCTTGTTCATGCTTAAGTAGGATTCAGTTAAGTTTCTTTGAAGTTGTAAAGCATTGTTGCTCCTGCAGCCACTAGTAGCAGAACCATTGAATGTTTCCTGCAGCATAGGTTTACTTCTCAAGCATTATCTATTTACTATTAAGTTTTTCCTTCAAGATGAGAGTTAATCTGTAGTTTCAGTTTCTAGTATAAATCTCCTATAGAAATAGCTTTTACTTTAGTAGTGATGACTCTTAAGGAGAACTAAAGCATAAACTTTGCAGCCATCATCTCAAGTTCACGTTCTCGGATTGATACATTTAATGAAGTCTAGCATGATGTTCTAAGTTGATACGTGATGATATTAAGCAATGAATCACTGTTAAAGGATGTCCAATCCTTGAGTTACTAGGATATTGTTCTGACCAGTCAATCGCTACCTCCACCTAAGCTGAAAAAGGTATGTATGGAACTGACAATTCAAACTGGTTACATCTATCATACAGTTCCTCATATTAGATGTGCACATACCATATCTACATGAATTAAGATGCATTATGGTTTTAAAATTTTTGAGCTTTAAGTGTTTATAGTCAGTATATGTTAGACCAAGTGAGAAGTTGTCAGTCGGTAACTGTTATGCAAGGTTAACCGAATGTCAGTATTAATCGAGTGTAAATTTACATGTTAATTGAGCTTATGTTATTTTTCAGTATACAATGAGTTTGACAATCGTCATCGAGCTGTGATTAGGTCGAGAATTTATTGAAAAAAATTTAAGCGGGAATTTCAAAAAGTTATAAATACGTGGTGAACTTAGTTCATTTTTCACACAATGATTACGAAGAGCAAAGAGTTTTGAGAGCAATTTTGAGCAAAGGATTTTAAAAGCATTTGAGCACATATTTGAAGCACTCTGAGTGATCTCATCATCATTCTGAGTAAGTACTATCATCTCCAAGCTATTCATTTGTTTCTTACCACAACCCTAAATGAGAAACTATGGCGTCTGCATCAAATGTGAACAAGTCCAAGTATGCAGAGGAGGAGGAACAAGTCTAATTATTTTTGCTACTTGTAATGAGCCTAAATACAAACTCCATCCTGAAGTGGCATCGCAAATTGACAAAGTGGGAGCTTTTTCAAGCATACCACCTAGGGTTTTGCTGGTAGAAGACATTTGTTCATACATTCACTACAAGATAGGGGAAATCAAAGATTTTGAGATGTTTGCAACTTATCAGAAGTTGTGTAGTGAAGATGGAAAGTTGAAATCTGATCATGAGCACTTGAAAGTTAAAGGTCTAGTTAATGCCCTAAATTTCCTGAAGAATTTCAAAAACAAGTGGATAAGAATAGTTCTAAGGTTGTATCATGATGGAAAATTATGGTTGGATGAGCCCATAAAGATTACCAAGAACATCATAAAAGTGGTAACTGAATACCCAACTACTAACAAAGTCAAGGCAATAAGGAATGCACCCCGAGCTGAGATAGAAAAGAACATTGGAGCTGAATGGAATGGAAGAGTAATGAAAGTAAGCACAATCAAAGATCCCGAGATAAGATTAGGATCTTATGTCATCGGTTATAAGATATTCCAATCGAGCAGACCAAACTTTGTATCGTGTGGAGCTGTTGACATTGTGTACAAGATAGTAAAGAAGGGATCTCAGTTGGACCTTGCCGAGCTACTATTGAAGCAATTAGAGGAAAACATGAAGACTATTCGGTTGGCCAATTCCAACACCTATAAGTTTGGTTCCTTACTACTTTTCATATTATTTTATGTGCAAAAAATTTTCCCTTCATTTGGTAATGTAGATCAGTCAATCGACAAGCCAGTTACACTCCAAATTACAAATTTGATTAACAATTTGGGAGATAATTTTAACAGTTTAGTAGACAGTTACTTTGAACAATTTAAGGAGAGAATAAATTCAAGGAGCAGAATTCCAAGACAACTAGTGGAATATTATGAACATGAAATTTGCTTTCTTGTTGATACAGATTATACTTTGATTAAGGTTGTGGAACCAAGGACAAAATGGCTATCACCTATGGGTTATGAGTTAGATATTGATTATGCCTCTAGATCAATAAAGTCTTTATTGGCTAAGCCTAAGGACCCTAAAGTTTCTAGGTTTGGCACTTATGAAGAAGCCAAGACAAGGATAAAGTCAGACCTAGTCATAGGTAAAATAACAAAGAAATCTAGGAAAATAATAACTAATTTGGTAAAGCAATTTGGTGATGATGCTAAATCATCTGAGAGCATACTATTTGAGGTAGAAACCGAAGGTTAGTTACTTCTTTCTGACAAACCACATGATGATGAAGAAACTGAGTCTGATAGAGATGTAGATCCTACACTAGTTTCACCTTCCCCCACTCTAAAGAAGAAGTAGGTAGAAGTGCAAACAAGGGCATGCACAACATCAACAACTGCAACTTCACCTCCACCAAAGAAAAGAGTTATGAAAATATCTAGGCCTACTACAACATCACCAAAAAAGACATACAAGAAAAGAGGTACAAAAACTACTACCAAGGCCCCTAAGAAAAGAAGAAAATTAATTAGAGGGAAGGATGATATAGATGATGATGAAGATGACACTGAGCAATTTAAAGTTGTTGTAAATAAAAATCATTCTATTGATGAGTAGCTGAAGACATAATAGAAAATAGAGAAGTAAGTGATCTTGAAATTAGTCAATTTGAGCATTTGTCAACCGAAGACTAGAATAAGATTGAAGAAGCTATAATTCAGATGATGATTAAATTCAGGAAGGTACCAATTGAATTCTCTAAGTGTGTACCTAAGACATTATATGACAGAATTTCACAAAGATGGACATATGCATTGAACATCGAGAAAAGAATGAGGGAACAATCCCTAGTTTTGGCAATGCCTACACTAACAGTTCCTAAAGTTGAGGAATTGATGAAAACATATTCAAAAAGATTTCTAGTAAAGAGTCAAGAACTACAGATACTTGATGAAAATATGGCAGACATTGATGAGAGAAATCAATTAATTTGGACTTCAATACTTCAAGCCCGACTTGAGTCAGAAAAGATGGCTTTGGCCATAATCCCCAAGAGGAACCTCAAGAGGAGAGGAAAAGGCATTCATTCTAATGATGCAAACTTGGCACCAAAGAACACAATTAAGTTATCAAATACCAAGGTACCTGATGCCACTGATGCCATCGAGGAAATAAATGTGATTTAGGATGTACCCGAACAAGTTACAATACATGGAATCAATAATGATTCATATGATGTACTCATTGAGGACATCACAAATGGTGATCCTGATGACATCAAAGATGATTAGGATGTCACAGTAGCTAGAGCTCAACAAGAAGAGGAAGCCCCTATTGAGCCAGTAGTAAGTATTATACCGGGTGATCTCCCAATTTTGATGTAAGTTGTTGAAATAATTTTACAAGAAGAACCCGAAGGTTCAATCCCCGAGCAACCTAAAGATACATCAGGGGAACAAGCACCAAGTACAACAAATACTACAGAGATAGAAACATGTAAGGAGAAAGAGGTAGATACATAGGAACAAGATGACCCCAAGCCTACCGAGACCACTCTAACAGACACTACATCTAAATCACCATCTAAATCTACTGACAAAATGGTCACCAAGGAACCAAAGAAGGAAGATTCAGTGTCTACCGAGTAGGATAAGTTAAGTGTTGCGGTAAAGGATATAGTTCCTTTTGTTAAATCATCACCCCAAGAGTCTAAGAAGAAGAAGAAGAAAAAGCATGGCAAAGGGCTAGTCACACTTGATGAAGTGATTGAAATTCCTAACTATGACCTGAGGACTTTGGACCCCGAGGAATTAAGGAAATGTGGGGAGTTATGTACAAGGAAGGAAGCATAGGAGAAGCTGAGAAAAGAGAGAAAGAGAAAGAAGATACTTGAGGATGTAAGAGACATTTTGTAGAAAGTTGTACTGGATGTCCAAATCAATAAGGAAACACCCATTTTGGACCAACTTGCCACCCTTGCAAATGAAATAAATGCTCCAGACATAGATGACAAGAAGAAAATTGAAGAAAGGGTATGAGACAAAGATTCAAAATAAGTTAGCAGAGAAGATTAGCCAAGAAGTAGCAATAAAGAAAGTAAATCTTTCTGAGGTAATCACCGAATTACAATCTATCACTCAGAAAATAGTTTAAATTTTATTTAAGTTATGCATTGTGGAGACTTTCACTGTCGAGGTTAGTGAGAAGATAAAGAAGCTAGATGATGATATCCTATCTAGTGCCAGTTTGTCTCTAACTAAACCAGATGTTGTTCATAAGCATATACTAAAAGTTCAAGAACTCAGGTGGTTGAGAGAAGATATGAGGAAGCAGGAAGATAAGATAAGTGACCAAGTCACCAAGCTACAAGCGAACTACTTCCCCACCTCAAAATAATTGAGCAACACATTCTGAAGGCACGAGTGTTAGTTGCAACACCAGAGATTTCTATGTTGGAGAACATATTTGATATGCATGCACAAGTCGGTCTTGAGCACATCACTCTCACCAACTTGAAGGAGGAATGGGAACACCTCTTAGATTCTCTAATGAAAACTCACAAACATATTTTTTATAAGTTGTGAGTACAAATTTTTCTTTTGGCATTAATCTCAAAAAGGGGAAATATATTGTATATGCCAAATGTACTTTTATATGCTACGTGTACTACATACATACCGGGAGCATGCACCGATGGGGAGTTTTTGAGTTTTGAGTAATTTTGTATAAAGAGTTAGTTATGTTATATATATATGGAGAATTAGAACATTTTGAAGGTTATCAGTTTATATAAATTATAGTTTTGATACTAATGCCAAAGGGGGAGATTTTTATCTCTATTTGAGCATTAGATTGTGTCATTAGTATCAAATTATATCATTCAATTATCTAAGTTGATCAGTTGGTAAAAGATGATACAACAAGCTACATTATGCTAGTCGGTTAAACAAACAAGCCTTCATACCGAGTAATCACAAGGTAGAACTGAGAGCTAAAAGGAAACAGGTTTAACTAGGCACCAGAGCATATTTATCGAACATCAAAGTAAACCAAGCACTGAGCGTCAGTAAACACCGAGCAATATACACACCAAGCACCAGTGTATTCACCGAACAGAAAAGGTTGTGTTTACCAAGTTATTCAGGAAACAACATAGTATTCAGGAATGGCACATCTATCTATGCAAATAGTTACACGGATTCATAAAATGTTTTACCAAGATCGGAGCTTATTTATTGTGGATGTAATCATTAAATGTTGTGATGATTCCTATGTAATAGTTAGATCTAGGTTAATTTTGTACACCATAGATCTTAGGTTTTCTAAGATTTTGTAAACCTAATTAGGTCATGGAAATCATAGCAGTTTGCTATATATTTTTAATTGATGTCATTTTGACAAATGAATTGATCAATTTGAAGGAGATCTTGAAGTAGTAGCTGCCTTCAAGACATCAAAATTCAGATAAGGTTTGCATGACAAAGCAGTTATCACAAACAGAGATTCAATTCAATTTATTCAAAAGCAATCAAGGCTACCGAGCAAAACAGAGGACAGATTACTACACATAGAGGTGATATTTATTCATTATATCATAGATCTTATTTAGACAAAGTATAGTTGTCATTTATAGATACTTTTTATTATTCTCTAACCATTATAGTAGAGTTCTCAAATCTCTTAACAGAGTAGACTTAACAGTCTGATTATAAATCTCTTAACCGAGTGCACACTCAAGTAGTGTTGTCTAAATCCTTTCACAAGGTAGATCTAATTGATCTGATTGTTACTCTTAATAGGGTAAGATCACTAAAAGTGGTCAAACTTGTAGCCTTAACTGGCATACCTTATTATCTGCAGTAGTGAAGAATTTTTGGGTGTCATCCCCACTGCAATTTTTACCTTCTAACAAGGGTTTCTGTGTAGCCAAAATACTTGTGTTATGTGTTACATTCCATGATTGATTTATTATTTGATTTCATGCACTTTACATTTATAAAGTTATTTGAATGAATGTTGCAAATAATGGATTCAGTTGGATAGTTAGTCACTACAATTACAATTTGATTATTCAGTTAAATTTTTTGAGGGTACTAATCATTCACCCCTCCCCTCATAGTCCCTTATCTTTCCATCCCAACACTATCTTCCAGAACATGGTGCTTATTCTTTGACAGATCTTATACACATAATGGATCTGGAGCTGGTATATTGTTCATCACACCACAAGGTTACTCCATTCCAAAAGAATTCAAGATCAAGTTCCCTTGCACCAACAACATAACGGAATATGATGCATTGTTAAATGGAATGAAAATAGAAATCAAATGGAGAGTAACAGAATTACATATTCATGGAGACTCACAATTGATCATTCACCAATTCAATGAAGTCTATCAAACAAAAGATGAAAATCTTATTCCATACAAGCGCATGGTTGATGATCTAAAGAAATACTTCATTTCTATCACATTTGAACAAATACCTAGAATGGAGAACAAGGTTGCTGACACCATGGAAATGCTATCATCTCTTCTACAGCAGCCCAAACATGAGCTACACAATGAGTTCCTGGTGGAAGCGTCATCATTCCCTGCCTATGATTTCCCAGAAACTCGCATGATCTACACCATAGTAATTTTTAGTGGCTAATATTAGCCAATTGGCTAATTTTGGAAATTTGAAAACCCAAATTTGGCTAATAATTCAAGATTTAAGGCAACCTAAATCGCCACATTTTTACAAAATTTTGATTTAGAAATATTTAAATTGCAAAATAATTTATTTGATTAAAAACTTGAACTCAAAAATTCACCACAATATTTGATACATGATTAGATTTGATTTGCCATAATTTATAAGTTTTTGTAGAAATTTAAATTAATTCTCCAATAATATATCATGATTATTACTTATTGTAGGGATCTATCACCAACTTTTAGTTTCCATTACTGACTTAACTTATAATCTAGTGACCCTCATTATATTCTATGAGGTAAAAATGTTACTATTTAGTTTGTAATGCTTATAGGAGCTAAAATTTCTATCAGATTGTTGATCTCAATATAAATCAATGGTCTTGAAGAAATTTTTGGGCCTCATTAGTATTTAAAAATATCAATACATTTGTCTCACATAATACAATGAGGTTATTATATTATATTTTAAATAAATGGTAGCAAGTAATTATTACATAGTCTATTCCTTAAACCCATCAAAGATTTCCACATTAAGCCTAATAATTTTCTATAAGAATTTTATTTTTTTAAATAGAAGTATTCAACATGGTGATTAATTTATTTATTTTTAATTTTTGAGATTCACCAATATTTTCTACAAAAAAATTGTTATTAAAAAATAATCGCCAATAAGAATACTTTTTTTTTCAAAAAATTTGAGAGATTCGCCTATAGAAATTATTATTTTTTTCCAAGAAAATGAAAGATTCACCAAGATTTTATATCTTTTTTAAGAGGGGGGTTTCTTAAAGATTACTCTGATCTACACTATTTTTGGTCATGATTCCTCCTACTACAAAAATATATACTCCTACCTATGAGACCAAATCATTCCCGATACCTTTAACCATCATGAAAAATGCTATCTTATCCAAAATGCATCACGGTATGTCATCATTGGTAATAAACTATACAAACGAAGTCTGGATGGTACACTTCTTAGATGTTTAGAATGTGAAGAGTCACAACGCGCATTAGAGGAAGTCCACAAAGGTGCTTGTGGATCACATTCCAATGGTTTAACGTTAGCTCAAAAACTCATTAGGGTAGAGTACTATTGGCCAGATATGCAAAAAGAGGCCATGAAATATGCTAAGAATTGTCATAAATGCCAGGTCCATGGTAACTTGATTCACGTGCTAGGGAGAGATTTGATTCCCTTTCCAACACAATGGCCTTTTCAACAATGGGCATTTGATCTCATAGGAGCTATATATCCACATTCGTCAAATGGTCACACCCATATCATCACAGCAATAGATTACTTCACAAAATGGGTTGAAGTAGTTCCATTGACACAAGCAACTAATAAACAGATCTCAATGTTCATTCTGAACTACATAATTTGTCAGTATGGTATCCCACACTCCATCATCACTGACAATGGAGGCCAATTCAAGAACAAGGACCTAGACTCCTTATGTTCTAAAATCAAGATCACTCGGCACTAGTCATCTATTTACTATCCACAAGGGAATGGACAAGCTGAAGCATCCAACAAAAACTTATTAAAGATCATGCATCGTACAGTAAACAAAATAGGAAGAGACTGGCACCTGATGATAAATCCATCTCTTTGGGCTTACAGAACAAGTATCAAAATGCCCACTGGAGCTACTCCTTTCACTTTAGTATATGGGGTTGAAGCGGTATTGCCTATAGAGATTGAAATCCCATCACTCAGAATTATAATGCATGGTTTGGTAACTAATGATGATTACAAAGTATCTAGGTTACAAGACCTTGAACTACTAGATGAGCGCAGGAAATCAACGTATGATCATCTCAGAGTATATCGAAAAATAATGTCTAGAGGCTACAACAAGAAAGTCAGACACGGATAATTTCAGGTTGGTGATCTAGTCTTGAGAGAGAACACTAAAAATCAATCCCATCGAGAATGCAAGGGGAAGTTTGAACCCAACTAGTGGGGTCCCTTTGTTATCACTTTTGCTTTCAGCTCTAGATCCTATCAACTCTCAATGACTGAAGGAGAATAGCTTTGAGAATCGATCAATGTTCTCCATCTGAAGAAATTATATGCCTAAGACATTCAAACTGTGAAAAATGTCTTGAAAAAAGAGTAAAAATTGGAAAAAGTCCTGAACAAATGATCATCTTGGTGAAAACCTAGCAATAGGTGCCTTGGTGATTCAACAAAAAAATCAAAAAATGGAAAAATACAAAAAAATCAAAAAATGGAAAATTACAAAAAAAATCAAAAAATACAAAATACAAAAAAAAAGAAAAAGAAAAAGTGCCTTGGTGAAAACCTGGTAAATAGGCGCCTTGGTAGCAAAAATAGAATCTCTTCCAAGATGGTGAAAACTTGGCAAACGAGTGCCACTTGTACAAAAATGCTCCATCTATCAAAGCAATCTTGGCAATCTCCCAACTTTCAGTCCTATTTTTAGTTTGTATATATCCCTTTGTTTTCTTTTGCATCTTGTTTTCAATAAAGTCAATATGTGTACCAAGCAACAAGTGTCTACATCCTATCAATGTTTCCAACTTGGGGGAAACCAATGTCCTATCCTATGGTCCTCAACTATCTCAGACAAGTCATATCTAGTTGATGTCCTTCAATGATCTATCCGAGTCAGTTTTTCTGTCTCCCTACTAGAAAAGGATTTTGCACCTAACAACAACACCACCAAACACATAGGTACAACAAAACAAATTCTGCAACATGCTTTAATCTTCTTGTATGTTGATTGATCCACATTGATATTTTGCATACTATATCCCTTCGAGGTCATTGATGATGTCCTCTTACAGGATTTAGAAGAGCAATGACTAGGGGCATAATCTTTTATTTGTTTTATGTTTGTAAGTGAAAATCTAATCCCTCTAGAAACTCTGGATTGAATTGGTATCCACTATAAGTACCTCCATCATGATTGGATGGCCACGTGTACCTCGACCTTTGATACCCAGATGCTTTAGGGGAGTTAGGTTTAAACTTTGTCTTTTTGAGTGATTTATTATTCCTACTGTGAAATACGACATTACCCAAGGATGTGGACAATAAAGGGTCACTATGGGTAATTCACATTGGAATGAGGATGATTTCTCAACTGCTTGGTGTGTTTGTATGCAAGGCATATTCAGGTCATCACAACGTTTATGCCTTAATGCTTATACAAAATGCTATATCAAAATGGACATGATATTCAGGTCATCCTGAATTTTGTGCCTTGGTGCTTATATCTAATTTGTCATTTCTGACTAAAAGTCCATATTCATATGTTCATGGATTTCTAAACAGTGCACATTGTATTAACTATTCGGTGTTACCTAAAATATTCAGTGATGATAAAAACTGACACATAATCAATGACTACGTCCTAGGTTTGCATTTCATTTTCATTTTGTGTTTGGTCAGGTTGCATGTTTTTCATGATTTGAATTCAGCATAGTGTGTGTGTGAAAATTGTAACTAGTTGTGGACACAACACTTCAGAAAAACATTAGAGGTTAGCGAAAATTGAAATCTGTAGATAAATGAAACTAAGCTAACTAGGCGATTTACTACCTTCTAGTAGGTGCAGGTATGGTATTCTCAGATTAGACCGAGATTAGTGACAATGCAACACCTAAATGAAGGATTTTAATGCAAAATATGAATGTAGAATGAATGCAGATTAATCTATATTTTTATATTTTCTATGCAATTAGGATGAAAAACTATATGAATCTAAGCTAGAATGGAATCAGAATGATATGCAAATTATACTAAGAATGATATGAATTGATATGAGAAACTATGAAAAAGCTATGAAAACTATGAGTTGATCTCACAAAGTCACCTGTCGCAAAAGCTTGATTCTACGTGTGCAATTTCGCCAGAGTAATTGTGCAAATTTGAGAGATCTTTTGTGAAGAGCTGAGCCTTGTTTTTATAGAAATTCAGGGCTTGAGGATGCATTGAAAAAAGCCATAAATCACTCTTGCTAAACTCAAGTTTATTTTTGAGTCAACAAGAAATTAAAATTAATTAACTCATAAAATCATGCAAAAATAACTTTTTTACTCAAATCAGAAGTTTAGATCAACTTTCAACTCAAAATAGATGTTGAGTTTCAAAAAGATAACAACTTGAATTGATTTTCTAATTTAAAGTTTAACTACTCCTTCAAATGTCCATAGATAATTATGAATTAATTAAATAAAATAATTTATCTTCAGCTTAACTATTTTTGAATTAACACAATTGATTTATGGGTTAATCAATTATTAACTCAAACTTTTATTCAAAAACTATATCATTAAATATTGACAACTTGATTTAATTAATTAAATAAGAATTTAATCAATTATTCATAGGATTTTTTATTTATTATGAAAATTAAATAATACAATTTAGGAATAAATGTAATTAAATCTAATTAAATAATAAAGTGGCAGAATTAAATCTAATTAATTAAATATTTAGAATATTCAATTAATCAAACTTTAGGATAAATATGATTTATCACCAAATAATTATTAAATCAAAGATAATTATTATAAAGTAGGAATATTCAAGGAATATTCCCTGATGCAGAATTAGGATAATCAATTAGTGTTTTGATAACTTGATGTGCAGATGTGCCTTAGGTTAGGACTTTGATGTCAATTTCGATCGAATTGATGATGTAGGAGGTTAATGAACCTATAGCCCATTTTTGGGGTATTACATTTTTCCCCTCTTTGAATTACTGTGTGAAGCACAGTGGTTCAAAGATTAGTCTATGTTTGATAAAGATGTTGAAACTGATTTGAAAGATGAACCGATTCCGAGACAGAAATTGATTTATAAGATTTGAAGATGTTAGGTCCCAATTGACCAAAGATGATGTTAACTATAGCAACAATGAACCGATGATTATGAAAAAGTATCAAAATGCCTGATTCTGAACCTTATGATTACGAAGAAGTGAGTGACCTAATTGTCCAAAGGAATCAAAATGGTATCACATCTGAACCCTTCATTTATGAAGAAACAAGGAAATAACACTAATGAACCATGGTTATGAAGAGCTGATATAGTTTACAAGATTGATTAGGATACCAGATTGATATGGATCTCGATGAATCTGATGTGCCCCAAGTAACGAGGACTTTTAGATGAATCAACAACTAGACGTGGTTGTTGTCTTGATTACTAAGGAAAGAGATTTGATTGAGTTACATACTTGAATGATGTGCAATACCATGCCCCCTTCGGGATGAAAATTAAAATCTGACAAGAAAAGTCAACGCTAAATGGTTTAGAAGCATGTTTAATTGATCGTAGAAGTGGATATACACGTTCGAGAATGCATTCTGCATCGTTTAGAGGTCCTAGAGACCAAGTTTGACTACGTTTGACCATGAGCTGACCATGGGTGACCAAGTTGAAATTTTGATAGTTTGATGTAAGATAATTAGTTAAGTTGAATTATGGATTCTTGTGATGATTGAAGGTTGATTATGCAAGCAGTTAGCCGTCCTGGGTCCAAAAATTTTAAATCACAATTTTGACAAAGTAAACGATCTCATATTTTGATTTTGATCCCGAAAATGAGTTCAAAATGTCGAAATTAGCCAGGGGTGCAATTTTTTTGGAAAATGGAGCACTTTGAAAAATTAGGTCAAAACCTATATAAGGGCCAAAAGGGTCATTTTCATTTCATTATTCACTTTTGTCTTTTGTTTACAAATCCCAAATAGACAATCTCCTCTTTCATGAATGAACACTTTTTCAGATTTATCAGCAACTTTTCATCTTTCAATCTCTGCAAAACTTGTCTAACATGCAACAAATGTTCTTCTCTAGTCTTACTAAATATCAGAATATCATCCAGATATACAATCACAAACTTACCCAAGAATTTCTTCAAAACTTCATTCATCAACCTCATAAAAGTACTCGGTGCATTAGTTAAATTAAAAGGCATAACCAACCACTCATACAAACCTTCTTTTATCTTGAAAGTAGTCTTCCACTCATCACCTTCTCTGATTCTGATCTGATGATACCCACTTTTCAAATCAATCTTGCTAAAATACTTTGCTCCAGTCAAACTATCCATTATGTCATCCATTCTCAGTATAGGAAACCTATACTTCACTGTTATCTTATTGATTTCTCTGGAATCAGTACACATTCACCATTCTTCATTCTTTTTAGGTGCCAATACCATAGGTAATGCACAAGGACTCAAAAATTCTCTAATCAAACCTTTCTCCAACAACTCTTAAATCTATCAGTTCAATTCCTGATTCTCAGTAGGTGTCAACTGATGAGGTGCCTTATTCGGTAAACTAGCTCTAGGGATTAGATCCATGCAATGATCAATACTTCTCTTTGGTGGAAATCCATCAGGTACATTATCAGAAATGATTTCACTATACTTGGTGAGTAATTTATCAATCTCCTCAGGGACACTATCCTCTGTTTTCTTACTCGATTTGCTAGGAATCACAGCAAAACATACATCATTCTTCTTTAAATCCTTAACAAACTTTCTTCCTTCCATCAAGAAAACTTTCATAGATGTGCAAACATTTCTAATAGGGTCTTCCATCAAAGGTAACAAGATTTGTTTCTTTCCATCAACCACAATAGTATACTTATGCAATCTCCCATCATATATAGCATGTTTATCATATTGCCAAGGTCTACCCATTAAAACATGACAACAATCTATAGGCACGATATCACATAACACCTTATCATAGTACTTTCCAATTTTCAAATTCCCATAGCATTGTTCACTTACCAAGAGTGTATGCTCATCTTTGATCCATGAAATCTGATAGGGCTTCGGATGTCCCAACCTTTCCAACTGCAACTTTGTGACCATGTCCTCAAATGCCAAATTCTTCGAGCTACCACTATCAATGATTACCTTCCAAACTTTGTCAGAAACTCTACATATGGTCTTGAACAAACTTTTCCTTACCGGATCTTCCTTTTTACTTTCATTCCACAGTGCTCTTCTTACCATCAAGTTGTTTTCCTTCTCAAGTTCATTTGGTGACTCTTCTTGCACCAAAGCATTTATACTGCTACCAGCCTTCTTACTAGCATGTGTACATTCAAAAGATCTATGTCCTTCTTCTCCATAATTGTAACAAGTTCCTCAAAAATTACCTTTGTTATAACCACCGCGGTAGTTATTACCTCTGCCTCTAGATGAAATTTCACCTTTCCACTTGGTCTTGCCTTTATCCAAAGTTGTCTTTTCTGGTTCAAATCTACCATTTTCACCATAAGATCTACCTCTTCCTCTAGGGAATCTACCACCTCGACCTCTTTGTCTCTACTCATCTCTCTTGTTCAATTTCTCCTTGGCTTTCAATGCAAATTGATAAGCTTCTTTAATGTTCTCCAATTTGACCAAACTTATTTCCTCTTGGATGGAAACTCTCAAACCATTCAAGTATCTATCAATTATTTGCACATCATCCTCATCATGTCCAGATCTAATTTCTAGTCTATAGAATTCCATAGTATACTCTTTTACCGAGCTATCTTTCTTCCTTAGACTTTGCATTCACCTAACTAGGTTAATCTGATAATCACAAGGTAAGAACTTTCCTTTCAACTTATTTACCATCTTATTCCATACCTTGATTTTGTCTTTGCCTTTCTTTTTCCAATCTAATTGCAGATGTTCCCACCACAAGGATGCATGACCTTTTAACTTTGTGCCTGCAATTTTCACCTTATTTTCCTCAGATACATTTTCATACTCAAAATACTTTTCCATCTCAATGATCCAGTCTATCAACTCATCAGAATCCAATTTTCTACTATATTCAAGAGGATTGAAATGTGGTGTCGACTTCAAACTTGTCAAAGCCTTCAAAAATCTTTCCTCACCCTGATCCATCATAGGTGCAAGTTCTGCTTCACCTTGTTCCACTTCAATTTCATCATCACTAACATCTTCAACATGTTTGCCTCTTCTTTGGGCTATTTCAACAGCTTCTAATCTAGCAGCAAGTTGTCTCAACATGCCTACCAATCCTGGATCTGCTTCTCACCTCCCATGAACCATCTTGAAAACCCTCTACAATTGCAGGTCAGATCATAATCTGCCACCCCACGATAATTCAACTAGGGCTTCACAAGAAGGAACCTACAAACCTAGATCCACAGACCTAGATCTAGATCTCACCTCACTCTGATACCACCTGACACAAAGGAGGATTGAAGAAGGGGCCAAAACAACAATGGCACACCCTACCCGATCTACCTTGCTCAACAACACACAGAAGCAACAACAACACAGTGAGAGAGAGAAAGAAAGATCATTAATATATTATCTTCATTCAAATTTATTCATACATGTTGGGTTATAAGGCCTTCCCAGTTATGGCCAAATATTACAATGAATTACAGAATTCCTCAAACATGCAAGGATCTACCAACAATCTTGATTCTACTATCTTCTATCTGCTATCCAAAAAATGACTACCTAAAATCTAACCAAACAACTATAGTTATACAAGAGGCTACCAAACTAAGTCAGCCTTCAGATCTACAATCAACAAAAAGAACAATCAGATCTAGGACCACACGCTTCCCAATGATGGATACCAGCATTAAATCTATGACCCATAATCAATGCACAAGTTGGCCTCAATAGAAACTCAAAATAAACTACTTGGTAAGCAAGGATGACTGAGAAACAGACAAGCATCATCAAGCGCCAGAGAAACAATCGACCACCCAAGAGATAACCGACCAAACTCAGTAACCAAAGGAAATCGACCAACTACCAAGCCAACTCGGTCAAAGAAGGAACTGAGAAACATAGACAAACTTCAATATCTTTTTGGTGACACAGGATTGCCAAGGACCCGAGATGCTCCTACATCAACCTCACCACGAGGTTGTCATACCAACTACCAGAAAAACATTTTTAAAAAATCTTCATTAACAATCTGCATCTGAAGTTATCCCACTTCATACATATGAATTGCATACAAACCTACCAGGACATTGAGGGAAAAGGGATGGATATTGAAAGATCCCTCTTGGATGACGGCACCATCAGGCATTATAAAAAAATATCACAAGGTAAGCCCAGCAATGACTAGTCTTGGTACTGGAATAAAAACAAGAATGTCTTCATAGACGGAGCCACCAACACCAAACATGTCCAAATTGTTATGATTGTCCCTACACCACCTACTCCTACATATCAACAACAAACACCAATCCACCAACAACCCATGCAACATTTTCTAAACTAAGTTAATGAAGCTAATGCCATATAAGTGACCCAAGGTCATAAAAATCCTCGCATCCATAATAATCAAAAGTGTACATTCACCCCCTCAATGAACCTTTGGATGCAATCTTCCAATAAATGGTCGGTGCCAACCTGATTGTCTACCCCCAAACCCATCCATTTGATGAGACCACTCCAAAGCCTGCACGGTATAAGAAAAAGGAATATTGTGACTATCACCGTGTCAAAGGACATGCCACCATAAAGTGCATGAAACTCAAGCATTACATCCAAGATCTCATTAATAGGAAGGAGATCACAATGGATGCACCTACCTAGCCTTCGCCCAACACCAACCTGAAAATCTATCAGAATGTGTTTCCTCGGCATAACTCTAGAAAGAATCCAGCCAATGCTAACCTACCACCCCAAAACCAAGGCAAAGGCAAGCAAGGTGACCATGTTGATGGAAAAGACTACACAAGTGCTCATATCAACTACTAAATTTTTCTCAAATGCATAGCCCAAGTTGAGCCCAAAGTCAATGTCATCCATGTCAAAGGTGTTGACAATCAGTGTGTAGTCACCACACACAGAGGTAGGATATTTGTTGTCGGTGCTAATCCAATACGCAATACAACCTCCTAGAACACTTTGGGAATACTCTTTCCAAAATCTCCATCCTCAACCTTCTATGCACCTCACCTATTCACCAAGAGATCCTTAATAATGCCCTCTAAGAGGCACGTGTACCCATGGAAATTAACACCATCCAGTTCAAGAACCTCATGGGATATCTATCTACATCTTTCACCCTCTCTTTCAAACCATGTGACGTGTCATATTTTGAACCTGATCACAACCTCCCTCTCTACATCGTCGTCATGGTAAATGAATTTGTCATCAAATGGGCCATGATAGATAATGGTTCGACCCTTAATTTGTGCACACTAATGTTCATCTAACAACTGGGATACACAGAGGCTGACATTTCACATGAAGTCATCACCATCAAAGCCTATGATAACTTAGAGCGTACCTTAGAAGGTACCATTTTGTTACCTATCAAGCTGGGCCCGACAATTCAAGAAACCATCTATCATGTTGATCTTGATCTTCCCTACAACATCCTGGACTAGGATGACCTTAGATTCATTCCATCAAATTTGTCCCATCCACATACCATCAATGCATTAATTCCCACATCAAGGCACTGAAATCACCATCCATGTTGATCCCCAACTCTTCACATACCGTTGTGCATTGGAAGCATCATTTCCCCACTACACCCATTGTCCTGGAATCGATATTGGCACTTTCGTTGCCAACTCATCCTAATCCCACTGCAATCCAGAGATGATCTTAGCCTCCACTCTCCTCACTGTCAAGATCAACAATAGGGTTCACAGTGAATATAGTTTGACTGATGCCTTCACCATTAGGACCCTACCACTTGATCCGCACACCCAAGGGTGCCCATGCCACCAAAGAAAACTCCCTCAAGCGGACCCCAAAGTAAATAAAATGGGGCCATCCACATTTTTCTCACATGGCATCTTGAATAATCAAGAGATGGACCTTGATATCAATAGATGGTTATACAAAGATCCCCCACCTCCGGACACCGAGCTCCTCAAATATTTCAAAGATAAATACCCTATTAGTGCTTAAACTTGTAGATGATTAAACAAGATTTAGAAACATCTAAAATTTAAAAATCTAGCATTCCCAACAGATGCATCTAACAAAATCCAAACACTAAGGTACTAAGGTTGAAAAACCTTCTTCACTTTGAGTTTAAAACTCAGGCGAGTTTACTTTCCAGAACTACTTCTATAAAGCTTTACAATAGAAATCCATGTGCTTGACATAGATTATGCAATTTCAAGACATACAAAAATTTTAAAATGAACAGATTATTTGATTTGTTGATGGTGAACACATGCAAATTAAGCTATAACCAGTGCCATATCCTAGGGCATTAGAGTCAAAATTCTACATCAATAGAAAACTTATCAAAATAAATAGCCCAAAACTCAAATGAAATGCCTTACACTCCATTTTCCCAATTGCTAATCCTGTTATCAAATTCATACATGGACTACAAATTCTCAGAGATCTCCCTTAAGGTTTACTCTTCCCTTGAAAGAAACTTAAGTTTAACCCCTATATCTACCTTGTAAACAATGTACTAAAATGCCTAACAATTTAGTACTTGAAAGAATTCAAACATCCATATGTGAAGACAACCAAAATAAACAAAGGAGTTCTAGTATATTGTATTGATATTTTAACTGTATCAATACATTCTTGACAAAGAATTGTAAAACAAAAATACTATTATCAGAACTCTCTTTACAAAGTATTATTCACCACGCTCTACAAAAGAAGAAAACTTGCTATATATATCACTGGCTATCTTGGAATCCTCAAAGAAAGGAAGCAACAAGCTTCGGATAGCCAGGGTGGTGACTTGCACTACAAACAAAAAGTACAAAACATGATGGCAAACGACTGGAGAAACAAAAAGCAGTTTCCAACAAATGGAATCTTCACAGCTAGCACCTTCGTCTGAGGATATTTCTGATTAGTTTCTTGAGGTTGTTGCATGAATGATGACCACCATTATAGGCTAGCTTACATCATTCTTTGTATGATACTTTCTCTCCCTATCTTTATGGATCAGGTGCCAGGTGGGGCTCACTCTTCTTCTTCTTCTAGCTCCATGACAACTGGCTTCTTCTTCTTCTGCCTTGTATTCTTATCCCATGCTTCCACATCATCTTCTGAGGGCCAATTATACCCCTGCAAATCCTATAACAACTTGATTTTCCTATCCTATCTGGAATCAGTGATGGTCTTTATATCTGTAACAAACTTGATGCAATCATTTTCAACCTTGATCAGGTTATCAATTATGTTGTTACACCCATCCATGTCTAAAGAACCATTACTGGTGAGGAAAACCTATTGCTTAATCATTACCTGGCCCATACCTGACTTCCACTCATCCAAACTTACTACACTTCCATCATCCTTGTAGATTGAGGGAAAGTACTTGATGTAGCCTTGATCAAATATGGCCATCTTGGCCTTTACCTGATTTGACTTTCCCTTGAAAAAGCTTGAGGTGGCACTGACTAATTATACCTTCTCTAAAACCTCAGTGACCACCTCAGGAATATCTTGTCTATGAGGCTGCAATGCATCAAGTTTTTCAAATAGTGAGCTCCTCCCATACCAAACACTATGAAGTGGTTCCAGAGTATCCATTGCCTCATTCACCTTCTCATTGACCTTATGCAATATTCCCACTGATTGATGAACTGAATCCATTTTCTCTTTAATTTTCTCACACCTATGTTGCACAATATCTGATATGGCCTTTAAGGCTGCATCAAGCCTTACCTTCTCTAAGTCCTCAAATAGCCTGTCAAAAGTTTTTGCCACTGGCTGAGTTGCAGCTTCAACTTGCAAAGTTGGAGGAGGGGCTGCCTTTGATGCTTCTTCAAGCTTGGCCTTTAGATCAACCAACTCATCTTCCAGAGCCTTGATTTGCATTAGCTTTAGGTCTCTATCCTTGGAAACCTTAACCAAATTATCAAACAGCAGAGCATATCTATTTGACAACTGGGCTATCTTTGCTTCATTGAGGTGGGCAAAATGTGTCACAGCCTTTGACACCTCAAGGTCACTAGTATTCTAGACAGTCTAGATGATTTTGTTCCCCTCCATCTTATCTTTTATACTCACCAAAGAAGGCTTTTGGGTCCTTGGGGATAGAGACCACATTGCAACAGCTTGAGATGTAGGATCAAATCTACTTCCCCTTATCATATCTCCAATGTGCACTTCATAAGAAAAACTACCCTCTGGCTGCTTTCTAATCTGATCAATAATGAAGGCTGAAGTAAGATCCCATCCAGGAGTCAGAAGCATCCCACTATATTTCACCATTTCTCTGGCCTCATCTACAGTTATTTTTTCAAGGCTAGGGTCATAAGAAGTTAGAACCCTTAGGGTCTCATCACTTGGTTCCATACCCTCTAGCAGAGCCTTAGCCACTTCTTGTTGCTTCCTCCAAATAAGAAAATTTCTAAATTCATCACTCTTGATGAATTGGTCATCACTAAGGAATTCATCTTGATACAATTCCATTTCATCCTTTCCTAACAATAGAGGCAATTCCTCCTCTTCTTTTGATACTATTTTCTTGCCTTCTCTAATTGTTTTTCTTAAAAGGTGATGATAGGCTCGGCCACCAAGTACTAGACCAGAAGCTCTATCTATCATCTTTTTCTATTTCCTCTCCTTGGAAGGCCCACCTACCTCAATTTTTTGTCTTTTCTGTGGTGGTTCAGGGGTCTCCCTTGCCTCCTGTGGATCTTTAGTCAAGTCAATGACATGTGAGTCCTTGGCTTGAGGTGGACTATCACCTTCCTGTGATTCATCGGTATACTCCTCACAATCAGAGGAGGAATAATCTTTTTTTCACATGCAACTTTTCCTCAAGCATCCCCTCTAACTAGCTTGACAGGGAACCATACGTCTCAATCATCATGTCGATCCTTTTCAAATAAGGGAGATCAAGGAAGAACCCTCCAAAATCAATTTTGGCTGCCTTAAGTTGGGCTTCCAATCTCAACAAGTCAAAGTATTTGGTTAACCTCCTACTAGCCTCATCCTTATCCAAGATGTTTCTTATCACATCTTCTTCATCACAACCCTCATGTCCCTGATGGTTCCAATGTTCGGGATCAATGTCATTCTTGCAGTCTTGATGATATCTTAAGGATCAATATATCTGCAAGTACCAAAAATCATTTTGAAATGGTTGAGCCAACTACTAAGCTATGGTAATGCTTTCTTTCCAATCAGGAAATTCCCTATCCTGAAGTGCCTTGGTGTGAAAGTGCCCTTCCTATGAGGTGCCAAAATCTCCTTATCAGTCCAGATCAACTACCAAATGAACTCTAATTGAGCGACCCTTGGAGGCACAAACTTTGGAAGCTGATGTGGGGGTTGTGGGCGTCCATAAACCCTAATTATGGTGAAGTTCTCACCTAAGTAGAAGTCACCCCAATTGTGGTTTCCCTGCCACTTATCTTCATATTGCATGGGCCTCAAAAGCTTCAAAACCCTAGCCTGCAATCTTACCACACTTATCCCTATTAACCTCAGAATTGGGAAGACAATATAATTTTGGAATATGCAAAAATCACATTCATTAGAGGTGTAATTCCACACTCTTAGCCAATGTTGTACTGAATTATGTTGACCCTCAAATATGAACCTTGGCTTAAGCACCTGTGCATCTAGACTATCAACATTGAAATACAAAATTAGGTGCATTAGAAGGGAATAATGCATGAACCTCAAGGGCCTCTTGTTCTGCTTGATGGCAACTAGACCTTCATGTATCCTATCGATTACATACTGGATGTAATCATAATCTATGTTGGCATGGGAATTATGAATATCAAGGATAATCATCAAAAGGTCAGCAGGCAACATCTCTAGATCTCCATCTATCCCAAGAACTCTACACAACCCGTGGCACAAGAACTTCATATAGAAGTTGAGGTTTTTAAGTTCATAGGGGGCCTTCATGTGTGCAGGGAGAGGGGCTATGTATTTACCCTATTTTGGAATATGTCTGCTCATTTGGCTCTTTACAGACCCAACATGACTCATGTATTTTTGCTTTTCTTTCTTTAGGTCTATTTCAGTAGAAGAGGAAGAGAAGAAGTCAAAAGCCTTCATGAAGGATCCCCTATCCAACGTTACTAAGGCATACTGGTCTCCTTTCCTAATAGTTTTTTAAATGGGGTGATATGCCCTAGCCAACTCAATGATAAGGTCAACATCTAAAAAGACATCTGGGACAATCAATTTTGTCATTCCTAAAGCCCAGGCATTACAAATTGGTATAGCTTTTCCTCTATTATTGTAAAAATAAGTGAAGATGGTGTAACCTGATCCAGAAGGAGTGACCAGGTCTCTGCAATCCTCCATTAAATCTTCAAAAGCTTCATCAGTAGCTTTCTTGTTCTGGTTTGACTAGGGAAGTAATTTGATGAACTCATCTGAATAGTTGGGCTTTCCTTTTTCTTCGCCACCCTGTTCTTTTGCCTCTCCACTAGATGACGCTATGCTTGGTTCTGGTTGACTTATCTTTAAAATATGGATGTCTCTCAGCTCTACAAATTCTTTTCACTTTACACCTAATGCTATTGCTTTGAAGATCTCAATTATCTTCGGAAAAATTCGAACGCTGAAAGCAATGGAGTCCTATCTATATAACATCAAGAATTGAATGCGTACAGTTGCCAAAATCACTGCAAATCTATTCCCGATCACTTATGCATTCAATCATGTGTATCATCAATTTCAAATCAAGGCTAGCTATGGCTTGGATGTTGACATGTTGATTAAGAAAACTCAGAAATAAAGTCGAAAAGCAATGATCACAACTTTAGCTTTAAAACCCTTAATTACTGATAAAAACCCTCTGTTAAATCTGATTGGATAGCCTTTTACTTTTTTCCAACTTAGTAGAGTACTTTTCCACATAACAATGATTATCATCACCTTTAGTTAACGAACACTTAACCTTACATGATTCAAAGATCCAACAAACAAAGGCTCTCGTGATCTCTGAATGAAATGTTAATCCTAGGTTAAACTTGGAGATCAAGCAACAAATCCATTCTCATAATCTCAGAATGATTTTCTAACTCATAACTTAACTTGGAGATTCAACAACTACCGTTGATCCCAAAGATGATCAACGATCCTCGAATTAACCTTTGAAACCCATCATAACCCAACCGCTATTCAAAGAATGGGCGACTGAAAGCATTCTCTAATTCTCATGACATCTGGATCACCAATGGTTTAATTCGGCGAATGAGCAACCAAAGACTTCACTAATTCTCGCAATCCTTAACTTAACCCAACAAATATCTGGAGATCCAATGACCAAAGCCTTCCTTAAACCCATCCACTTTAAACCTTGGCCACAATCTATATCTGGAGATTCAATGACCACCTCTATCTCTTAATCTCCAAATGCCTTGCTTAACTCTTTCTTTATCACGTGACTCAGTCAACAAAGGTATCTCGTGATCTCTGAATGTTAAGCTTAACCATGGTTCTATTATGAGATTGGGCGACAAACCTTATTAGCCAAATTGTTGAATGCTTTGCTTGACTTGGGTTTTATTCTAAGATTAAGTGATGGCCATAGATCTTGAAAGCAATCGGTGGTTGTCGCTAAGTTGCTTAATCTTTAGGTCATTTTCATTTTAATCACAAGATTCAGCGAATGTTGTATTCATTGAATCTCCCAAAGTCTTAGACATTAATCATTTTATTCTGAGATCAAGCGACTAAGGAAAATATACCTTTATCACCGCTTTGTCACCGAATCGTTGAATACTTAGGGGCTTTACTAACTAATTATAAGATTGCACGAATGCCTTATTCACTGAGTCGCCAAATGATTAAGAACTTAGCCATCTTTTCCTGAGATCCAATGACTAAGGAAACTTTCACTTTTAATAAACTTTGTCTCTAAATCGCCAAATCATTTTGTCAGAGCTACTAAAATCAAGTGAACATGAGACTACTGCTTAGTCGCTGAATCGCCAAATACCTTATCATCGGTCCAGTCCACTGTGAGATTAAAATACCACCGTTGATTTTGAACACAATCAACAATCCTCATTGAATTGCCAGAAAACCTAAGACTTGACTGTCCAATTCAGCGATTAAGAGATAACCGATGCACCAAGTCACTGAATGTTATGAGAAAACTGCCAAAGATTAAGAGATTGGGAGATCACATAGTCACTGAATCGCTGAATGAAAGACTAACCATGGTTTAAACTGGGAGATTCAGTGACCAAAGGAAAACTAACAGGAAAGGTGACATAGAACATTAATCTAAGATTCAGCGAACACCTAAGGGAAAGAAAGACCATGTGCATAATTGAAAATCTTAAGTGGCCAAAAAGGTAACGTGAAAATATAAAGAACTAGGGAAAACTTAAGATATTCCAAAGGATTAACCCTACCATGGGCAAAAAGACCTAGGGCAAGGATATACAAGTAGAGGCACAATAGATTTTGAAACTTTCAAACCTCAGACTAGACAAATACACTTGCAATGACATCGAAGAAGGCCAAAACAAAGTTCTGAAGCAACACTCTCAAACAACCGGAAAATTACCCAACATACCCTGAGTCACACAAGTGGCCTATAGAACAATGGAACTATCAAGGTGGTGGTCTAGGACCTAAAGAAGGTGGTGCAAAAGATCTAATGGAAGCCTCACAAAATCCAAAACATCGAGGCCTTGGATTCAATACCTCTCGCCTGGATATACAAGGCTTCAATACCACAAATGGGGGCACTAATTTGCCCAATGTTACCCTCCTAAATATCTAGGATGAAATCATGGAAGTCGAAGACATCCCTAAAGAGGAAGAGAAGAAATCTTGCAATGATATATTCGATGATGAAACCTTCCTAGGAAATTATGTCCTACACCAACTTGTCATCAACCTTATCAACCTCCCCCTCACCCATCCCAAACTCATAGACTGGGACCAACCAAGCATTGCACACATCGATGAGTTCCGAAGAGAAAAATTTCTCCTAAGATTCATGGGAGCATCAAACCAACAGCCAAAATGAGGGTATGAATCAGCATATGTCTACAATCTCGACCCCAAGGGATACTTCATGGAAGAGGAAGTCTTTAGCCGCAAAATAAAGAATAAAACAAAAAAGAATGAGTCTTTTTGTGAAAACCCCTCTAGGGAACATTTTGACAATAAAAAAGTAAAAACAAAGGGCTTATCTTCTAGTGAAAACCTCTCCGAGGTTCTAGAAGATGAATACTTGCCTCTTCCTCCTATCCATGATTACAAACCCAAGTAGTCATCCATACTAATTGAAGACAGAAAACTAGTCAACTTGGGGACCAAAGAATGTCCAAGAATAACATACATCGCAGCATCTCTGACTGAAGGCAAAGAAGCAGATTTCATAGGACTCCTCCAAGAAGCAACCATAAATTTTGCATGGTCATATGCTCACATGCCGAGGCTAAAACCAAACTTAGTTGTTCATCACCTTGCAATGGACCCAAGTGCAAACCAAACAAGCAGAATCTTCGCAAGATCCATCCCAAGGTAGTCTTACTAGTTAAAGAAAAACTCAAAAATCTCCTATAAGATAAATCATCTGAGTTATCAATTACTCAGAATGGATCTCCAACATGGTACTAGTAACCAAGCCATCAGGGGAAATCGGTATCTGCATAGACTTTAGAGACTAGAACAAAGCATGCCCAAAGGATGATTTCCCCCTGCCAAACATAGACATGATCGTCAACCTCATAACTGGTCATGAAATGTTATCACTCATGGATGGATTCTCAGGATATAATCAGATCCATATAGTAGAGGAGGACCAGCAAAAAACAACATTCACAACACCATGGGGCACCTTTTATTACAATATGATGTCATTTGGGTTAAAGAATGCAGGAGCCACATATCAAAGAGCCATAACAGCCATATTCCACAACATAATACATAAGATACTCGAAGACTATGTGGATGACATTCTAGCTTAATCAAAGACATGGTTGGAACACCTTGACATTCTTGAGCGTGTGTTCGATTGTCTACATCACTATGGCTTGAAATTGAACCCAAAGAAGTGTGCCTTTGGCTTAACATTAGGTAAGCTATTGGGGTTCATTATATCACAACAAGGCATTAAGATTGATCCGAAGAAAGTCAAGGCCATAATGGACATGCCTCCTCCCTGAACGCTCAAGAAGCTAAGGAGCCTACAAGGAAAGCTACAGTCTATCTGTAGATTCATATCATAGCTAGCTGACAAGTATCAATCATTCACACATCTGCTTCGCAAAGATAGAAACTTCAAGTGGGACCCAATCTGTCAATGAAGTTTTGAAAAGTTCAAGGAATACTTGGCCAACTCACCCATCCTTATACCACCAACACCAGGATGTCCCCTCATCTTGTACATTTTAGCAACCACTACAGCACTGGGGGAACTAATGGCACAGCTTGACGATAATGGAAAGGAATAAGCCATTTACTACATTAGTCGAGTAATTGTTGCGTATGAGTTAAACTACTCACCCATGGAGAAATCATGTCTTACAGTGGTTTTTACCACTCAAAATATTTGGCATTACATGTTAAGTCACACCATAAAGCTCATTTCCAAAGTAGACCCACTTAAGTACCTTCTCTCAAGAACAACACTTATAGGCTGAATGGCAAAATGGGTTATGCTTCTAAGTGAATTTGACATCCAATACATAGACAAAAAAGCAATAAAGGGGTAGGTCGTTGCAGATCAACTAGTTGAAGCACCCCTAGTAGATGTATATTCATTGGTAATGGAATCCCCTTATGAACATCTATGCATGATCGAAGAATAGCCGACATGGAAGCTATACTTTGATGGATCTTACACATCTCATGGATCAGGAGCGAAAATCCTCTTCATCACACCTCAAGATGACTATATCCCGAAGTCATTCAAATTGGGATTCCCCTGCACCAATAACATTGTAGAATATGAGGTCCTCATCTCCGGCCTCAAGACAACTATCTAATGGAATATCGCAAAACTACAAGTGTTCATAGATTCACAGCTCATCATCAAGCAGGTCCTGGATGAGTTTCAAGTGAAGGACGATAAGCTATTACCCTACAAGGAATTGGTAGACAAAATGAAAGAGAAATTCCTAAGCCTACAGTTCACACAGATATCTAGGATATAAAACAAAGCTACATACGCCATGGAAACTATCGGTTCTTTACTTGAAATCCCTCGAGATTCAATGTAGTACAAATTCTTAGTCGAGTAGCTACATACATCCACTTACAAGAATGTCGATTCTGAAATGGTGTACATTTTGGTTGGTCCCCAGTCCCCATGGTACCATGACATCCATGCTTATCTAAAAAATAGTATCATATCTCCTCACCTCACAAATACCCAACATTAGAACCTTATTTGCAGAGCTTCCCGCTACACTCTTGTAGCCAATACCCTATATTGTCATGGATATCATAACATCCTCTCTCGATGTTTATACTTGAATAAGGTCATCCTAGATTTATAGGAGGTTCATGTTGGAATCTGTGGTGCCCACACGAGTGGCATGGTCCTAGAAAAGTAGGTGCTCGGAGCCAGGTACTATTGGCCAACAATGTAGCATGATGCATGTGAGTTTGTAAAGAAATGTTTGTCATGTCAATAACATGCTAATTCGATCCATATTCTAGCACAAGACTTGCAACCCATTGTGCCACCATGGCCTTTTTCATGTTGAGGCTTTGACCTCATTGGTAAGATCACTCCCCTTTCCTCGAATGGACATAAGTATATCATAACTGCCACTAAATACTTCACAAAATGGGTTGAAGAAATTCCACTCACCCTCACCATTGGTATTCAGATATCTAATTTCCTCCTTTACCACATCATTTGCCGCTACGGTATCCCTTCCACCATTTTCACAGATCACGACACACCATTTGAAAACCAACACATGCAAGATATGTGTGTCATATTTCACATCCATCACCATTTTTCCATCACCTATTTTCCCCAAGGAAATGACCAAGATGAGGCAACCAAAAAAACCTTTTTGAAAATACTCAAAAATGTTGTCAATGATTCTGGTCATGACTGGCACCTTCAAATCAATCCCACCCTCTGGGCATACCGCACTTCTTTCCACACTCCCACAGGCACCACCCCATATTCCCTTGTATATGGTGTCAAGGCTATCTTAACAATTTAGGTCAAGCTACCTTCATTGCACATGTCTATGAAAAATTATACCACTAATGAAGACTATCGCATAGTACACCTCACCCAACTGGACCTGTTAAATGAGAAGAGGCAATGAGCTTATGATCATCTGGTTGTGTACCAGAATTGGCGTAAAAGGAGCTACAACAAAAAGGTCCATCTGAGGAAATTCCATGAGGGTGACATGGTCCTTAAGGAGAATCAAAAAGTGCAAGTGGCTCAAGAAAAGAAAGGCAAGTTTGAACCTACTTGGTTGGGTCCTTATATTGTCATCGTATGTTTTGGCTTAGGAGCCTATTAGTTGTTTACACCTAAAGGGGATCCCCTACATGATCCCATCAATATCATCCATCTAAAGTGGTTCTATGCTTGAAATACCTCCTATGTATTTGAAAAATCCATAAAAATTATAAAATGTCCTGAAAAATCATAGTCTTGGTGAAAAACTGGTAAATAGGCACCTCGATGATAACAAAAAAAATCAAAAAATTAAAAAAATTAAAAAGATAAAAAAGTATAAAGAGAAATAATCATTCAACAATGAAAACTTGGTAATCAAGCATCTTGAAAAAGTATGTTGGTGAAAACTTGGAAATAGGCACCATACATAGTGGATTGTGTCATTATCTATCAAACTCCCATATCTCCCACCCCCCTCACTCACTCCTCACCATCTTCTCCAAATCCTTGTCCCCAACCTATACTCCCAAGGTGTTCTCTTATCAAGTCATTACTATCATTCATCCTGAGCTTCATATGTATATTCCTTGTATAGAGAGATCTTCTCCCTGCATCCTAAGCCTTGTATATATCGTTGTCACTGTTGACCTATCCTAATTCGTAGGATTTTGTACATATTTGTTGTATACATTTATCATTCCTTTTTGTACTATATCATCGCATCTCGTTGTGCATATCCTTGCCCATCCTATAGAATTGTGATCAATTGGTTTATCTCCCCAAGCCTTGTACTTCAGCAAGTTCCTCAGTCGCGATCCTTGATTAAGTGATTATCTCAACTTCATTTTTTGCCCCTCAACACACAATTTTTCAGCGTGAATCCCTTATAGACTACAACTGATTGAATATCTTAAGGAAGAGTTTGACAACTAATTGGATACTTCAAAGACAATGATTGATGATCACCGAGCCACAAAGGTATATGTGACACATTAAATCAGTCAATATATTGTCATTGATGTCAACTAGTTTTGACTGTACTTATCATGATAGTTAAAAATATATGAAGAATGAAATAATGATGAAAGAATGAGATATTAACATGAAGATGAGATGTATGAGAAAGATATGGATATGGTATTCATTAGGTAAATTATTGATGAGTCTATGGCATTATGTTAGTGATTTGATTGTATTACATAATTTTGTTATGGATTGAAGATCAAGAATGAACAAGTTTGTGGACGATAAACGAAGAACTTAGTATACACAAAGTTGAAATAGTGTATACCAAGTACAGTGTTAACTGAGTTAGAAGTCACCAACACA
This sequence comes from Chamaecyparis obtusa, assembly GCA_027943335.1. Lineage (NCBI taxonomy): Eukaryota > Viridiplantae > Streptophyta > Pinopsida > Cupressales > Cupressaceae > Chamaecyparis > Chamaecyparis obtusa. The sequence continues at coordinate 684,048 of BSBK01001821.1, read as the reverse complement.
TCACGGTATTGACCGAGTGAAAGAAATAAATAGAAAATATGATTTCCGACTAAAAATGATGAGATGGACAAATATGGATGATTCTGAGGTTAAAGATAAAGTTTGTTATGAGATCAAACGGCTGATAAAATTCAAGGATGATTGAATGATGGAGAATGAAACGTTTTATAGACACAAGTTCTGAGGAAGGTTAAAGCGACAAAATCAACAATGAAGATTAAGATGTAAAATATGTTTATAAAAGGAGAAAAGAGATTCATAATTAATTTTGGAATGCATGTGAGGAGATTGCATTCATGTGAAGCTGGTCAAATAGGTTGAAGACGGAACTGAAAAATTCTGTAGACAACACCAAGCGTCAGAGAAAGGAATTAACCAAGCATAACACAGTTGGAGGATACAAAGAAATTGAATTGAGTATATTGGCCAAAGATATTTTGAGCTTAGCATGGATATGAAAATATGCAAAAGAAAGTTGTATTTGAATCAGATCATTTACTGTTGCATTCTAACCATTGCTAGAAATAAATCTCTTAACCGAGTGGTACTTAACAGTCTTTATATTTTATTATGACATTCAATGAATGTTGATTGTTTTCATGTTGACCTCATAGTGAATGTTTGGTCACGGAGAACTGTTAGTGATAAATCCTCTAACCAAGTCACACCTTATAGTGTGTTATTGTAACCTTTAATAGGGTTGGCTCTTAATTGAGTTCACATCAGAAGAGTGAAATTATTTTTGGGTTACCGGTCCTAGGTGGTTTTTCCCCTAACATGGTTTCCATGTTAAAAATCAAATTGTTATATTTGTATGGATGTGATGATTTATTATTTTTCTTTACACATTACTATAAGTATATGCACAAGTTAATTTACTATTATTTGGTAGATGAACAGAAAGGCACAATTAAAGTTTTACCAAGTTATTTAAATGATTTGAAAGAATTTTTTATACATCAGGGAGTATGTGGGACTATAGGATAACTAGACTTAACTGATTCACCCCCCTCTTAGTTATCTAACAATTGGTATCAAAGCAAGAGTACTTGAAGGAAAATTTTGAATGACTTAAGTAAAAGATCACAAGATGTATAAGAGAGAGGTGTCAAAGTTGAACAAAGACAACTTCTCAACATGGAAAAGCAGGATGAAGTTATATCTATCAGGGATTGGAGATTATACATTGTACTATTGCAAAATGAGTTTATCTTACCCACTGGTACTTTGACTGTTGACCAGATGAAAGAAAGACATGAACATAATGCTATGATGATTGCTATTGTTTTTTCTTTATTAAATGTTGAATTTGAAGACATTAAGACATGTAAAACTACAAAACAGATGTGGGATAAGCTTGCACTCGTTCATGGAGGAGATGTGAATGTGCTAAGGGCCAAAGCTAAAAGTCTAAGAGGAAAGTTTGATGACATGAAGATGAAAGAAGGTGAAAACATCACTCAGTACAACAATCGAGTCAAGGAGGTTGTGAATTCTATCGGAGGAGCAGGTGGAACTATTGATGAAGACATTGTGGTAAGTAAAATTCTCATAACCTTGTTCCCTACCTATGCTATTAGAGTCTCTACAATTCATGAAATAAGAGTTGCTCCTAGTAATAATATTTCACTTGATAGTCTAATTGGTAGATTGACTGCATTTGAGCTTAATAATTATGACAATAGTATTGTACCTACGATAGAATTTGCATTTATGTCATCTCTGAAAATTGGAAAATCAAGTAGTAGACATAAGATAAGAAATGAACATGATAGTGAAAGTGAAGAGGATGAACTTGATGAACTTGAAGCATTAATGGCTAGAATATTACAAAAAGGCAAAGGAATATATAGAGGTAAACTACCCTTGGTATGTTTTAAATGCAAAGAGATTGGTCATATTGCTACAAGATGTCCTGATAGGAAAGAAGATGTGAAAACAAGAGAAACATTTAATGAAAGGAAGAATGACAAAAGAGATAACCGAGATCACAGAGGCAGCTGATAGTATCACAAGAGAGACAACCGAGACTACAAAGATAAAGGCAATAAGGCATGTTACCTAGTTGAAGATGAAGACGATGACACCAACACCGAGACTGATGAAGACATAAAAGTGGTATTTGTGGCTTTGAAAGAAGACTCCAAAGAAGAAGAAAGGTATGTTGAAACAACACTTATTTCTAAAGTTAACAAGAATGATACTTGAATTATTTATAGTGGTTGCACACATCATACATGACGGGTGATGAAGAGAAATTTGAATACCTTCAACATTATAATGGTGGATCTGTGAAAATGGGAAATGATACACCTTGTCAAGTAAAAGGAAAAGGGTCTATATTTCTTAATAATAAGATCAAATGTGAGAATTCATATTGGGTGAAAGGACTTAACTATAATATGTTGAGTGTAGCATAGTTGAATAATACAGGTCATCGAGTTGCATTTGAGAATAGAAAGATGAAGATCTATGATGAGACTGGAAAGTTGGTCGGTACTAGTGAACAATCAAAAGATAACTTATTCTATCTTGACAACACTGAAACTTCTTGTTTATTGGCTAAAAATGAAGATGTATGGTTATGGCACAAAAGGTTATGTCATGTGAGCTTTGACAACATGGTCAGTAAGAAAAAGAGAGTTAGAGGTTTACCGAGCATATCTAAACCCAACCATGTGATGTGCAAACAATGTCAAATGGGCAAGATGTCAAAGTCTAGTTTTAAGAACAAACACCACTCATCTAATGCTATTTTGGAGCTAGTTCATACTGACTTGTGTGGTCCTATGAGAACTCGGAGTTATTATGCAAAAAAATATTTTATCTTATTTGTTGATGATTTCTCTAAGATGATGACTGCCATTTTCTTAAAATAAAAATCTGAAGCTTTCAAAATGTTTAAATGGTATAAAGTAAAAGTGAAAAAAGAAAGTGGTAAGGAAATGAAATACTTAAGGTCAGATAGAGGTGGTGAATTTATTTCTGATGAGTTAACTATTTTTTGTAATGAGCATGGAATTAAGAGACAGGTATCTGCACCGAGAACACCCCAGCAGAATAGGATTGCTAAAAGGAGGAATAGATCAATTGTTGATTGTGCTAGAACATTGATGATTGAAAAAAATGTTGCACAAATGTACTAGAGAGAACCTGTTAGTACTGTTATTTACACACTGAACTGAGTTCAACTGAAGAAAGAATCAAACAAGACACCTTATGAATTATTGTATGGTTACACACGTAATGTGAGTTATTTTAGAATATTTTGAAGTATATGTTATATTTTGAAAGATGACAGAAATGATAAATTTGATTCAAAAGGTGATGAAGGAATATTTCTAGGATATTCTACTAAAAGAAAGGCTTATAAATGTTTGAACAAGGCTACTAACAAGATGATTAAAAGTGCAAATGTGAGAGTTGATGAGTTTGCATAAAAGAATGATGAAGAAAGAAAAAAGGAACTGAAATACTATGGTAGATTTGTTTATATTGAAGAACCTGAAACTAAACCCTAGCAACAGTCTGGCGTTACTGAGCAATAGGATAATGCTACCAAGCAACAACCTTTACAGACCAAGAATCAACAAATAATGACTGATGAAGATAATGATCATGCATCGAGTGGAAAACACATTGAAGAACAGGGATCTAAACCTGTACTTGCAAGATATGTGAGGAGACAACATCCACAAGATCAGATAATTGGAGATTAAAGAGCTGGAATGATGACATGAATTAAGTTGAGAAACAACACATGTTTAGTTTGTGAATTTGAGCCTAAAACTGTTAGAGATGCACTGGAAAATGATGAATGGATTAAGCCAATGAATGAAGAGATTGAACAAATACAGAAAAACAAAACATGGACATTGGTACCAAGACCGAAAGACAAGAATGTGATTGTAACCACATGGATATTCAGAAACAAATTGAATGAGAATGGAGATGTCACAAGGAAAAAAGAAAGACTAGTTTGCAAAGGTTATGCACAAGAAGAGAGAATTGACTATTGAGAAACTTTTGCACCCGTTGCTAGACTTGAAGGAGTAAGAATACTACTAGCATATGTTGCTTACAAAGGATTTAAAGTTTATCAGATGGATGTTGAATTTGCATTTCTAAATGAGATACTTGAGGAAGAGGTATACATTGAACAACCTGAAGGTTTTTTTTATCCTAATCAGAGGAACATGGTATGTAAGTTGCACAAAGCATTATATGGACTAAAACAAGCACCAAGAGCATGGTATGAAAGACTAAACTCTTATCTAATAAGTATTGGATTTGTTAGAACAAGTGACAACAACAATTTGTATTTGAAAAGTGAAACTGATGGCAAGATTCTTATTGCTGAAATTTTTGTTGATGAAATCATATTTGGAGGACATGATAACTTATCCAAATCTTTTGTTGATTAAATGAGGAAATAATTTGAAATGTCAATGTTTGGTGAGATCAAATTTTTTCTTGGATTGTAAATATTAGAGCAGAAGGAAGGCATATACATCACACAATCAAAGTACATCAAAGAAGTATTGAAGACATTTGATATGGAAGATTCAAAACTAGTCGGTACACCTATGGTCATTGGATGCAAACTAACAAAGGATGACAAGTCAACCAAGGTAAATCAAACCTTGTATATATCAATGATTGGCAAATTGATGTATGTTGTGCATAGTAGACCATATATTACACATGCAGTTGAAATTGCAACTAGATTCTCTACTAATCCTAAAGAATCACACATGACTATTGTGAAAAGAATTTTGAGATACTTGAAGAACACTGAAAACTATGATTTATGGTTGTAGACTAGGATTTGAGTGTGCACCTAAACCTGTTTTGAAGGCCAAAGACAAACAAACGTCATAGCATATAATCAAATCAAGTTTAATGGTAAACAAACTAAAATCAAAGCCACCTCAGTTTAAGCCTAAAACGGATGCGCCCATGCACCGTTTGATATGCTTGGATATAGATGGATGTGGGTGTGCAAACTCAAGCACTTGGAGCATGCAAATTAGGATGATTTGAGGATCAAGAAGACCCAAAATGACACAAAATAGGTATGAGAAACCTATTTTGCCTCAAAGGCCTCAAGAACACACAAATATGCAAAGCTAAAAGATGAACTAAGATTGATTAAACAAGAAATGAATCTATGTTAATCCAATTAAGCTAATTTAGATGTGATTTAAGCTTGAAAATGATCTAAAATGATGAGTTTATGCTTATGCTAGAATGAAAATGGCATTATAACTTTGCTATTGAGTTTGAGAGTTGAAAGATGAGAGAGGATTGTTTGCTCAAAGAAGTGAGGCTATTTATAGGAAAAGGGAAGGTCTTGGGTTAAAAGGATGAGTCAGAGTTAGGGCTAAGGTTAGGGTTGAGTCAAGGACAAGTGTCCTGACAAGTGTCAAGGGAGGATTGAGTTGAAAGTTTGAGGGCATGTGTACAATTTGGTAAATGTGCCCAAGGCCAAGAGGTGGCAAGGAAGGGATAAGAAGGTCTTAAATGCATAATGAATGCATGTAAGAAAGATAAGGAAGGCTTAAATGCATCCTTAAATGCATTTGTAAGAGGTGGCCAAAGAGGTGGCAATCCTTGTTGACTAAGGAGGATGACTAAGAGGAGGTTAGCATAAGTTTTGGTAAACCTTTTGCTAATGGAATGTGACAAGATTAGAAAGGGGATTAGGATTAGGATTAGGAGAAAGGGATGGGCAAGTGGCTTTTGGTGAGATTTAGATATTTATTAAAGGTAAATTTAATAAATATTAAATATCTAGGCTTAGGGTTTGAAGGGACTAGATTAGGGATTTAACCCATTTAGAGGAAGGTTTAGGACTTTCTAGAAGAGTTTAGTGCTCTTTAAAATTTTGGCCAACTTTGGGATAAAAAATAAATTAATTTATTTTTGAAGTTTTTGGTTCAATTTATTAATTAAATAATTAATAAATTAGGGATAATGTCCAAATGACATTTTTAGGCTAGATTCCTTAATTAAAGATTTTTAATTAAGAGAGAGGGATTTAATGTCATAAAAATAAATTAATTAATTAAATAAATAATTAATTAATAAATGATGATGTCATCAAGGATTTTCAGAAAACAAAAATAATTTATTTTCTGAAGGATTTTTCGGTGTCTACATTTTGCCCCTCTTTGATGCGATGCCGCAAGTGGCATGGCGTCAAAAATAAGAAAATAAGATGCCAAGGCTAGAATCAGAAGAAGAGGGTATGACGCCCGGGTGGACTAGAAGAAAGAGGATACATGCCCCGGTGGGATAAACTCATGGAAGATGCACCCAGTGGGACAAGGAGAAAGAGGGATTACGCCCTGGGACAGAGTGTGCCCGGCGGGATGAGGAAGGAAGGGCCTAGGAAGAAAGGGGAGATAAATAACCTCACTTCTAAGAACAAATATGGATGATATGCAAGATGAGATGGAAATACAAGATGCAAGATGCAGCTATATGCAAAGATGCAAGATTAATCTATATGATAAATGCAAGGGACCAGATAGCTCCAAGTGCAAAACGGGAGTGCACAACCTAGATTTAATATAGCTATGTTAGAGACCTGCCAAGGATACTGGGATCACGAGGCCTGTCAACAACGTCGCAGAGGACTGACAAGGACTGACGCTAAACAAACACACAGGGTTGCCCCAACATCACACATGAAGCGCAGAGGCGACATGGCGGAACCGATGCTGAAGGAACCACAAACACACAACTGACTCACAGGCAGAAGCGAAAGATCAAAAGACCTTGCCCCAGATTATCCGCACACGCAGCACACCGTGATATAAAGAATCGTGGTGACCCTGGTGGGATAAAGAGAAGCCAAAAAGATTAACAAGACCCAAAGGACAAAAATCCAAGATCAAAATGAAAACTCCAAAAAGACATCCTTTGCCAAGGAGAGAGATTAGGTTTGATTGATGGTGGGAAGATTGGTCGGACAGGAGGAACGATATATCCTCAAGGACTAGGATGGAAGATTAGGTCGGACAGGAGGAATGATATATCCTCAAGGACCCATGGGTTGGTGAGAGAATAAATGTAGTTGTTCGCTGGCAAAAGCTGAAGTTCAAGGAATAATCAGGATGAGCAAGGATAAGTCGACAATTGATGTTGTTGAAGCACAAGGCTCGAGTGGGACTAAAAGTTTTCTGAGGCTGGGGGTGGGACAAGATATTTCTGATCAAATGCTGCTGTAGGACGGACAAGGACTAAGACAAAGGATGGGTCCTAAAGACACAAATGTACAAATGAGCTTAGGTGGAGACACGACTGACACTTAGGTACAAGACACTGGATAGGATGTACAAAGAACCTGGGGGTGAAGCTGACAACTTCAAAGATATGCAAGATGATGCCCCAGTTGGGTTGGAAGGCCAAGACGGACTAGCGATGGATGATGCGTCCTGAAATGACACGGATTTGGGAAGAACATATCCCAATGATGATGATTGGATCAAGATCAAGGCTTGCTACAAGATGAAGGATGCGATTTCATCAGTTAGCTTGATCTTGGATGTTGGATAGCTAGAAGAGATGGATAGGTTGGGAAGATTGCTAGCAAGGTGTGGATAGGGATGAATGGCATTGGATTGCAATGAGGTTGGCCTATAGCTAGATACCAATGACAAGAGAAGATACTAGGTGTTGGAAAGATGGAGGAAAAATGCTGAGGATGGGGAGGATGGAACTGCTAGAAGATTTGGATGGAGGAAGATTCGGGGAGATTGGATGGTGGAACTGCTAGAGGATTTTGAAGATGGAAAAGCTGCTTGGAGGATGAAAAGCTAGTGGAAGATGGAAAGCTGGTGGAAGATTACCAAGTGTCAACAAAATGAGCTGCTGTTTTCCCAATGGAGGATCAGTGATAGGATTGCGTCAACCTAGGATAGACTGATGATCTTCGGTCAACTGGATTCTTGTCAATACAAGCCAATCTCTTGCTCGAGATGATAAGGCTATGCAAGGACAAGGTTTTGATTTCTTTAAGACAACACGTTGTGCCAAAAAGAGGATGATTTCTGATTTAGGATAAGGGATGGAAACAACTCAAAGGGTTGGAACACGATAATGCTTGTGGATTTGGTGCTCTAGATTTTGGTGCAAAAGATGGTGAATTTGCTTTCTGCTATGGATGGTGGATGTTGGATTCTGATAAAGGATATGGGACGCTGAGTTGGTTTGCTGGTGGATCAAGATAGAGGATGCTGGAGGAACTGCTGATGGATTAAGATAGAGGAGTGCTGGAAGGATTGGATGGTGGTTGGTTTGGATTTGGATAGAGAAATTGCTGAGGATTTTGGGAGATGGAAGATTCGGATTTGGATAGCCTCCAAGGAATACGTCACCAAGGAAGAGGATGCCCCCTGTTTAAGATAGTTCATGTGTTTTAAAGGCATGGTGTATGCTTGGACGGAAGATATGCCAACAAGAGGATGAGGAAGGATGGAAGCTAGGATGAAAGGATTGGATAGAGGATATGTAGTTGAAAGGTGCAATGGATGCCAAGGAGGTGCCCAAAAGCATGTACATCTGATAGTCTCTGTTTGTCATCAAGATCCAATGGAAAATGAAGGAAGTGAGAGACAAAAGGGGATGGAGGACATGTTGGATAAGAGGTGATAGAAAGGAAGCCCCTAACTGCAGAAAGGAATTAGGGGGGGGCACTACACATGGCGCCTGTTTGCCAGGTTTTCACCATGGTACTTGTCCAAGGTGCTTGAATTGCCAAGTTTTCACCAGAGGATGAATGTTTTTCTCTTGATTTTTGCTTTGTTGATAATTTGCTCCTTTGATTTATCCAATTTTTATGGATTTTTGTGTTTTTTCCTTGACTTTGTGCTGATCTTGCTGATTTGTCGCTGAGCTTGTGCTAATATGCATTGATACTTCTGATTTTGTTTGGATGTGTTGCTGATTCGGTGCTGATATGCACTGACATTTTGATTTGTTGCTGAAGCTCTGATTTAATGCTGTCGTGCTTGCTGATCAGCTGATGTCGTCGTTTTGGCACTTCCTCTTGATTAGATGGTGACCTTTTGATTTGTCACTGATATTCTGATGGTGTTGCTAATTCTTTGATTGGATGTTCCCTTATGATTTGATGATGGCCCTGCTGTTTTTGATTTTGCACAGATATTTTTGATGTTATTGCTAACTCTCTGATGTGGCGCTGAGTTTTGTGCTGATTTTGGTGCTATCATGCGATTTGATGTTGATCTTCTGAGAGATTCTTCACTGATTTTCTGATGTGGATTGCTGATTTTCTAATGTTGCCGGCTTGTCATGGGGATCCATTGCTAGATGATGGACGACAAGCTTAAGATCACACCTAGGCATGTGCATATGACCATGCACAGTTGATAATTGACTCCTCGGAGCAAGGCACTTAAGGTCATGATTCACTTTCTGTCAGGTTAACCTCCATGTAGATGAGCCACAAACATCATTCTGTATCCAAGTTGATTTAGCTTGGTTTCTGCAATGTTGATAGGGAACTATCATGTGTTGTTATCCCAGATAGGAGGAAGAGGCAAAGCTCCATCTTCTAGCGCTTGAATTGCCAAGTTTTCACTAGAAGATACGCCCTTTATTTTTACTGTTTTGGAATCAAAATGTGCCCCAGAAGGGTTTTCACATAAAGACTCATGATTTTGCCTTTGCTTTTTTAATTTTTGCGACTAAAGCTTGCCTCTTCCCCAAAATATGCTTCTGTTTTAAGCTGATAGGCATATGTTGATGCTAAAGCCTGATTGCCTGTTGACTTTGCTGATTTCTCTAATTTGTCATTGATTTCCCTTTGCTGTTTTAGATGTGCTGACTAATTTGTGCTGACTTTCCTCACTGATTTCTTCTGATTGTGTGCCTGGATGTTGGTACAACTGTAGCAGGATGGGGGGGATCATGCAAAGTCATGGATTAGATGGGGGAGATGGGAAAGATGGTGGTAGAAAGTGTTTGGATGGAAGGATGGAAAGTGATCAAGATAGGGGGATGTTGTCAGGATCAACATTGGCACATGTTGCGAGGAAGATGGATGATTGGATGTGGAAGATAGTGATAGATGTGATGGAGGATTTATGCTAGAGGATGGAGGAGATGGAGGGGAAGATTGAGGAGCTGGGAGATGGGCAACGTTGGATGCCATTGTGGATGTTTTTGTTAGATGGATTACATCTTTTTTCTTTGGGATCCACATCATTTTTGTTTTAGCTTTAGTGTGCCTTTGCGGCCATTGGTGGGCATCAGATTGTGCTTTTTCTTTGCTAGGCCTTTGTGGCCATGTGATAGATTTTTCTTGGACTTTGCTAGGTTTTCGGAGCCATTGGGGTGCTTTAGCATGCCTGATTGGCTCTTTGCTGGGCCTTTGCGGCGCATTTGATTGCCTGATTGGAGCTTGCATTGATTGACCATGTCGATTAGATTGGACATGGTAATCGTCATTACGCCTTTGCAACCATTGGGATGCATTAGATTTGGCATTTGCTTTGATGGGCCTTTGTGGCCAGTGGTTTGCTTTGGCTTGCTTGATCGGATTTTGCTTTGATTGTGCATGTAGATTAGACTGGACATAACAATCCTGGGATTTTTGTGGATTTTTCCCTTTATTCATGCGCAATATGGCATCCAAGTTGCGAGGAGCATTGGGAGGAATATGAGGAGTTGTCTGGGATGGAGGAAATTTGGATGGAGAGATGGAAGGAGATTGGTAGATAGGATATGTGGACATGTGCCGTTGTTGATCTTGACTAGGGATGCTTGGATGTTGGATGAAAGGCTGAGTAGGATAAGATGGAGGATGATATTTTGGGATATAAGGTCCCAAAATGGATTTGCTAGGTAATGGAGATGCGCTGAAAGACTTTGGGACATAGGAACCCAAAATGGATGGGGAGGATGAAGGAGGAATATGATAGGTTGTCCCTTATTGTAACGATGGAGGAGGAGGAATTGCATTGTGGGCTCTGAAAGATGTTTTGTTGGTTTTGAATGGATGTTTGAACTTTGCCTTAGCTGTACCAACATTTTTGGATGAAGTACCTTTCGCTGATGTGGAGGGAGTGTCCTCTTCTGGTGTGCAACCAATTCCATAGCCTTTTGGATGTTTCTTACCTTGAATGGGCTATATATTTCCCTGTTCGTGAGTGCCAAGGCCTTTGCCTTGATAGTTCCATCTTTTCAACATTTTATCCAGAAAAGGATATTTCTGACTTGGGGTGAATGACAAACAGTCATTTTCTGGTTCTCTGATGGAAGATAGGAAGCTGATTTCTTCTTCTTCAAGTGGTTTGCCTTTGACAAATGTTAGTTTTCCAAGTGGATAGAGTGATGGCAGCTGTTTAGTTTGGACTGGCGGATCCTCAAGAGGAGAGGATAGGATGCTGGGATTTTGACTAGGATTGGGGGATGGTAAAGGAGCTTCAGTTGGAGAAACTAGGATGATAGGATCTTGGATTGGAGGAATTGGGATTGTAGGATTTTGGATCGGAAGACTTGGGATTGTAGGATTTTGGATAGGAGGTGATGGGAGAAGAGAAGGGATTGGATCTTGATTTTCTTCTGTGAGTAGTTCATCATGCTTTTGGCCAAGATCTTGATAGGATAGGATTTGTGTAGATAGAGGATTGGGGGATGTATGGATGGACTCTTCAGAGGGAGTGGATAGAAGGATTGGGAACTCTGCTGCTGGGGTGTCTGGAAGAAGGAAGAACTCTTCAGATGGTATGGATAAAAGGATGGAAGATCTTTCAGTTGCAATGGTAGGAAGAAGGGTGAACTCAATGAGGTTCTTCAAATATGCTTTGGGTAATGCCAGAAGGAGGCAGTGCTATTTGGATAGAGATTTTAGATGGAGGGGTCTCAACAATGCTGGGGGATGGAAGAAGATCATCGATTAGGATAGATGGAGGACAGATAACACATGGGAGTGCTAGATAGGCCACATCAACGATGGCTTCATATGAAGATTTGCTCAGCTCTTTTTTTCTTGGTTCTTCAACTTCTGGTGTGGGATTTGTTATTGGCTCTTCCTTGGGTTCTGTTATTAGTTTCCTTGGAGACTTTTGCGGTGAAGAAGAATTGGAAGGTGGAGGAGATGGGGAGCTTGGATGATCCCTACATGAAGGTGGGGATCGTGCCTGGGTAGATGCTTGCGAAGGAGGAGAGAAAGAAGGGAATACCCATGAAAAAGATGATTTTGAAAAGGGAGCTTTGGATTTTGCTTAAGGCGATGATGGTGCTGAAGAGGCAGGGCTAATGGCTTGAGGTACAAGTTTTGGAGTGGGTTGAGGGATGAACTCTGCTGGTGGGAAGAGACTTTTGGTAATGTGGTTTGGAAGAGAGGATGGTGGTTTGGGACAGGATGGAGGATTGGGGTTTGGAGCAGAAGATGGTGGTTTGAGACAGGATGGAGGATTGGGGTTTGGAGCAGAAGATGGTGGTTTGGGAAAGGATAGAGGTTTGGTGAAAAGGATGGGAGGACTAGAATCTTGGATTTCAGAATTTTTTGGAGGATGGGAAGATGGAGGCCTTAGATAGGGGAAGTAGCGTGAAGCGTTTCTAAGGGATGATGGCGATGGAGAAATGACCATAGCAGAAAGTGGAGGCCTGAAAGGAGCATATGGAAGAGGTGTAGGTTGCAGACAAGGATAAGTTGGGGATGGATAAGATACTGGGGTTGCTTTGCCAAGGACATGAAAAGGAGTGCTAGCCTTGCCAAGGACATGAAAGGGAGTGCTAGGAGATAAGCACGAAGGCATGGTTGGCTGGATTGGAGGAATGATGGAACGCTGGGGGTTGCTTGGAGCAAACTGGCTGAAATAGGCATCATGGTCTACAAGACCTTCATCATCATTAGGATCGATTGGACGGAGAGGAGAGATATCATAACCAAACTCATTATAGATTTGAGACATGCTGACTTTGCGAATGAGTTGGATAAGGAGGAAGGATGAAGATGGTTTGGAAGACTAAGACTCAGATTGGGATGACTGACGGAAGAAGACGGTTTTCTAGAAGAAGACAGACAAAGGGATGGGAGATGACCAAGTTTTGGGATGGCTGCTCTGATTGTCCTTCGAACCAAGTTATAGATCTGCTTGATGTTTTTCCATTGGCAAAGGATTTGATAAAAGCAATCTTCACAAAGGACAAAGCAACTTTGTGAGATACAAACAAGATAAAAGACTCTGATAAATGCTTTCGAAAAAGTGTATGTTTGACAAATGTTTTCATGGGTCTTTGACTGTCAAGCACTTCAAACAGATCTACCTAAGGAAGGTGAGTATCAAAATCGCTTGCCCACAGCTTGGTATCCCCTAGAAGGGAATACAAATGGTGAGTAATCTTGAGGCGACCCGGTAAACCCCTTGGAATCGGTCCTTGCACAAGGATTTTGATACTTTTGGATGTAGATAGGGTAGCCTCTAGTTTATCAGGTTTTTAATAGTTCCGTGGAGTCTCCATACCCAGTTATGTTGATCATCCGTGACTCACTTAAGAGCCTTGCCAATAATGTTGGGGGAGAGGAATGTTTACCATCCCCAGACACGTGTTTGGCACGAACGCCCGACGATTAGGAGATGTAAGCGATTCTTTTGGTATTCGCTTATTTGTATACCGATCAGGGGGGATACCGGTTTGAGGTCGTTCTCCGAGGAGGAAGCGCTTCTCCTTGGACAGGCCTCGCTAAAAGCAGAACAGGTGAACTTGTCCAAGTTCAAATGTTCCACGTTGCTTACTCTAACAAGGATTATGCAAGAATTGAAAAACTCCTACATGCACATCAAGTAGATTTTGTTCATTTTCTCAAATTTGATTAAGTGATGTTTGAATTTTGAAATGAAGACACTCGTGATTAGATTTTGATTTGTTCTTTTCCTCAAAATGTAAATAAATTGAACGTTTGCAAGTTCTTTCCTTTTGTGCATTCAAGATTTGATTAGCGAGTTGATTTAAGAACTTTGAAAAAGCTTTGTTTTATCCCTTAGATCACTCAAGATTGAATTTGTTTGCTTGCTTTGGAATTTACAACGAGATAGGGAATAGAGTTGTTCGTTTCCTTTTAGTGCATTCAAGATTTGGTTTGATTTTCAAATTGACAATGACACTCTAGGACCTAAGTTCATTTCCTTAATGTCATTCAAGATTTTATTTTTGACCTTTGCTGTAAAGAAATGAAAAACCAGTCCTAAGCAACTCAAGACAAAAAACCAAAAAGCGACACTGTCCAGCTTATAGGCGACGCTGGAAAGTTCAGAGGCGACACTTCATTTTTATAGGCGACATTCTGTACCTCAAAAGGCGACAGATAAAAATGCAGAGGCGTAATTTCTTTCGTCATGGGCGTGATTTCTTTACATGCAGGTGACAGACGAAGAATTCTGGGACGGAACAGAAGTTATCGATCACAGAAAAAACTCAGTTATGTAGGCGTGAAAATAGAGCTCATAGGCGTGATTTCTTTCCTCAAAGGCGTGATTTCATTGCAAGAAGGCGTGACTGGATTGTTTGTAGGCGACATTTCTTTTCGTGAAGGCGACATTTCTTTGGTTGAAGGCGACATTTCTTTGCTGTAGGCGTCATTTCTTTTCATGAAGGCGACATTTCTTTTGTTTCCTGCAAAATACAAGCATATAAAGTATAATCTTATCAAAATGATTGTGGTTTGCGTCCCACCGGGCGTGCCAGAATGTAGACTAGGATTTGAGTGTGCACCTAAACCTGTTTTGAAGGCCAAAGACAAACAAATGTCATAGCATATAATCAAATCAAGTTTAATGGTAAACAAACTAAAATCAAAGCCACCTCAGTTTAAGCCTAAAACGGATGCGCCCATGCACTGTTTGATATGCTTGGATATAGATGGATGTGGGTGTGCAAACTCAAGCACTTGGAGCATGCAAATTAGGATGATTTGAGGATCAAGAAGACCCAAAATGACACAAAATAGGTATGAGGAACCTATTTTGCCTCAAAGGCCTCAAGAACACACAAATATGCAAAGCTAAAAGATGAACTAAGATTGATTAAACAAGAAATGAATCTATGTTAATCCAATTAAGCTAATTTAGATGTGATTTAAGCTTGAAAATGATCTAAAATGATGAGTTTATGCTTATGCTAGAATGAAAATGGCATTATAACTTTGCTATTGAGTTTGAGAGTTGAAATATGAGAGAGGATTGTTTGCTCAAAGAAGTGAGGCTATTTATAGGAAAAGGGAAGGTCTTGGGTTAAAAGGATGAGTCAGAGTTAGGGCTAAGGTTAGGGTTGAGTCAAGGACAAGTGTCCTGACAAGTGTCAAGGGAGGATTGAGTTGAAAGTTTGAGGGCATGTGTACAATTTGGTAAATGTGCCCAAGGCCAAGAGGTGGCAAGGAAGGGATAAGAAGGTCTTAAATGCATAATGAATGCATGTAAGAAAGATAAGGAAGGCTTAAATGCATCCTTAAATGCATTTGCAAGAGGTGGCCAAAGAGGTGGCAATCCTTGTTGACTAAGGAGGATGACTAAGAGGAGGTTAGCATAAGTTTTGGTAAACCTTTTGCTAATGGAATGTGACAAGATTAGAAAGGGGATTAGGATTAGGATTAGGAGAAAGGGATGGGCAAGTGGCTTTTGGTGAGATTTAGATATTTATTAAAGGTAAATTTAATAAATATTAAATATCTAGGCTTAGGGTTTGAAGGGACTAGATTAGGGATTTAACCCATTTAGAGGAAGGTTTAGGACTTTCTAGAAGAGTTTAGTGCTTTTTAGAATTTTGGCCAACTTTGGGATAAAAAATAAATTAATTTATTTTTGAAGTTTTTTGGTCAATTTATTAATTAAATAATTAATAAATTAGGGATAATGTCCAAATGACATTTATAGGCTAGATTCCTTAATTAAAGATTTTTAATTAAGAGAGAGGGATTTAATGCCATAAAAATAAATTAATTAATTAAATAATTAATTAATTAATAAATGATGATGTCATCAAGGATTTTCAGAAAACAAAAATAATTTATTTTCTGAAGGATTTTTCGGTGTCTACAATGGTATAAGAAAAAAGACAATTTTGAACTGAAAGTTTACACTGATGCTAATTGGGATGGAAACATTGATGATAGAAAAAGCACTACTAGTGGAGCATTCTTTTTGGGAGAAAGATTGGTAACTTGGATAAGTAAGAAACAAGGATGCATTTCTCAGTCCACTACAGAAGTAGAATATGTTGTTGTTGTTAATTGTTTAAATATTGCATGTATAAAACAACTATTGGAAGGTATGAATGAGGAGATGATTGATCCAATGATAATCAATTGTGATAATACAAGTGCAATTAATATTTCTAAGAATCCAGTGTTGCATGCAAACACAAAGCATATTTCTATTAAGTATCACTACTTGAGGGAACAAGTTCAAGAAAAGCAACTTAGGTTGGAGTATGTGAAATCATAAGAGCAACTTGCTGATATATTTACTAAACCTTTACCGAAGGACAGATTTGAATACTTGAGAAGTAGACTAGGGGTCCATGCCCTATTTAATAGTCACTAAGGTCATATGAGGTTGCATCAACTTGTACTTTCTCAGAAGATCTAATGATGTTAATGCATAATGTTCACACTTTGGGATTCCTAAGGTTGTGAAAGTTGGAAGACAAGTTGAAACTGCATATCAGTACATGCAAGGTACTAGAATCTGAACTGAACAATAGAGATATTGATTTGGCTACTAAAGAGATAATTATTTTTTCTTTCTGACATTTCTATCAAAGGGAGAGAGATTAAATGAAATATTTATCTGCAAGGAGAGACTACATGAAGTAATTATTAGAGAGAGAATGAGAGAGAGATATCAGTTAGAACTCAAGCTAACCAAAAGGGAGAGTATTGATGTTGTGTAGTGATTAAACATATTAAATCCATAAGGTAGGGAGAGGTTACCGAGTTACACCATTTACATACAGAGTTGTAGACAGATGTTTGGTATTCTATGGAATATTTCATATTGTGTTGTTATCAATGTCAAAGGGAGAGATTGATAGACTAAAACTGATTGAATATCCTAAGGAATAGTTTGACAATTGATTGGATACTTCAAAGACAGTGATTGATGATCACAAAGCTACAAAGGTATATGTGACACATTAAATTAGTCATTATATTGTCATTGATGTCAACTAATTTTGATTGTACTTATCATGATAGTTACAAACATCTGAAGAAGGAAATAATGATGAAGGAATGAGATATTAACATGAAGATGAGATGTATGTGAAAGATATGGATATGGTATTCATTGGGTAACTTATTGATGAGTCTATGACATTATATTAGTGATTTGATTGTATTGCATAATTTTGTTATGGATTGAAGATCAAGAATGAACAAGTTTATGTGGTTGATAAATGAAGAACTTAGTATACACCGAGTTGAAACAGTGTACACCGAGCAAGTGTAGTGTATACCGAGTACAGTGTTAACCGAGTTAGAAGTCACCGACACATCGTGGTATTAACCCAGTGAAAGAAAGAAATGGAACATATGACTGTCGACTAAAGATGATGAGTTGGACAAATATGGATGATTCTGAGGTTAAAGATAAAGTTTTTTATGAGATCAAACGGCTGATAAAATTCAAGGATGATCGGATGATGGAGAATGAAACATATTACAAACACAAGTTTTGAGGAAGGTTAAAGCAGCAAAATCAATGATGAAGATTAAGAGGCAAAATCTATGGCTAGAAATAAAATAGTTTATTATGTCTATAAAAGGAGATAGAGATTCATAATTAATTTTAGAATGTGTGTGAGGAGATTGCATTCATGCGAAGATGGTAAAATAGGTTGAAGACATAACCGAGCAATTATGTAGACAACACCGAGCGTCAAAGAAAGGAATTAACCAAGTAGGTCAAAGTTGGAGGATATAAAGAAATTGAATTAAGTATATTGGCCAAGGGTATTTTGAGCTTAGCATAGATCTGAAAATTTGTAAAAGAAAGTTGTATTTGAATCAGATCATTTATTGTTGCATTCTAACCATTGCTACAGATAAATCTCTTAACCAAGTGGGACTTAATGTTTAGTCTTTATATTTCATTATGACATTCAATAAATGTTGATTGTTTTCAAGTTGACCCCATAGTGAATGTTTGGTCATAGATAAATGCTAGTGATAAATCTTCTAACTAGGTCACACCTTATAGTGTGTTATTGTAACCTTTAACAGGGTTGGCTCTTAACCGAGCTCACTTCAGAAGAGTGAAATTATTTTTGGGTTACCAGTCCCATGTGGTTTTTCCCCTAACAGGGTTTCCACATTAAAAATCAAAGTGTTATATGTGTATGGATGTGATGATTTGTTATTTTATTTAACACATTACTATAACTGGTTTGATCAGTATATGCACTAATAATTTACTGGTATTCACTAGATGAACAAAAAGGCACGGTTAAAGTTTTGCCAAGCTGTTTAAATGATTTGAAAGAATTGTTTTATACATCAGGGAGTATGTGGGATTGTAGGATAATTGGACTTAACCGATTCACCCCCCCCCCCCCCCCCCCCCCGCCCCCCCCCTCATTTATCTAACAATCTCACCCATAGGTCTTTGTAGG
The DNA here is from genome assembly GCA_027943335.1 of Chamaecyparis obtusa. Taxonomy (NCBI): domain Eukaryota; kingdom Viridiplantae; phylum Streptophyta; class Pinopsida; order Cupressales; family Cupressaceae; genus Chamaecyparis; species Chamaecyparis obtusa. The sequence continues at coordinate 665,403 of BSBK01001821.1, read as the reverse complement.
ATGCATCCTTCCTCATGTCTGACCTAATCTACCCATCATTCAATCAATCAATCCGTTAGTCGATCTCTTTTGGAAAATGATGTCTTTTGGATTTATCACTTTGATTTTGGTTTGTCTCTTTTGTTCTTGTTAATCTTTTTGAAGGCTTCTCATTGTTCCTCTCCTCAAGGTCTCCACGGTCCTTTATATCATGGTGCACTGTGAATGAGAGCAATCTAGAGCAGGTCTCTTTTGATCATTTTATTTTCTACCTATGAGTCAGTTAGATGTGACCCTTGCACATCCCACATGTGATCTTATGGGTTGCATGGTGCACTTGGGACATGTCATTTGTTTGTGGGTTCTCCAACATCATTTCCACCATGTCTCCTCCTGGATCCATGTGTGATGCTGGGGAAACCCTTGCGTGTTTGTTGTGTTAGTCCTCTACAACATTAGTGACAAGGCCTTGAGTTCCTAGTAACCTTGGTAGGTCTCTAATATTTGTATATCAAACTAGGTTGTGCTCTCCAACATTAACACAATGAAATCCCCAAGTCTCATTAGCTACATTAGATTCATCTTGCATTATGCATCTTTTCTCATGGTACGACTTCTATTTAACCCCTTTTCCCTTTCCCCCTCTCCTCCCTGCTTCCCTTGCTCCTTGTGTTTCAAGAAAATTCCACAAATTTTTTCTTTGCGCTATTTTCTCGAGGGGGCACAACATCTTACTATCATTGCTTCGCCACAACATCTAATTTTCATCTGGGGCAACTTATTTTCTTTTCTTTGACACAACACCACTTGCGGCATCACGTCAAAGAGTGGAAAAATGTAGACACCTACAAATCATTCATATTAATTAAATTTATTTAATTAATAATCCTTGTGACATCGTAATTAATTTTAATTAATTAATCATAGTTGTCATATTCATCTACTCATTTAATCAAAATTATTTAATTAAGTTGGGTTCATTATCTAAAATATTTAATCTAATTCAAATACTCCCCTCTCTAATGTATTAAATTTATTTTAATACATATCTCCCCATAAATCCTTTTTTGAATAAATCACTCCACATCCTAATATTCCTCTAAGCTTGGATTAATCTAAATCTAATTTAAATTAATCTAAATCCCTACCTAAAGCCTAGCCTACACCCATCACCTCATTTGCTAAACCTAGTCTCTCACCTAATGATTCCTCTAATCTCACTTAGAAAGTGATTCCTAACCTCATTAGAGCTAATGGGTTGCTCACACATGTGTGAGCAACTCTTCCTAAGGAAGCCACCCAAACTTCCTTAAATGCTCCAACTCCTTCTTACAACTTTGTCCCCTACACTCTTCCCCAAAGTTGCTCACACATGTGTGAGCAACCTTGAGCCACTCAAACCTTAAATGCCCATCTTGTCTCAAATTGACCTTTCAAAATGGCCATCCTCTCTAGCGTATGTGGCTCCTATGTGAATGCCACATAGGTGCCACCTCATCCAAGCCCTCTTCCCCTCCCCAAAACTCTATAAATAGAGGCCCTTCCAAGAGAAAATCATCTTTCATTTTTATGCATTGTTATCATGTTAGTTTAGCTCTAGAATTTCATAGCACCTTAGCTTGTTAGTTTCTTATTCTTGCTTTCAATCTTAGCTCACATAGCATAATGTTAATGGTGAATGAATCTTAGTTTACATTAGCATTGTAGTTTCTTTTCAATCTAAATCACATATCCATGCTTAAAAGTTAATGAATCTCAAATCTTGCATAGCATTTGTAGTTAATCTTCATCACGTTCATCTTGGAATCCATTGATGCAAGCTAGTTCTTCGTACTAGTTTTGCACCATTTGGGATCTCCTTTGGCTTGCATTTAGTATTTAGTCATCTTAGAATTACATTTGGGGATCCTCTCATTGTGTTTGGAGAGCACATCCACATTCTCCAAAATGAGCAAATCAAATGGGGTTTGGGTGCTCTCGTTTTGGCTCAATCAGAAGCATGGTGTGTTTGAATCTTTGTCATATTGTTGCATGCATATTTTAAGCTAACATTTTCTTGTCCATGCGTGCTCCCAATAGGTTAGGTTCATCACATCTATAGTTTGAAGTGTCTAAAAGCTCACTATGTGCTCTATCACCGAGTAACTTGCTACACTAGTTTCCAACATCTTTAGGCCATTTTAGAGTCTCTAAAGCCTTCAAATTTAGATTTGTAATTCTTTTTTACAATAGTTCTTCAAAGATAGACATGATCTTGCAATAAAGATTTACTGGTATGCCTATCTAGCCCATCTAAACCCCTAGGGAAAGAATAGGGAAAATATGTGCTCAAATGAAAACTTACTAAAAATAGTGATTGTATATAAATGCAAGGTTGAGACACATTTTCCTAACAATTTTCAACATGGTGAGATTTTGAAGTGTAGTCCTGTTGTAGCTCAGGAATCCATTTGGGATTTTGTAGTAGCTTCTAGGTGGATTTCTCTCATGTTAATAGCTCTTTTCTCACCGTCAATAATTTCTCAAAGACATTATTTTTCATATCATTGATGTTGTCATATTATTGTTAATCTATTTCATTTTTATAGATTTTCATGTACTTAGATTAATCTTGTTCTCATTTCTATTATCATGTCCTTTTATCAAAATTCAATATGGTTGTTTGTGGATGTAGAAATGCCAAAATAGGGGACTAACTAAGGAAAACCCTTAAAAAACCACCCAATCATTATCATTCTTCTCTCGTGTATAATTTTATACACAAGCATATATTCTTATTAGCCTATTTCAATTGGGAATTTGTAGGACAATAAATTGTAATAACTTTATTTCTAGTTATAAAATTGTATAAAAAATGGATAAATCAATTGTTTGTAAGGCATTTGATTCATCTTAATGTAATAAGTGTTTTTGACTCTCGTGGAAGATATTTTCTTTTGTAAGAGTATTTTTTCTTAATGAGAATAACAATTGAACTTAGAGCCAAAGTATTAGATGAATTTAGTAATGACTCATAAGAAATGTGCATTAGAAAAAATGAACTATACTATTACCATACAATGAGGTCTCACAATTGTCAAAAGGATTATCATGACTTGTTAAAGCATCAACTTGAATACCATTTACATTCATTTTTTCTGCTACATAATACATCTTCAATTGTGTAACCAAGCTTCCTAATAGTGCAAGAAATCTTACAATCTTAACCAATCTCCTTGCCCTTTTTAATGATTGCACTATATTTATTTGTGGAGGGGCGTAGATTATTTCTTACCTTTTTACCTTGTTTAGAAATGTTCTTTGTTAGATTGTAGTACCTAAGATGGGGACTCTATATAAGCATTCTTACCATTAGTCACTATGTGCAAATTTATTTTTAGTGCTCTTTTTTTAATCATTTTTATCAATCTCTTAATTTTTTTAGACTTGGAAGAGGAAGAAAAGCCATCTATCTCAAGAGAGTGAGCATGTGTGTGCTTCATCTATGTCAACCAATTTAGAAGTAATATGGACAGGTAAAGATGTTTATAAATAATTCTTATAATATATTTTGGTACTTCTTCATCTAACATACATTTATTCATTTATATAGTCCTTTTATAGAATTCACTAGTCTATTCTTATACACTTTGACATTAGTTTTGTATTCAAGATCATCTCTATTTTTTCCTATAGATTGGATAGAAACACTTGTTCATTAATTTTTTTATTATTTTTTTAATTTTCGCAAAAGGCATTTTTCATAACTACAAAATTCAAGAAACTTTCAAACCAAGACACAACATGTCTTGCCAACCTTAGTAAATTAAATGAGATCTCTTGATCCAAAGTGAAAGTGTCCATTTAAAAATATACTTCAAACTAAGTTGTCTACTTTTTAAGTTTTCTCTATATCCACTTCACCTTTGAATGTCAGTATCTCAATCTTAGATGTCAACTTGAATATAGGTTATTTGGAATATTATTGTCATCTTTTGAAATTGAAATTAGGCTTGTCACCATTCAATCCCTCCATAAAGATGTTCATTAAGAAATTCATAGTCTTTATTGGTTTGAGAAAAGTTTGTGACGACATTCTCCAACCTTCAAAATCTTTCTTCTACAACTACATAATTTCTTTTTTCAATGATTAGCATATTTTTTTAATAGATTTCTCTTGAGAAAGACAAAATCTTCTCTATTTGACCTAATTGTAAACATGAACCTCTAAACACTCATAACTTACCACTCCTCAACAAAATAAATTTTCTACAACTTCAATCTCCATCCTGCCTCCCTTCAAAAAAAAATCTCTTTCATACAAGGATTTTGAAAACATTTAAACTAAAAAATCATGTTCCAAATCCCTCTCTTATTTCCTTTGAACTAAGGAAAATTGGAAGCATGCCCATTGTTTAAAGATGAATAATTGACAGACCAAATTCAATGTCTTGCCTCGATTGAAAGGAATTTTGATAAACAAAAGAAATCTCAATTAATTTATTTTTTAACTTTATTCACCTAAAAAGTGCATCGACTTCATTGAAACTCAAGACCACGTCTCATACCCTTGTCTTATTTAAGTGAATTGAAAATGTAATTCAACTCAATTTCTTGCCTCGGTCAAGGTAAATCTTGATAAGCACAAGAAAACTCAATTAATTTGTTTCTTATTTAACAGACCACAAAAGAGCACCAGCTTCACATGGCAAAGTCTGCAAGAAATGCTTTGCAGATAAAGGTGTCGATGAGGCCGTAAATTATTGGTAGGATAACTTTTATTGAAAGATTAAATCGGATTTAAAACTGAATATGGCAAAAATAGTTTTATAGAATCGTGGCCTACTTGTAAACGCCATGAAAAGGCGTGAGACTCGCTAAAAAACTGCACGAATAAATAAAAATTCAGAAGCAGTTCAGTGCACAGTATGGTTGCCATTTCTTTCCACTATTTGGTTGCGCAGTGTTATCCTTACATTCATTTAATATCTTCGATGTACAGTATTCTGTGGACTTGTACCGTCGATATTTTCTATATTCTATTGGATCGATGTTATACTTTCTAGAAACGACAGAGACCCGGGGTCGAACCTTTGCCCAAGACAGGCATAGTACACATACTCTGTTTATAGCAGTGTCCATAAAGCCATTTGACAGGGGAAACTTTAACTATTTCCGAAGAGTTTCGTTCCGTCCGCGTGACAGAGAAATATGGAAACATTCAATCATATCTTTAAAATGCCGAAATAATTTTTTCTAAATATTTCATCCAGGTACAAGTAGCTTCAGATCTGCTTTAAGATATTTAATTCAAATCAATTTAAGAATAGAAAAAAGCAGCGAGAATTGTGGTAAAGAAATTATCAATTTATGTGTTTTCAACAAAATCTAATGAAGAATTGGCAGGCGATTTCAACTAAGAATGTAATTTTCAGCTCAGAGCTACATTATTATAATTGCAATGTGAAGAATTTATTATTTCAAGTTATTCATACAAAAGTTTAGTGATTATGTTTTCCAGATGATTTCCACTAAATTTAATGAGGAGTTTTTATATTTTCCGTCAATTTACACGTCATTCTAATGGAGGATTTATAGTCTGGAGGTTTCAAATTTCCAGTTAACTTTTGTGAAACGTTTGCTATAAGCTACTACTACAGATTTTTCTTGTCAGAGATCTAAAATCCTTTAAAAGAAGAGAACAAGGAAAACTTTACATAATTTAAGCTCGATTTCGATAATATTGTGTGTTAGAGGAGAAAAATACCGTAGTTTTAACGGCTTTCAAGGAAACGGAACGAGGTCTGGAATTCAGATGGTTGAAACGCTCCAGCTCTTCAAATTATCCAGTCAACGTTAATATTTATGTTTTCTTGTACAAATTCACCAGTCCCGAGCGGCGTTTCGAGGTTTTCTGAGCGGCTAGGGAACTGGTTCTCTTAACGCGAGAAAACAATGATTATGTCGAACCTTGTTAGAAGTTTTCTATCTTTTTAGAGTAATTAAAATGAAAATTCCGTTCTCATAATTTTCTCTGTTCTGAACACAGCATAAACCGCCAGTAGTTGGCCAGAGCACGCAAAGAGACAAACGCTACAAACGAAACGGCCAAGAATGCATAGGAAAACTCAAAAAATAATTGTATTTACAAATCTAAAATTGATACCTCTCTGCAACCTTGCAGGCGCTGCTGCAAAAACTTTCGCTGTTCCGACAGGATGCTTCCAAAAAACAAAGTTGTATTCAATTTTCCAGCGGAAAAAAAATTGCGTGCATGAAATAACAGGCTAATAATTAAATAAACACTTCAGCTTTAATATTCACGGAGAACAAGCTGTCTAAAAATAAGTACGTACGCAGAGTTCGCCAATCAAGGACGGGAAAAAGGAAAGGCGTGCGGCGATAGACATGGTGGACGCAGATTCCAATAGCAGTCAAACCTCACCTAAAAATAAAGAGATTTGACTGCTTAACAGCATTAAATTACTCCAAACAAAAACAAAAGAGCTCTCATACAATCCAAATAAGCAGCAGAAACCACTGCACACCCTCATTTAGCAAAAAATTAACCCCGGCTCCAGCCATTACCCGCCGTTTTAACGCCGACAAATCATTTCTCGCCTGGGAAAATCTGCGTACAACTACAGGCACGCAACAACACGAAGTTTTAACAGTTTTTTTACACTATCAGACCTCCTTCCGCGCCATTAAAGCTCGAAACCCCAGAAACTCGACCAGTCTCCAATCCGCCTGCAAAAACCACTTAGAGACGCTAAATGACCAAACGAAGCAATTTCTGCCATTTCCGGCGGCCGTTTCGCTCGTCCGACACAGCCTACATTTAAAGCCGCAAAACACCAAAATTCAAAATAAACTCAAAAACAGAAACCTCGCCGTAAATTCAAAAAAAACACGCGACTCTACCCGGACGCCAGACGGAATAATTAGCTATTTTTAACCTTCCCTTGAGGTCCAAAAGCATGGGACCTATGATCCCATGTCATGCCATGCATGGAGAATGATGGTTGAGCATGATGGGATGAGGATGCATGCGAGGCATATACGGTCCGAGGAGTACGCGTAGTATATGAGCTTGCTTGTTACACTTTTGATTATTTTAAAGGGCGGCGTGCGAGGATGACATGACGGGGAAGGGAGCACAGCTTTTGAGGGGGATTGTTTTTTTATTTTTTAATTGAAGGGGGAAAAGGCGGGGCCCACAAGGGGGTGAGAGGGTGGGGCCCACACGGGGACCCTGGAGGCGACAGCTGCACCGCCTGATCATTCTGTCGGCGCTCGCCATGGGACCCGCCACTGCCCGCCATTTAAGCAACGGTGACCACGACAGCGACAGAGATGGGAAACGGTGCTTTTTGCCCCGGGAAAATGTAGTGCTAATTCGCCACCTAGCTTTTCTTTTCTATTTTTCAATGAAATTAAAATGAGGAGAAGCCCTTTGCACAAGGAAAGAGAAATAAATCTACCATAAGTCTTATAGATGGTTTATAATAATATATAGCAATCGGTTTTTGACACTAAAGTTGGCTTATTGTAAATAGTAACACTTGTTTTTTAATTTGTTGAAGTTAATCTATTATCTTTATATTTCTCTTGCATAAGACTGTAGCTTTGGAACAATACAATTTGTGTATAAGTATTGTTATGAAATTCGATGATCTATTTTTGGGTCTACATATGCCTTGGATAATATGGGCCTACTGTGTGCTACATGCAAAAGACGCCCAATGGACTACAAGCACGGTGTACAACTCTAACTTCTACAAGGCTTGAACTTGTAACCTCTTTCAAGAGTTGGTTCTCCATTGTTTTTTCTTTTTCTTTTTTACAGGGGTAGGGGAAGGCCACCAGCAGTACATCGTGTTCCAATAGTCATTCACATATACCAATAGCCGATTATTTTCACATGTACCTATAGACAATCATTTTTTGGTCTAGTAATAAGTTTCACATGTACCAATAGCCAATCTTTTTTTACCCATTTGTGCATCACTACTGGGACATTTGTCCACAAGTATTGGTAATTTTGAGTGTATGGTTGTTAGGACATCTTCAAGTAGGTATCGGGTGACACTTTGAAATGACCACTTTGAGATGTCCACACATGATCCAAGAACATAGAATAATGCACCACCAATCATCGCAAACCATAGATTATTATTGCGAGATCAAAATCCCACCAACGGTCAAGAACAAGCCATGAACATGCTACCCAAGAACAGATGAATCATAACTCAAGCAACATAGATCCTAATGAAGTGTGATCATGGGAAAGTGATCAACAATAGGTCTCGGAGAAGATGTTATGATTGCGCATGTCAACTCAAACACATGATGAACTGTCAACATGATCTCACGGACAGGAAACAAGAACAGAACTATTTTTGGTTGATGCAAGATTGTCATGAACCCAAGATGCTCTTGCATCAGACACCAAGGGTTATTAAGAACTTATGCTCCTGCATCAAAGCTTCTTTACAACCTAAGAAGAATCAAAATGATCTAACTCAGACTGAGAAATCCGAGTAGAGTCTTCAACCGGTCTATCTTTCCACTTAACCAAGTACTCCAATTATTCTTTTCCTTTAGTGCTCCTTCCAATTCTGTTGTCCAAGATTTTTCTCAACCTCCTCCATATGCTTCATAGGATACTCTTGTTTCATTTATGAATCATCCTCATGCTTGTAATACTCATATGAATCGACAATGTTGAATATAGGTGATAAGTCCATGTCATCAAGCAACTCAACTTCAAAAGCATTACCACTATCAAATTTCCTTAGTATTTTACAAGGTCCAAACTTCTTCATCTTCAGCTTGCTATATGATCCAACAGGAAATTTGCACTTCTTCAAACAAATCATGACTTCATCTCCAATTGCAAAATTCTTATGTCTTCTAGTTCTATCATCTATATCCTTGTATCTCTATTTATTATGCTCCAAGTTATACTTTACTTCCTCATGCAAAGTCTTTATGAATTCAGCATAACCCTCTACTTCAGCCCTTCTTTTCTCTTCTTGACCAAGATCCTTGAATTTTGGAATTCCCTTAGGATGCACACCAGTAACAATTTCAAATGGTGTCTTTCCTGTATTTTGGTTTTCTAAATCATTATATGCGAATTCTGCTTGTGCCAAAACCAAATATCAATTACTTGATTTGCCTCCAACTAGACATCTCAACAAGTTGCCCAAACTCCTATTCACCACTTATGTTTGTCCATCAATCTGTGAATGAAATGTAGAACTAAACTTCAAATCAGTATGCATCTTCCTCCAAAGTGTTTTCCGAAAATAACCCATAAACTTACTATCTCTGTATGAAACAATACTCCTTGGTAACCCATGCAGCCTCACAATTTCCTTAAAGAATAGATCAACAACATGTACATCATCTAATGTCTTCCTAGAAGGTATGAAATGAGACATCTTTGAAAATCTATCTACCACAAAAAAACTAGAATCATTACCTCTTTGTGTCTTTAGTAAACCAAGAACAAAATCCATGCGAATGTCTTCCCAAGGTCTACTAGGAACAAGTAATGGTGTATACAATCCTAGATTCTGACTAACTTCTTTAGCAACTTGGAAAACTCTGCAACTCTAGACAAATTTTTGAGCATCCTTATGAATTTGAGGCCAAAGGTATTTTTCCTTAATCAAACTCACTATCTTATCAATACCAAAGTGTCCTACAAGTCCTCCACTATGTTTCTCCTTGATTAGATTATCCCTCATTGATCCTCTTGGTATACACAATTGAATTTTTTTGAACAACATACCTTTTTGAATGAAATAATCTACCCATTTACTCTGGTTATCTATCACTGGTTCCTTACAAGTCTTCCAAGGTTCTGCAAAATCAGGGTCAGTTTCATATAAGGTCTTCAAATTATCAAATCCAAGTACTTCTACTCTCATCTCAATCAACAAACTTCTTCTCCTACTCAATGCATTAGCAATTTTGTTTGACTATCCACTTCTATGTTTCAACACAAAAGTGAAATTCTACAAGTATTCAGCCCATTTCATGTGCCTATAATTCAATTTACTTTGATTTTCCAAATACTGCAATGCCTTATGATCAGTATATAACACAAATTCCTTAGGCCTCAAGTAATGTCTCGACTTCTTCATGGCGTGAAAAATAGCATAAAATTCTTGATCATAAACTAAATTTTCGTCTTAGGATCATTCAATTTCTCAATATAAAAAGCAACAGGTCTACCTTCTTGACTCAATATTGCCCCAAGTGCACTTCCACTTGCATCACAATCAACTTGAAATACCTTGGTGAAATCAGGTAAAGCCAATACTAGTAATTCATCTACCTTTTGTTTCAATGTTTCAAAACTTCTAGCAACTCCATGTGTCTACTTGAAATATTTCTTATCTCCTCTCCTTGTCTCGTTCATAGGACTACATATTGAACTGAAAGTCCTAATGAACTTGTGGTATAAACTAGCCAAACCATGGAAAGATCTAACCTCTCCAATGCTTTTAGGTGTAGGCCAATCCAATGTTGCTTTAACTTTATTAAGATCCATCTTTAAACCTTCAGCTAAAATCAGAAAACCCAAATACACTATCTCTTCCTTCATTAAAGAACATCTATTTAGGTTGATCAATAACTTCTCCTCTTTCAATCTCTACAAAAATTGTCTTAGATGCAATAGATAATCTTCTTTACTCTTACTAAATATTGGAATGTCATCCAAATAAAAAATCACAAAATTACCCAAGAATTTCCTCAATACTTCATTCATTAACCTGATAAAAGTACTAGGTGCATTAGTTAAACCAAAAGGCATAACCAACTATTCATACAAACCTTCATTTGTCTTAAAAGTAGTCTTCCATTCATCTCCTTCTCTGATTCTAATCTGGTGATAGTCACTCTTCAAATCAATCTTGGTAAAGTACTTTGCCCCACTCAAACAATCCATGATATCATCCATCATTGGTAAAGGAAATCGGTACTTCACTATGATTATGTTTATAGTTCTAGAATCAGTACACATTCGTCATTCTCCATTCTTCTTAGGTTCTAACACAACTGGTATTGCACAAGGACTCAAAATTTCTCTGATCAAACCCTTCTACAATAATTCATGAGCTTGTCTATTCAATTCTTTATTCTATGCTAGCGTCAACCGATGGGGTGCTTTATTTGGAAAAATAGCTCTCAGTATTGAATCCATGCAATGACTAATACTTCTAATTGCATCAGGTACATTATCTAAAATGATATCTTAAAATTATGTCAACAATTCTTCAATTTCCAGTGGTTGTTCATTCTATGTCCTTTTTTAGGCTTCCTAGGAGTCATGGCATAACACATACTGGTGCAGGAGAAGCTATCCAAACACCTAAGGGAACCTTGGGATATCATTAAGCTAGTGGATCTATAGAGTCCCTAAAGGTTAATTGGGATCTCTTGAAGCCTATTATGGCATTTTGTAACAAACAATATGATGTAAATGACAAATGTCCTAGAAGTCCTGGTAAGGACTTAGGACCAAAATATTGTAAAATGGGTCAATAGAAACCTAATGGTTCAATTAGGGTCTAGGATTTCTTGAGTAAGGTTAATTAGGTCCTAAGGATTGAATCATCTAAGTTTTGTTGAGTTTGGTTGAATAAAACACCAAATAACATAGGTTAACAATTCAAATATTTGAATGTTAATGACTAGCTATATTTTGGTGGGAAATGACATTTAGGAGTCTTAATCAAGTTTAAATCCTTCCCAACCACTTTGGATCGGTTGAGAAAGTTGAGAAATGTTTATTTTATATTGTTGGATGTTTGGGAATAGAGGGAGTACGAACTGGTGAAGCTTTTGTATGAACTGTACCCAGAAAATCAATGAAATTACTGATTTCTTGCATATTTTGAATTTCTATTGGATTTTTTTTTATTGTTAGATCATCCAAATGTTTTGAGGAATATTCCAAATTTTGTTTTGATTCATTTGTAAAGGATTCCATATGGTGAAATCATTTTTTTTTTGCAAAACGATTGTGATAGCCTAGTTTTTCATTGCTTTATTTAAGGTAAAATGATATAACCATCCCCATACTATTGTAACAATGGATTGGGGATGGATCCTTAACTTTTACATTATGTACTTATTCCTAACACTATAGGAGAAATTTTATAAGTGCAAGTGATCAATCATTTGATCAAGCTGGTGTGTTTAGAGGCATGAAATAACCTTGAAAAGTGTGGCTATGGAGCAACAGTATGAGATCTTTCCATTGGAGGACCCCATTTTCTTCTTAAAGTTGTTTGGGGACACAAAATTGAAGGTGTGAAAACTCTCATAAGTTGGAGGAAGCATTGGGAAGTGTGACAATGTGCCAACCCTAGTTTGGAGGGGTTTTTAGGTCACATTTGGGGCTTTTATGCTTGCAAAGGTCCAAGGTCCAAATTTATTGGATATTTAGTTGATTTGAACCATTTCTTGAGATTGTTGAAGGTTTCATGGTCATTTCACATGTTTGGGATATACTTCCTCTATTAATTGCAAGGTTTTAACCCTTAAAAATAGGGCACAGTCAGGTTTTGGGTATGTTGGTCCAAAGCACCTCACTGAAATCTTTCAGTATGTTATAGAATGCTAAAAAGGGTGTTCAAAAGTGAAAAGTGTTGATTTAGTCCTGTATGAAGTTTCAAAGTTATCTCAAGTTTGTACTGTTATTGACCTACTAAGAGGGGCAATTAGGCCTAGTAGCCAGTTTGGACAAATTACTTTTTGGGAGTTTCTTGTAATCTTAAAACTGATTGAAACTTTCTAAAACCACCTTGTTTAACCCTTGAGAATTTACCTTGGGCATTTGTAAGGTTCTTGAGCTTTTTGGAGGGTATTGGTCATTTGAGGTGTCTTGAAGACTAGTGGGCTTGAAGTGCCTAAACCACTCAAATCAATCCTCTCTTGAGAACCTTGTCCACTACATTTGTTTCCCACTCTTCATCACATACCATCCTTCATCAAGTCTTTAATGAACTATTTCTCTTCAACCAAACAAACTCTAACATTAGTGCAATTTTCATTCCTAGATTCTTCTACCAAAGGTAACAAGACTTGTCTCATTCCATTAGCCACGATAGTATACCTATTCAATCTACCATCATGCAAATCTTGTCAATCATATATCCATGGTCTACCCAACAAGATGTGACAACAATCCATTGGCATAATATCACAAATAAATTCATCATGATAAGATCCAATCATAAGTTTCACAAGGCATTTTTCACTTACCAATAAATTATGATCATCCCTAATCCAAGCAATATAATAAGGCTTAGGGTGTTTCATCCTTGATAACTGCAATTTGGTAACTAACTTCTCTGATGCCAAATTATCTAAGCTTCCACTATCAATGATCACCTTGAAACATTTACCACAAACCTTACATCTGGTTTTGACTAAGCTTTTCCTAACCATAGAGTCTTCATTAGTTTCTCCATTCCACAAAAATCTCCTAATCGTCAGGTTTTCTCCATCCTCTGGTCTATTCATAAAATCAGATGAATCTTCTTTCACAAGTGCATTCTTGCTACTACTACCAATTTTCTTGCTTGAATTCACATTAGTACACTCGAATGCCCTATGTCCTTATTCTCCACATTTGTAACAAGTGCCCTTAAACCAAGTTCTATCTTCACTCTTTTAATTATTATTACTCCTTGAGTAAATTATTCTTGAATAACTTACTCTACCTTTTTATGAATTCCCTCCCTTCCATTCTGACTTCTCTTTATTCTGATCAACATGAGACCTTCCACCTTCACCATATGATCTACCTCTTCCTCTAGAAAATATTCCACCTCTGCATCTTTGTCTATGTCCATGTCTCTTGTTCAACTTCTCTTTTTCCTTCAATGAAAATTGATATGCTTCTTCAATTCTATTCATCTTGACCATACTGATTTCATCTTGTATAGATGTCCTCAACCAATTCAGGTACCTTGCAATCCTTTCAACTTCATCATCCATATGTCCAAATCTGATATCCAATCAGTAGAGTTCCTCAGTGTACTCCTTCACAATATTTTCCCTTTTCTTCAAGTTCTGCAACTTTCTCAACAAACTAACTTGATAATCACCCAATAAGAATTTACCTTTCAAATTGTTCACCATCTTAACCCAAGTTTTGATCTTTTATTTTTCTCTACGTTGTCTATCAGTTTATGAATGTTCCCACCACAAAGATGCATTTCCTTTCAATTTTATGCTTGCAATCTTCACCTTCTTATTTGTATGTGTGCTTTCATACTTAAAGTATTTCTCCATCTCAGAGATCTAGTTCAAAAATTCATTAGAATCAAGCTTTCCATCAAAACCAGGAGGGTTGACATGTGGTTTTGCATTCACTCTTGTCAAATATCTCAAGAATATTTCATCACCTTGTTCAATATCAAGAACTTTCTCACCAACTTCCTTGGCTTCATCTTCACTAACATTCTCAATAGGTCTTCCTCTTCTTTAGGTTGTCTCCACATCTTCAAGTCTAGCTTCAATTCATCTCAAAAAATCCATCACAATAGGATCAACATCTCTCCTTCTACAAACCATCTTGTAACCCTCTTCAAGTGTAGGTAAAATTCACAAGTCTTCTTCCCTACAACCAAATTCACTTAGGGTCTGCAACAAGATTTGATTCAAAATTGATTCCTCAAGAACACAACCTTGCGATGATACCACCTGATGCAATTGAAGGTAGGAGGGACCAAAAGATGATCAATCCTACCTCGCAGCAAGAGTAAACACAAGAAAACAAAAAAGGGAATAGGAGAGAAAATGTAGGATCTAATTTATTAACTGAGATCAAACTATTGGCAATTTTCCTTCATACATGTCAAGCTATAAGGCCTACCGAATTGCAGCCTTACAACATAGCTAAATTTGTCTTACAAATATAGAATCCTACTTTTGTATCTCCTCCTTCCATAATTATATCAAGTTACAATATATAGCCATTGCAACACACAGGTCAGCCCTAACAAAGATTACATTTCATAAGAATAGGAAAATGTGTTACAACAAATAGGGTAAGTCCTAGTCATAAGAAATCAATTTATAAATCATTTCAAGCCTTGCGATCCCAAATTTAGATCCACACATGATCTAATAACATAGAAAAATGCACCACCGATCATCGTAAACCATAGATTAGTACCGCAAGATTAAAATCCCACCAACAGGTAGGAACAAGCCACGAACATGCTACCCAAGAAGAGATAAATCATAACTTGAGAAACATAGATACAAATGAAGTGTGGTCATGGGAAAGTGATCAAAAATAGATCTTGCATAAGATGTTATGACCACGGATGTCAACTTGAACACATGATGAACTGCCAACACGATCTCACAGATAGGAAACAAAAACAAAAAGAACATAACTATTTTTGGTTGATGCAAGATTGTCATGAACCCAAGATGCTCTTGTATCAAATTCACATATGGAGACAACTATTAATAAAATTGTCAAAATCCGATGATATCATTTAGGATCTACGAGCATGCAAAGTTAGCTATAGCCACTATTGGTACGCTTTCCCTAAACGCTTTTTACCTAGAGCTATGAACTAGTGAGTTCAAAGGTAGGGACCTCATCCCCAATATAAAAATTCTAAAGTAGCACCCCAATGGGGCTTGAACCATGATTGCAAGAACAACAATATCACTAAATAATGATAAAACACCATGCCAATATTGGCTACAAGTTATCCATTGTTAGACTCACTCACTTGTACTAGGTTAATTGGGGTGTACTAGTTCATGAACTTATATACTTATTTCTTCTATCTTTTTATTGTTTTTTTTAATTGTATTGAACATAGAGAATACAAGAATGAAAGTGGCCAAATGGTAGCTAAAAGTATAAAAAAATGATAATTGTGTAATTCGGTCAATAGTGGACTGAGAAAATGATACAAAGGGTCATTCATAAACTGAACAACTTTACTTTGACAAAAATTGTTATTTGACTAGAATTATAACACTTGCTCTTGAGTTTGCTAAGGTTGGTCCATTACCTTCATATTCTTCTTGTGTAAGACTTGGAGCTTCGAAAACAAAAAATTTAATGAATGAAATATGTCAAGTAAAGTCTAATATCCTCATCTTATATTCAAATTCACTAAATTTGTGTATAAGCACAATGATAAAATTTGATGATTTTTTTTTGGGGTCTACATATGGCTTATAGTAATATGGGACTACCACGTACTCCATGCAAAAGACACTTAATTGGACTACAAGCGAGGGGTACATACCCTATCCTCTACAAGATTTGACCTTGTGACTTCTATTTCAAAAAGCATCAGTTCTCCATCATTGGCCATTGTAAGTGTATTAGGTTAATTGGGGTGTACTAGGCCATGAACTTATATAATTATCTATTCTATCTTTTTTTATTTATTTTTAATATATTAAACAAAGTGAATACAAGAATGAAAAATATTGATTGGTTGCTCAAAGTAGAAACAAAAAATGGTGACAAATTAGTCAATAGAAGATTGAGAGAATGATACAAAGAATCATTTCATAAATTGAACAATTTTACTTTGATGAAAATTTTAATTCGATTGAAATTGTAACACGTGTTCTTTAATTTGATGAAGTTGATACATTACATTCATATTCTTCTTGCATCAGACTTGGATCTTTGAAAATTATAAAATAAAATTAAAATACTTAAAGTAAGATGTCAAGTAAAGCATTATCCCCTCCCCTTATATTCAAATTCAAAAAACTTTTGTATAGGCACTACCGTGAGATTCGATGATTTTTTTTGGTGTCTATGGATGGCGATGGCTTATAGTAATATTGGGCTACCACATACTTCATGAAAAAGATACCTTATTGAACCACAAGAAAGACATACATACCTACCCCTACAAATTTAGAACTTGTGACCTCTCTTTCAAGAGTACAACTCAAGCATACTAGCTTAATTGTGGTGAACTAGTCCATGAACTTATCTGACTATTTATTATAATGTTTCATTGGTTTTTTTTTAATATTTTAAATTAAAAAATTCAAGAATGAAACTACTGATTGGTAGGTAAAATTAGAAACAAACGGTATTTACAATTCAATCAATAGAAGATTGGGAGAATGATACAAAGAGTCATTTCATAAAAATAAAAATTACTTAGATGAAAATTATTATTTGATTGCAGTTTTAACACTTACTCTTTAATTTTTTAAACTTGATCCATGACCTTTGTATTCTTCTTGGGTAAGACTTGGAGCTTTGAAAACAAGATCTTTAATTTGTTGGATTTGATCCTCTTTAAGATCCGAACTTGTGACCTCTCTTACAAGAGTATATAAGCTCTCCATTATTAGGCTAATTGAGGAGTGTTGGGCCATGAACTTATATAATTATGTATTTTAGTTTTCTTATAGTTTTTTTAATATGTTAAACAAAGAAGATACAAGAATGAAAGATACCAATTGGTAGTTGAAAGTAGAAACAAATAATAGTTGCAAACCAATCAATAGAAGATTGGGAGAATGATAGAAAGAGTCATTTCATAAATTGAACAATTTTACTTTGATGAAAATTGTTATTCGACTAAAAAATATGGACACATGCTCTTTAATTTACAAAAGTTGATCCATTACCTTCATATTCTTCTTGCGTAAGACTTAAATCTTCAAAACAAAAAAAACCCACTTAAATAAAGATGTCAAGTAAAGCCTTACACCATCCTGTTAAATTCAAATTCATAAAAAAAATTGCATATATGCACTACCATGAAATTTGACGATCTATTTTCAGGTTTACATATGGCATATAGTAATATGGGACTACCATGTACTCCATGAAAAAGACACCTAATTGGACTAAAAGAAAGGTGTACATACCCTAGCATCTACAAGACTTGAACGTGTGACCTCTCTCAAGTGTACTAGCTTACTTATGACACACTAGGCTATTAACTTATATAATTATTTATTCCAGCCATTTATTAGACTTTTTTAATATATATTAAACAAACCAGATACAAGAATCAAATGTATTGATTAGTAGCTGAAAGTAGAAACAAACAACGGTTATGATTTAGTCAATAGAAGACTAAGAAAATGATACAAGGAGTCATTTCAAAAAATGAACTTTACTTTGATGGAAAATTTTATTTGATTGAAATTGTAACACTTTCTCTTTAAGTTGATGAATTTGATCCATTGCCTTCATATTTTTCTTCTATAAGACTTGAACTTTGAAAACAAAATATCCACTTAAAGAAAGAGGACAAATAAACCCTTACACTCTTCCCTCCTATTCAAATTCATAAAATTATAGAATAGTCTAAGATACTACCAATTATTATTATTATTATTTATCTACAATTATTTAATTAGATTTATAGAAAAGCACACATTTATAATTTATCTTTTTATTTTAAGTTTTTTTAAAGCCAAATGCTATCATATCGGGGTAGCTCCTTATAATAATATAAGATAAATCAACATAAATAGAAAAGTACAGTTGGCGGTACAAGAAGATAATACCACCACTAATTTCAATGATCCTTTCCAACTGGGCTAATGAAAAAAGATGTACATTCTCAGCCAAGAAGGAATTCACATGTTCCATATTGGACTTGATAATACCTTTCCTAAATAGTGACCAAGCCTTTTCATCTTTGCAGATTGAAAAATGGTTGCCAATTCACCTGTATCTAGCTTAATTTGCACATTGTGACACATTAACAATTGTAGCTTCATAGTTTTCAATAGCAACAATTCTTCTAACCACACTTGAACTTTCCATGGTGTTTCCCATTACTTTTATAAAGGGAGTCAACAATCATGCATATATTTTAGGACAGCTTCCCTTACCGGCGGATCATTTGAACGAGTGAATATTTGAGCCATTACACTTTGAGAATTCTTGCCATATTTTGTTAGCTCATTATGTGAGGAAAGTAGAAATATATAGAAAGGTTCTATGTTACTTGAAGCTTTTGATAATTCGAAGCTTTTTTTCTACCAATGCACTATCCTTGAGAGACCATCAGCCTCACGATAGTTTAGGATATGTTTGCAGATTCTATAGATTTTTTTTGTTAGAAAGTATGATCACTTTTGAAGCGTGGTTTTAGTTATGGTACAATTTTAATGTTTTAGATGAGAGACTCCATCTGTAAGGAACCTTTCCTACTTATGTTGTCTAGTTCACTCCAATCGTTTACATCATTTGAAATGATTGATCGATGCCCTTGGTCAATAGCTCTATTTTCTAAGTGATTTGCAACTTTGTTTTCTTCACAATATATGTGGGCTAGTGAACAATCTGGTATTTGTTTTAAAAGAAGGGTTATCCTTTTGATCCATTTTGTGTCTTTCCAACTCAACGAGTATTGTTTAGAAATGACATTAATGACTATCATCGAGTCTCCTTTGATATCTAGGTTTCTAACTGACTTAAACATGTTTGTATTCCAAATTGTAGTGTTGTGTATTCAGCTTTATTGCTTGTTCAAACTAGTAATTTTATTAAAATGGCCTATTTCAAATTTCTATTTTCATTTCTAATTAAAAATCTAACTTTTGATTGTCATCGATTGCCTTTTGAGGTTCCCTCAAAATTAAGTTTGAATCTTCTATTAGTTGGTGGTTGTCATTTTTCCACACATCTTTTCAATTTGTCTTTGATGAAATTTCCTTTGGGTATAATTCGATGTGGCCACTTATGGGTGATTTGATTGTCCCATCGTGTGTATCATTTAAATTGTTTGTAAATTACTTTGGTATTTATGGGTTCACTTATACCAATTTCTATTTTGTGTATAATTTTGTCAATGGAGGATTATTTTTGTTTAAAAATCCTTTGATTACGTTCCTTCCATAAATTCCAAATTATTTGTGTTGGTGTTTCTTGCCAAAGTCCTTTCCAGAGATTTCCTTTGTGTAGATTAGGCCACTCACTAAAAATTTCAATTAGGTCATTTTTGTAGTGGTTCATTCCATCCTAATTTGTTACAAATTTTATGTCCAATAGTGATGTGCTACTTTATAGTTAACTAATAGATGATCTACATTTTCTTCTTGTTCTTTATAGAGTAGGCATCTATGAGGCCCCAATATTCCTATCTTTTGGAGTCTATCCCTTGTTAGGATTTTATTGTGTAGGGTTTTCCAGGAAAAGTCCTTCACTTTAGGTAGTACATTTTTTCTCTATCATAGTTTAGTTGGCCAATATTTATTTGAATTGTCATTCTTTGCAACTTTACAACCTAATTTTACTATATAGTTTCCTAATTTAGAAGAAAACCATATTAACTCGTCATCCATATCTAAGAGCGTGATTTGTCTTTCTTCTAATTATTCAACCGTCAAGGCTTAGGTGTTAGGTTTGAGCATATCTAAATTTTTCTAGTGGCAATATGAAATTCCATTTTTATTGATAGTGTTTATATAAGCGTTGACCTTATCCCCAAATATTTCATAATTATTGTTTTACTTGGGATGGATTCAAGTGGACTGTACATGTTCCACAATTCTTCCATTGTCCATTTCCAAATTAAATGGTTTGTAATTAGGTTTCTTATTTTGGCTATGAAATTCCATATTGTCAAACCACAACGAGGGTTGGCAATGGTTAGTATTATGTTTGGTTTGTTGGTATCCAAGTATTTGAGTTGCAACATTTTTCTCTATGAAGCTTATGAGTTGTTGTATATGCATAAGGTAACTTTTCCCCAAGTGCAAGATTTTCTAATTGGATGTCTTTAACACTAGCTCCTCCGTGTCTTTTGCCTTGTGCGATTTTATCTCATGAAATTAATGGTATTTTATTTTGCTCGTTGAATCCTTGCCATAAAATTTCTTTTGAGTTGCAATTAACTCTTGATGTGCTTTTTGGAAATTCTAAGCATGACAAGGTATAGATAGGTACCTTTGTTATCACTAATTTTAGCATTGTGATACATCTTGCACGGGACAACCATTTTATGATAATTGAGTATCTAGGTGTTGAGATGTAGTTATAAATCCATTTTTACCATTCAAGAATAAAACCAAAATTTTCCATAATTTGAGTAAGAAATATCCAATTTATCTCATCATATTCTTTATTTATATCTAGTTTAAGGATCATACCTTTGAGATTTTCTTTGTGAACTAAGTGTAGCACTTCATGAGCTATCACTATCATCTGTAATATTTATCCCAAGTACAAAGTTGCTCTATTCTTCATATATTAACTTTGGTAATAGTTTTTTAAACCCATTTTCCATGACTTTTGATATGATTTTGTGGACTATATTGCATAGTGATATTGGTCTAAAGTCTGCAAAAAAAAAATTGATATGATTTCTTTTGCATTAGTACTATGTTGGTAGTGTTCAAATCTTTGAGTAACATTATTTTCTTTTTGGATTCTTCTACCATTATCCATATATGTTTTCTCAATAATTTCCAACACTCTTGAAAGACTAATATTGGAAATCCATCAAGATTGGGAGCTTTGTTGGGATGTAGTTCAAAGGTAGCTTTCTTAACATCTTTCATTGATGTTGGTCTCATTAGGATGTGTTATCATCTTCTGTGAATTTTTTTTTGAATTTATTATCTTTTGTTTGACTCTCAATAACCACTAAGGAGATTTTGAGAGAATTATAATCCATCATTCTATATTTCTTGGGGGTAAGTGGTAATACTTTTCTCATTGCACTCGATCTGGATAATTTTTGTTTTGATTTTGTCTATTTTTTGAGGTGTTGTGGAAGAATTTCATATTTAGATCTCCCTTGTTCAACCATACTTCTCTATGTTTTTATCTCCAAACTCTTTCTTCCCTTGCCAAGATTTCTTTGTATTTCTTCCATTGGGGATTTTTCTTTCTCAAATTCTACTTGTGTTATTCCATTTTTTAATATTATGTTTCTCAAGTTATTTATTTCATTCTTCAATTTTACTTTATCTTCAAAGATGTTGCCAAAGACTTAAATGTATTACATATTTTTAGTTTTTATTTAAGTCTTTTAAACTTTTTGTGAATATTAAACATATGAGTTCCCTTCTCATTAATGGATTTCTCCCACCATGTTCTCAAATTTGATAGTAAATAAGGGTATCTAAACCACATCCGCCCAAATAGGAATTGGGATCTTGGTCCATTGAAGTCTTTGGGGATTTATATCCCAACTAGGTAGTGATGTGAAATAGGGGTAGGGTGGATGAGGGACGTTAGAAGAGTGGGGTTATTGATCTATCCTTCTGATAGAAGAAAACAATCTAGTCTTTATGCTATGTTGGTGAAACCACTTCTCATATTGTTCTAGGTAAAATCCTTATTTTTAGGTTGAGATTCAATGAGTTTATTTTCTACTACAAATTTTTGAAAGTCTTTTTGGACTGGAGTAATTTTTCCAATTCCTCTCGATTTCTCTTTTAAGTATAGGATAGCATTTAATTTTCCTCCCAATGTGTAATTGTCTTGTAGAAATGTTATATTAAGGCTTAATTTTATCCATATATTATTTTTATCCTATAGATGTTTTAATTAGACCATATATGTTGATAATTGTGAAACAAAAAGATGTTTTTAAGATTTTGACTTTTGCCAATTATTTTTAAAAAATTCTATTTCACTATGCACCTGATTGGGTTGCCATAGAATACCTATTCCTCATGATGCTCTAGTAGCTTCCAAAAAGTGACCTTTCCAATTTTTATAATGTCTGACAATTTAATCTTTTTCTCTTGTTGTCAATATGGTCTCTTAAATTAGGACAATGTTGGTGATTTTTTTTTTCCAAATGACACTTCACCAAGCATCTTTTGTTAGAGGCATTTGGGCCCTTTACATTCCATGTGAGGATCTGCATTGCTTCCCAAGGGAGGGGGTTCCTCCCTTGGTTCTAGATATTAGTAGATGATTTTTTGTTAATGTATGTTCTCTTTTAAGCACTTCCTCTTCCCTTATTTACTTATCTGACTTCCTTTGCCTTCTCTGAATGTTCCATTGTTTAGAATATTTGTAGTAGTTTGGGTTATGCATCATAGTTCCAATATGTTCAATTCATCTAATGGTTCCTTTTCTTCTGAGTCCTCTTTTGAGATTTCATATTCTTCCTTTGCTAGTGTTGTTGCATGCTTTCTTGGGCTTCCTAATGTAACTTTTTCATACTTTATTATTTCTCTATTTTGATCCTTTGTATTTTCTAGGTCATCATTTTTCTTCTTCTTCTAACATTTAGAATTTTGTAATTTGTGTCATTTGGTTTGGCCTCTTTTTCTTTTATTGAAGGAATTATAATATTCAAATCTTCTCTTTTGAATTTTGGATATCTTAATAAACCTGCAATAACAATGATTAGATTTAACCACAAAAGATCTAGATTATTGCAAAATCCTATTCCTTACTCAAGAGAGAAATAGATAAATGAATGCAAAGAAATAGTGATAATATCAAATTCAAAACCAAATGCAAACATTCAAATTAAAATGCTCTCCCTTGTCCTTCTCCTTTCCATGCAATGTTGTCTCTCAGATTTTTGCTCCTATTATAACAACATAAAAATCTAAAGATTGTGCTTGTTGAATTATGAGAATTAAGCCTCATTCTATAGAATTATGGACTTCAATTAGGGTTGGGCTGATTGGAAAGATAACTAAGATTGATTGAATAGATGAATAAGCGTAATTGAAAAGATGACTAGGACTAATTGATAGTTAAGTGGTTGCATGGAAGAATTGATTGAATGGTTAACTTGATTGATTGAGAGTGAACTCAATAGATTGATCAAAAGACTGATTACATGAATAAGAAGATTGAAGTAATTGATTAGTTAGCCTAAATTGAATGTGAAGAATAATTGTTAGCTAGTGACAGTTAAAAGAGGTAGTACTAGAGGAATAATTAGCATTAAAAAAATTCAAAAATTTATTTAATTGTGCATGAGAAGAATAAATAAAATAAATAATTTATTTATTTTCAAAAGAATAAGTTCACATTGGGAAAGTGGGGAGTTAAATAAATTACCAATTTATTTAATTTTAAAAGAGATAGTTAAGTAATGGAATTATCACTTAATCGTGGTGATAATAACAATGAAGAATATTTTTTATTTAACAATATAATTATTTAATTAAAGTAGTGAAAATAAATTAATTAAATAATAAAAATTATTAATTAATTTTTAGAAGAATAATTAAGGAATCTTGATAGAATATTAATAAAAACAAATTAATTAATTAATTAATTAAAATTATTCAATTATTGGAATTGGAGGGAAATGGTAAATTTTGAAATTTAAATTTAGCATAATTTCAGTCCTATCTTGCCTCAAGACTACCTTTTGAAATTTGATCACTTCTTTATAGAATTTATTCTATTTTGGAATCCATCTGAATGGGAGTGGTTTAGGGCACCTGACTATTGGATGAGACTGAGTGGTGCAACTTAGACAATAGAATTTTGGTTCTTCTATGTTGATGTCATGTCTTCATACTCCTACACTTATAGAGAGATGTAATTGGCTTAATTGGAATTAATTTTATGTGTGCAAGTTAGGCTGAATCAACTTTCTCCATTTCTAAGCCCAATACCAATTCAAGCTTTGATCCAATCCAAATAGAGGCAATCCCCTATCCAATATCCAATGGTTTGCTCATACAGATCCAAAAAGAACACTCTATTAGTACTAATAATTTAATGTTAAAGTTCCTTTCCTATTTTTTTACATACACCAATTTATTCCTGAACCACCATGGAACCATGTTTATAATTTTGTCTCTATATTCTTCTAAATCTAGGGTTAATGTAAAAAAAAATTTGGGAGAAAGCTTATTTCTGCATTAGGTCTCCAATATCTTCTTAAAAAAGGTTGTTCACATAATTTTATTCTATAGACAAAATAGTATCTACATCTAGTCTTTTTATTTGAATTTTAAATTTCTCTTTTTAAAGGTTGAATCTCAAAAAATATAACTATTAGCCATTAGATTGTGTGCCAAAGGTTTTGAGTTGTATGTCTTATATTTTTATATGAGGATATCATCCTACATTATCTTAATCATGAGAAAAGATCTTGTATTAGTATTAAGAATATTAGTCTTAAACTAATTTTAATTACATCAACATTCACATTCTTCATTTAGTATGTATTCAATTCTATTGCATTAGCCACAAGGCTTGGTTGTTATCAAGGAAGTTGAATTTATCTTCCATCTATCCATGATAGGCCTTGAAAGGTAGTTTTTAGTGATACTCCTAAGAGTTATTTTGTTGTCATTAGTTATAAGAAAGTCACATTGATTCTCAAAGTCATTCGGTAAAGAAGGAAAGACAAGTCAGTAAAGAAGGAAAAGTTATTCGGTAAAAGGAAATAAGGGAACAGGTAATTTCGGTAAAGGCAAAGAAAGTTTAGACATCGAGCACCGAGCATCAAGTTATACTGAGCTACAACATCAGCTAGACTGAGAAGATGAGATAGTTATTGAGCTAGAGTAAAACATGTTACCGAGCATAGAAAGCCGACACAAGGAGAATCTTTTGATACATTGAATCTAGACAACGAATAGAAAATAGTTTACAAATCTCAAGGAGATTATATGTCAGAGCATTGGAGATTGAAACATGACGATTACACATTATTACAAGGTGAGATCTACGAATGAGAATTAAGTATGAAATATGCATTGGAGGAGTAACCAATGCTAGCACTGCTTGTAGAGATGATTCTAAAACATGTAGCACCACTTCTAGAATTGTATTTAAATGAATCACAGTGTGAAGATCACTATGCATGCATGAAGGGAGATTGCATGTGTGAAGCTGAAATTGTAGAAAAGGTGACGAGTAGAGAAACCACCGAGTACAGAGCAGTAAAGAGTAGAAAGTGATTGTGATCCATAATTGAATATACTGAGTACTGAATTGATATTGTGAGTAGTACAAAGTATGAGGTAATGAGTTATTGAGCATAAAGAGTCTGATATGCATATGTTTGATGCAAGTTTAACAGACAAGTTTGTGTTACTGATTAAAGAGTAATTAGAATTGTAAAGTCTCTTAACCAAGCAGATCTTAACATATCTTATATTGTAAATCCTTTAACCAAGTACAGTTCTTAGATTAGAATTTTAAAATCCTCTTACAAGGTAGACTTAACAAGTCTTAAGACTCTTAACTAGGTTAATACTCTTTAAGCTATCATAAATAGATAACATTGTAGCTCTAATCGAGTAGGCTTTTTATTGCAGTAGTGAAGTTTTGTGGATGTCATCCCCACCGCAGTTTTTATCCTCTAAAAAGGATTTTTGTGATACCAAAATGAATGTGTTATGATTTATATGTTGTCTTTTATTTGTTTTATATGATGCATGCAAAAGTTATGGAATCGTTAAATGTTTAAGGAAGAAAGTTCAAATAGTTTAAAAGTGTTTTACAGTACCGATTCACCCCTCCCCTCTCAGTACTTACCTTTCCATACCTAATCCAACATTTAGTTGTAGTTTTGACTCATAAATTACATAGTTGAATCCTGATCTAGAAATATTATAATTTCACTTCCTACAGAAAATACCACCTATTTAGTAGTTTTCAGTCCCATATATTTTTTAAATGCAACTACAAGTGTAAGAAAATATATTTTGTATATCTCTATTGATTTGATAATTTGTTCCACCTTTTTATTGTTTATTTGGGCAAATACTTTTTATTCCTAGGTAGTAAACAAGCAAATATGCTTCCTTGGTTGAGGGCAATTAGGTATCACCATTTCCTCATCAAGTGTCACCATTGCCTCATTAGGCATCATCGCTACATTTTCTTATTGATTTATCTCATCTATTCATTCCATTAACTCATCTTCTCTTTTTCATTTCTCATTATGGCTCAAATATCCAAGGAGTTATACATATGCATATTTATTTTCAATAGTTTTATAAGGTCATTTATTTCTATTCACATAGATTATAAGTTTTTTATTCGATGAATAGAAAATTTTGGAAAAAATAATTTATGTTTTAAAGGTGTTAGAAAAATGTTTTGTGATTAATTCTAAATCCTAACTTGGTATCAAAATTTAACTAGCTATTAGCCTAGTTCTTTATTTCTCTGTTTTCTTTTCTCACAAAAGGTTTCATATTTGGGAAGGTATTTTTGTTGTAGTATGTTGCCATTGATGTCAACCCATGATGCACTTGTATGACAAAGGTGGAGATTGTTGCAGATATGGAGTGTTGTGTTGTCAATGATAATAGCTAATGGGATGGTTTTATAGTCTTTTTATATGATTTTCATAAACTTTGTTTAAGACTTTTATGTGTTGAACTATATCCATAATGTTAGAAACTTGATATTTAGTATGCTATAAGACATACATATTATATTCTCATACTTATATATATATATATATATATATATATATATATATATATATATATATATATATATATATATATATATATATATATATATAAAACCAAACTTCTAAATAAATTCATTTGATCCCCCAAAAGCTAATGTAAAATTGATTTTTTGTTAGCATTTTGATAGGTGCGAAGGAGACCCCATTGCACAACTATGATTTAATAGAAGAGAGGTTCTATCAAAAAGAGTTTAATCCAAGAAGATTTGATCTAACAGTCTTCAATTAATTTCTTGAAATGAGACCTATCAAGGCTTGAATCATTATTTTACTAGATGATTACTAGATCCGATTGATGATAAAAAAAAACTTACACAACCAAATCTAGAAATTATCTAACAAATTCAGATGGATTGTGGAAACTTGATAGCTTTGATTGAATCATAATATTTTTTTTAAATGTGGGATTTTAGCAAATATTAAGATGTCTAGAAGAGTGTAACCCAGTATTGTGGGATCAACTATATATATATATATATATATATATATATATATATATATATATATATATATATATATATATATATATATATATATATATATATATATATATATATATATATATATATATATATAAATATATATATATATATATATATATATATATATATATATATATATATATAGATATATATATATATATATATATATATATATATATATATATATATATATATATATATATATATATATATATATATTTATATATATATATATATATATATATATATATATATATATATATATATATATATATATAGTTGATCCCACAATACTGGGTTACACTCTTCTAGACATCTTAATATTTGCTAAAATCCCACATTTAAAAAAAATATTATGATTCAATCAAAGCTATCAAGTTTCCACAATCCATCTGAATTTGTTAGATAATTTCTAGATTTGGTTGTGTAATTTTTTTTTTATCATCAATCGGATCTAGTAATCATCTAACAAAATAATGATTCAAGCCTTGATAGGTCTCATTTCAAGAAATTAATTGAAGAGTGTTAGATCAAATCTTCTTGGATTAAACTCTTTTTGATAGAACCTCTCTTCTATTAAATCATAGTTGTGCAATGGGGTCTCCTTCGCACCTATCAAAATGCTAACAAAAAATCATTTTTACATTAGCTTTTGGGGGATCAAATGAATTTATTTAGAAGTTTGGTTTTGTAAGTATTTAGTCATTATCATTATCTTTCTGAAAAGTATAATTTTGAATATATTTAATTTCTATAATATATTTATTTTTTATTTCATCTGAATGTAAGTTTTTTATTGAAAATTTAGGTCTTTGTTTCACATGTGGAAATTTTGAAAATTGAGAAAAAAATTATTTTAAAATTATTTTCTTCTAGTATTGATATCCTCATTTGAACACAAAAAGGCATTAATCAAAATTGAAAAAATAAAAATTTATGTGTTACAAAATACTCCTCTGTCCAAATTACGATTACTCTAACTTAAAAAATTATAGAAAAAAAATATATAAAAAATAACCATACCCTAGATATTGGTGTGACAAATCTATAATTTTAAATTAGAATTTTATTATTGCTTAAAAAATGTTATCCATGTTAGATTGGAGAGATAGGGTACTAAGAGGGGAAGGGTGAATTAGTGCCCACTAAAACTTTCACTAATAAACCTCTCAGATCTAAAACAACAAACAGTAGTAACCTTCAAACAATACATGTATCCTTTGCATGCATCATTAATTCATTTACCTATCAAAGGTAAATAGCATGAAATCAACAAGATAATCAACTCATAACACAAGTATTTTGGTAACGCAGAAACCCTTGTTAGAAGGTAAAAATTGCCGTGGGGATGACACCCACAAATTCTTCACTACTGCAGATAGAAAAGGTTTGCCTGTTAGGGCTACAAGTGGTGATCACTTCTAGTGATCTTACCCTGTTAGGAGTAACATATTAGATCAGCTAGATCTACCTAGTGATAGGATTTTAACAACACTTCTTGAGTGTGCACTCGGTTAAGAGATTTACAAAAAGACTGTTAGGTCTAGTCTATTAGGAGATTTTACCAAAACTCTATTACAATGATTAGAAAGCAATAGGTAACTATATGCTAATGACAACTCAATTTTTTGATATAGATCTATGAAATATTGAATAGATATCACCTTTTCTTTGTGAAGATCTCTGCTCTGAACTGCTCAGTTAGCCTGATTATGATTCTACTTTAATCTGATTACCTCTGAATACTATTATGCTCTGTCTGTCAACTGATAATCTTGAAGTTGGCTAATGCTTCAAGAGCTTCTTCGTTCATCCATCAATTACATCAAAAAGATGCAAAATTACAATTATATAGCATACTACTTTATGACGCTTAACACAATTAGGTTACAATATCTTAGAGAAAACCCTAAGATCTATGGTGTACAAAAATAACCTAGATCTAACAAATACAAAAGATCATCATCGCAATTAATGATGGAATCTTACAATAAATGATCCTTGATCTTGGTAAAATGTTTTGTGATTCTTTTGTAACCATTTGCATAGATAGATGTGCCAATCCTGATTCCTATGTCATATTTTTTGATCCTCGGTAAACACTGTATATATTGTTCAGTGATTATACTGGTGCTCGGTGTTTACTGTTGCTTGGTATCAGTCTCTGATGCTCGGTAAAACTGTTATGTGCTCGGTGTGAAGACTTAACCGACTGGCTTGTATTGCTTGCAGTTACCGACTGGGTTAATATAAGTAACCAACCAATGTCTTTGATACTAATGACAACCTTTAATACTCAAATAGAGATAACAATCTCCCCCTTTGGCATTAGTATCAAAACCTTAATGTATACAGACCTTATGTCTCAAAAATTTATATCTTCCACCATATACATATACTTATCAAAAAAATTCTATATACTCCCCCTCGGTGCATGCTCCCGGTAATGTGCAATATACTTAGCATCTATTTACATATTTTGCATATACATTATTATCCCCCTTTTTGATATTAATGCCAAATAGAAAAATGTATACTTACAGCTGATAAAAAATGTGATGATGGGTTTTCTTCAATGATTCCAAGAGGTTTACCCATTCCTCTTTCAAGTTGGTGAGAGCAATGTGCTCAAGACTGACTTGTGCATGCATGTCAAAGATGTTGTCCAACACAGAGATTTCTGGTGTTGCAACAAGCATTTGTACCCTGACAATGTGTTTCTCAAAAAAATTTAGGTAGGGTAGGAGCTCGGTTTGTAACTCAGTGACCCGATCACTTATCCTTTCTTCTTGTTTCCTGAGATCTTCTATCAACCGCCTGAGTTCCTAAACTCTTAAGATATGCTTTGCAAAATCTTGTGGCTTGGTTGTAGCTGCATGTGCACTGGCTTTGATTTCATTTTCAAACTATTTGATATTTCCACTAATCTCAGTAGTGAAGGTTTCCATAGTGCATAGCTTCAACAAGATTTGACAAATAAATTGAGTAATACCTTGAATTTCAGTTATTACCTTGGATAGCTTAACCTTGTTAACTGCCACTTCTTGGATGACTCTTTCTGCAAGTTTATCCTAAATTTTTTACTCTGCCCTTTCTTCTATTCTCTTGTCGGCATCGACATCTGGGGCATTAATTCCTTTCGCAAGTGTAGCAAGTTGGTCCATAATCAAAGTATCCTCATCTACATGTACCTCGGGTACAACCTGTTGTAAGATATCTCTTACATTTTCTAATATTTCCTTGGTTTTTCTCTCTTGTCTCAACTTCTCCTGTGCTGCCTTTCTTGTACATAATTCCCCATATTTTCTTATTTCTTCGGGGCTAAGGGTCCTCGGGTCACAATCAGGTATAACTATGACTTCATCAAGTGTGACTTGCCCTTTTCCTTTCTTTTTCTTCTTCTTCTTCTCTGGTTCATGAGGTGAACTCTTTGCAACTAGAACAATGTCTTTGACCTCAGAACTTGGTGTAACCTGCCCGGTTGACACTGTATCTACCTTTTTCTTCTCCTCGGTAACCTTGGTGTTGGTTGACTGTGATTGAGCCTCTAAAGTAGTGTTTGATGGAGTGGCCTCAGTTACAATAGGATTCTCTTGATCCTTTGTTTCTACTTCAGTAGCCTCTTTTCCTTCAGGCTCATTTGCTTCAGCAGGTGTTTCGGTGCTATGTTCCCCTGTTGTATCTTGTGGTTGCTCGAGGTCTGAGCCATCGGGTTTTTCCTATGATAAGATCTCTACTACTTCAACAAGAACAAGAAGCTCACCCAAAAATGATGTAAATGCACACTCTGTTGCTTAACCTTCATCCTGTGTATTATCGGGTGCAATGTTCACATCATCATCTTCATCCCTGTCATCAGGATCACCATTTGTGATGTCCTCAATGAGTACATCAGTATCATTTTTCTCCTTCACCTAGATCTCTACTAGATCCGGTGCATCCTGTGAGTTGTCCTTAATTTCTTGTACAAGTGTTGTATCAATCACCTCGGTAAATGATACAAGGGACTCTGTTGTTTTCATTGCTACATCATCATCAATGAATATACCTTTACCTTTTGACTTTGGTCTCTTTTTAGACAAATTTTGAAATCCAACTTTCTCATTTTTCTCTCTGACAGCTAGAAGTGAACTCTAGATGAGTTGACCAGACTCATCAAGATCTGCCAAATTCTCATCTATTATTTGCATAGCTCAGTTTTTTATTTTGAATCTCTGCACATAAGTATCCATAAACTCCTTAATTTCATCAAGAGATAGGTCCGGTGTGATCGATACTAGGGCTTGTTCCCTCATCCTCTTCTCAGTGTCTAAGGCATAGGACCACTTCTGATTAATTCTATCTTCTAATGCCTTGGGAAGTGAAATTTCAAACTCTAATGGAACTCGTTTGAAGCGTATCACCATCTAGATGACTGCTTCCTCAATTTTGTTTTGATCCTCATTTGACATATTGTCAAACTTACTAAGTTCTAGATCTGCAAGATTTCCATTCTTGATTATGTCAGCAGCAACCTCATCAATTGACCTATTCTTATTACTGACAACCTTGAACTAATTTTTGTCATCTTCATCATCCTCAAGGTCTTCTCCATTTCTTATCAATCTTCTCCATTTCTTCAATGCCTCAACTACAACCTTGCATCCTCTCCTTGCATATGTTTTTGTCGGTGTAGTTACCTTATGTTTTTCTACCTTCACAGCTCCCTTTTTCTATGGTGATGAAGCTGTAGTTGATGACCTTGTTCATGCACCTGTTTGCACTGGCAACTGCCTCTTCTTTGGAACTAAAGTGGGAGAAACCAGTATAGATTCCTATTATTTCAAACTTGATCTCCTCACTATCATATGGTTTGTCAGCCAACATTAACTGACCTTTGGTTGCAAGTTCAATCGGTGACTACTCTGATGAGTCAGATACATTCTCAAACTTCTCAAATAAAAATTTCTTCATTTTCTTTGATTTTCGAGACATTTTACCGGTGACAAGATTAGTTTTTATTCTTGATTTTGCCTCCTCATAGGTTCCAAACCTTTTAGCCTTTTTGTCCTTCGATAAAGCCAATAATACTTCAATAGATTTTAGACCGAAATCATGATCCATCTCATATCCCATTAGTGCTAGCCACTTAATCCTTGGTTCAACAACTTTTATCATAGTGTGGTCGGTGTTCACTAGGAAACAAATATCCATCTCATATTTCTCGACCAATGATCTCGGAATCCTGCTTCTCAGATTCATCTTTACCTTAAAATCCTCAAAATAACTATCCATAACATTTTCTACGTTATCTCCCAGACCTTTCATAATATCAAAAATTTGTGAAGTGATCGGTTTGTCGGTAGGCCAATTGGTGTGACCGACAGAAGGAAAGAATTTATGGAGATAGAAAAACAAACATACTAGCAATGATCCAAATTTACAGGTATTGGACTTTCGTGACCTGATTGTTTTCATGTTTTCTTCAACCTGTCTCAGAAGTAGCTCGGCGAGGTGATGAAGGGCACTCCCCTTAATACCAAAAACACATAACAGAAATAGAGAAACAACAACAATATGCAAGAACAGAAAATTGGCTTCTTATTATCTCCACAAATGTGGAATTACAAACTTTCAAAATTACAATATGCAAAGCCACATGGGCATTCCCTTACAATATTCTGTAGGACAAAGCCTTGAATCAATACCCAGATCTACTACACAGAACTGTCCCGAACTACCTAAGACAACACTACAGCCTTCCTTATATAGGCAATTTCCACCACCCAAGAAGGTTCCAAAAACTTAGCCCTAAGGGCCGACCAAACTTAGAATTATTTTATTTTTCATTTTTATTACATCATAGTCAGCTCAAAATAACTTTTGAAACCCGAACAGAAATTTTGAAGAAAAATTATTTTCTGCCATTTCAGGTGGCCCGACTTCTGGAGACCATAAATCATCACCAGTTGCTCTGATTGACTATTATGACCCCAATTCAGAAAGGGCACGAGGAGCTCTACAACACTTGAGTCAAACAAGCTTCATTTAGCCAAAAATTCAACCTCATCCGGGGCCTCTAAAGCCTTAAAAATTGAGTTCAAAGTTTCTGTACCCTGCTACCAATACCGAAAATCTGCAATATCTTCAAAACTAGACTTGATCTAGCAATGAAACTTTACTGGCAAACTGATATGACTAAGATGAACCTCCACATGTGAAATCAGAGCATTCCAAAATCATATGAACAACTTACTAAAAATAGCAAGATTCCATAAATAGCAGCTTTGCACAAGATAGCCCTTATTGAAAAGCAAACAGAAATATTTTTGGGTGATGCAAGATTGCTCTTACACCCAGGATGCTCCTGCATCACGAGGTCTATCTAATGACCCTTCTTTATAATTTTGTAAGCCATGTCTACTACACTACATAGTACACTATTTACTCTACTTGACTGGAAAAACTTATAGCCAATTACGTGCGCTGCAAACTTAACTTCTGGATCCACAATGGATGCAATTTTTAGTGCTCTACCGTCCCATGTTGCACCAATATTTTTCTCAACATCAGATCATGATGAACTTCAGAACGCCTTGGCTTTGTCAGTAGTAGGATAACCAGTAACCCTGCTAATCATTCTCTTTGTCACTTGGATCAGTTTATCTAACCAGAATGTGCCCTCATGATAATGGCTTAACACAACCCTAATCCATTCATTCTTAAAATTCTTCAGAAAATTTAGGGCATTGGTGAGTCCAAGTGTTTCAACTTGTTTATGCTCAGGTTTTAGCTCTATTTTCTCATCACAAAGTGCCTGATATGAAACATACATGTCGAAGTCTCCTATTTCCCCAATTTTATAGTGAATGTACAAACGTATGTCTTCAACCAATAAAACCCTAGGTGGGATGCTCGAAAAAGTACCCGCTAAATCTGTTTGAGATGCTACTTCAAGATGTAACTTGTAATGGGGTTCACTATAGTTTACTGACACTATAAGATTAACTTCCTCTTCCACAACTTTAGAAGAACTCGCAGTAGATGCCATTTCAACAAACTAGGTCTTCGATAAACAATGAAGAATATGCTCAGTAGGGTTTCAACTTACTCGAAATATATTGAAGAGAGTGATCGGTTCAATCTGCAATTGCTTTGGATTAGCTTGAAATATTCTTTGCTCGAACACGCTATGTGAAATTTTAGCTCTCCAAAATTGCTTTGTGAATAATGAACTCAGTCTTTCGTGTATTTATAGAATTTTCCGTATTCCCGCTCAAAACTTTATGCAATAAATGCCTGACCTACTTCTGGTTTGTGACAACTGTCAACTTAGTGAATATTGCAATCTTTTATCAGCTCAATTAACACTTGATTTCTCTCTCAGTTGATACTGATACTCGGTTAACCTTGAATAGTGTTCACTGACGGGTAACCATTGCTCGGTCTAACTTTTACCGACTATGTGACTTTGTTAGCTCATAACATATAAACCACAATACATCTTTATTCATGCAGATTTGGTATTTTCTCATCATATATAAGGAACTATATGTGAAATATGATCATTTTGAAATGTCAGTCCCATACATACCTATATCACCTTAGGTGGAAGTACCGATGTCACCCAATCTAGTGGATGAGGTTTCACCGACAACATTACTTGACTCAACATTCTCATTTGATGCTTTCTTCCACATGTCATTCCTTATTCTTGTGATATTTGCAATAGTGTTTCCACTCTCAAATACATGATTTTCTTCTAGTGCTCAGTCTTTTTAGTCCTTACTTAGGTGACCAACCTTATGACAATGAAAACATGCCATTCTAGTGCTTGTCCAGCTTCGTGATTTTCCAGCCCATCTTTTCCTATTGCAGTTTTTTGCAATGTGCCCATATCTACCGCATGCAATATAGTTAGTCCATGTGTTGTAATCCCAAACATAAGAATTACCTTGTCTCTTTGGTTGATAAGGCTTGTGTTGTGTCTTCTGCTTTGGTGTCCATACTTGCTTCATTTTTGCCTTACATTCTCATGCAGTGTGTCCATGTTCATTGCAAGTGTAACATAATTTCTCCATAGTAGGACTTTTAGCATTCTTGTTTAGTTTAGCTCTACACTCATAAGCTTGGTGTCCAAATTTTCCACAATAGTAGCAATAACCATTAAACTTAGGAGTGACTGGAGGTTTACCTTGTGCTCTGCTTCTGCAGACATTAGACATATGTCCCAGTTTTCCACAATGATAACATGACAATGTCTTTGGCCTTTGACTCTGATTGTTGTTGGCTTGTTCAGCTTGTTTTGATGATTCTCCTTCGCCGGTATAGCCTAATCTAGCTTTGCTTCCAAATCTCCATTGATTAATTAGAAAATCATCAATCCTTTTAGAACTATCCTCAGCCAATTTCTTCATTTCATGATGTTGTTGTTGTGTTTTTACTTCATTTCTCAACTTTTCATTTTATTCTCTAAGTACTCCAATATCTTCAAGTTTTCTTGACAATTCTTCGTTAACTCAGTTGACCTCTTGATTCACAATCACCATCTGATTTGAGATTTCAAAATGGTGCTCGGTGAGTCTGTGTATCTCACTCTCTTTTGCTTGAAGTTGTTCAGTTATATGTCTTCGGTCTTCAATAGCTAGATTCCTTTCTTGCTCAACTTGTCTAGCATTGTTCATTACTTCTACCATTATTACCATCTGAGATTCCTAGCCAATTTGTAGTGCTTTCAATTGTTTGGTTAAGTGAAGATTCTTTTCAGATAAGTCAGAGACTATACTTTTAGATCCATCAGAAATACTTCCTGAACTAGATCCAATATGATCAAATACATCATCAATCACTTCTTCAGGGTAACCAATCTCATTTTGCAAAATAGCTAGGTTCTTCCTTTCAACCAGTAATTTCTTCAATCCATCCTTAGAGAGAGAGAGAGAGGTAATTAAAGAGAGAGTAGAAAAGGGGGAGAGAGAGAGAGAGAGAGAGAGAGAGATTTGGGTGAGAGCTAAGCTAAGTCTATTGTAGAGATGGGGTTGAAATCAAATGATTTGTGATAAGAAATTAAATAAATCAAACTTATACTTAAATGTTATATTTGTATAAATCCTCTCTCTCTCTCTCTCTCTCTCTCTCTCTCTCTCTCTCTCTCTCTCTAGTTTTCCATAGGGCGCACGCGCTATGTAAGAATATGGATTACAGTTTTGTGGTTTTGCATAGGGTGCACGAAGGTTGGAAATTTTATGTTTTTACAAAGCGTCTACGCGCTATAGGGTGCATGCGCTATAGTTTGAATTTCCCAAGCCTAAGGCTTGGGCAACCCAATCCATAGCATGTTTTAGTGTGTACACACTATGGTCGATGGGGGACCAAAAAGAAAAGTGGCATCTTTTTGGTCCCCCATCTTTGTGCACTTACCCAGATCTAAAACAGCAAACAATAGTAACCTTCAAACAATACTTCTATCTTTTGCATGCATCATTCATTCATTTAACTATCAAAGGTAAATAGCATGAAATCAACTCATAACACAAGTATTTTGGTGATGCAGAAACCCTTGTTAGAAGGTAAAAACTACAGTGGGGATGACACCCACAAATTCTTCACTACTGCAAATAGAAAAGGTTTGCCTATTAGGGCTACAAGTGGTGATCACTTCTGGTGATCTTAGCCTGTTAGGAGTAACATATTAGATTAGCTAGATCTACCTAGTGATAGGATTTTAACAACATTTCTTGAGTGTGCACTCGGTTAAGAGATTTACAAAAAGACTGTTAGGTCCACTCTGTTAGGAGATTTTACCAAAACTCTATTGCAGTGATTAGAAAGAAATAGGTAACTATCTTCTAATGACAACTCAATTGTCTGATACAGATCTATGAAATACTGAATAGATATCACCTTTTTTGCGTGAAGATCTCTGCTCTGAACTACTCAGTTAGCCTGATTCTGATTCTACTTTAATCTGATTACCTCTGAATATTGTTCTGCTCTGTCTGTCAACTGATAATCTTGAAGTTGGCTAATGCTTCAAGAGCTTCTTCGTTCATCCATCAGTTACATCAAAAAGATGCAAAATTATAATTATATAGCATACTGCTTTAT
This sequence comes from Chamaecyparis obtusa, assembly GCA_027943335.1. Taxonomy (NCBI): domain Eukaryota; kingdom Viridiplantae; phylum Streptophyta; class Pinopsida; order Cupressales; family Cupressaceae; genus Chamaecyparis; species Chamaecyparis obtusa. The sequence goes on along the minus strand of BSBK01001821.1, from coordinate 627,449 downwards.
GCCGCTTAACAAAATTAGGTTACAATATCTTACAGAAAACCCTAAGATCTACGGTGTACAAAAATAACCTAGATCTAACAAATAAAAAAGATCATCATCACAATTAATGATGGAATCTTACAATAAATGATCCTCGATCTTGGTAAAACATTTTGTGATTCTGTTGTAACCATTTGCATAGATAGATGTGCCAATCCTAATTCCTATGTCATTTTTTGTGATCCTCGGTAAACACTGTATATAATGTTCGGTGATTATACTGGTGCTCAGTGTTTATTATCACTTGGTATCAGTGTCTGATGCTCGGTAAAACTATTATGTGCTCGGTGTGAAGACTTAACTGACTGGCTTGTATTTCTTGGAGTTACCGACTGGGTTAATATAAGTAATTGACCGATGTCTTTGATACTAATGACAACCTTTAATGCTCAAATAGAGATAACAATCCATTACATAGAAAATATCACTTCTAAAAAATGTTGATTAATGTAAAAAGAAAGTTTGAAATGTTACGTAAAATATGCACAATTTATTTGTAATATAGATATATCCATATACACATATACATATAGATATACATGTACACACACACACACACATATGTGTATATATATAATGTATCCAAAAAAATCTCACAATTGAGTAGTTTACTCTAACTTTAAATTCTTAATGGTTTAGTTGCTATAAGTATTAGAAAGTGAAGATTTGGTGCAAAATACTAATTTCAATGTCAAGTTAGGCCAAAAACTGTAACCTAGTATTGTGGGATCACCTTGATGAAAAACTAATTATTGCTCATGTTATCATGTATAGAGTTGGTAATTATTTTTTAATTGTTAAAGTTATGCAGTCCTAATAGGATTGCCTCTTGTGGTTATTGATATTTATGGTTATTAAAACTATTTCCTAGATATAGGGATTTAGTCACCTAGGTAGTTGAATAATTTAGACTTTCATGAACTCTATATAATAAATCTTCATGTGCATGTAATAGTTAGTACTATTTTTGGAATATGTTTATGTTGTAGCTAAAATATAGCTATAAGTGTAATGTATGTTATCATGTGTCCATGAATATATTAAGTATTGCTTCAATTTCTATCTTATGTTGATCATATCGAGAGTGCATTCAAGGGGGGCCACTTGAGATACACTTCTTTCAAGTTTATTTTATGTTAGTAGAGTAGTTAATTCAGATTGTAGTTAATAACTAGATTTTTTCAGACAATACTATTGGATTGAATGTTATTCCTACAACATTGAGCATTTTCAATGAATTAATAGTATAGTGAATCTAGCTCATTTCTAGTATAATCATTGTCATCTCTTTTAATTGTTATCTATTATTGCACTGGAATAGAAGTTAGTTAATTCATTCCATATCAATATTTGTTGTAATATGTTGATTATAGTTTTGTTGAAGTAATAAGTATCTCTTTTCTCATAGTTTTCTTTCTAGTAAGATATGTAACAATATAATTAACAACATGGTGCATATAATGTGTTGGTCCATTTCAAGTTCACAACCCTAGAGTGACAATTAAATATATCCAATATCAAAAAGGGGTTTCTTGGTTAGATAAGTTATCTCTAAGTTTATAGGTTGTACAAATCATAATCAAAATTGGATATATGAACTCTACATTTTGGCATTATTATCGGGAATGGTGTTAAATCATGGTCTTACTAGGTTTTTTTATAGTTTATCAATATTTTTGAGGAATGTAGTTTTTGTTTTTCGAAGATAATAATTATACAAATATTGTAGAAAGACTCATTTTACCAATAATTTGCAACTTAGCTAGAGCAAGGGACTTCCCTTCTTGTATTTAGAGAAGGAGGGATGCACTTGGGAGATTCCTTCCTTCAAATAGTGTAGAAATATCTAAAAAAATGAAATCACCTCTAGGTTCTCTGCCCTACTCCTCCAACTCTTATTCATTAAGACCTAGTGGGGGATGAGGTTGATGTAGTCAAGGATGGTGGATCCAATGAAGGACAGTCCAAACCTTGTAGCCAACAAAATTACATAGTAGAAAACTCAACACCACAAATGTTTCAAGTAATTTTCATTAACATGCCTGGCTATAAGGCCTTGTGGGTTAGGGCCAATTACAAAATGAAACAATTCAGTAGGATCCACAACAAATCCAATACAATCTCAACTAGTTCAGCTCTAAAGATAATCAAAAGCTGATAGAAACCCTAAGGTAGATCTAAACTTGAGCTCGCAAGCCTCCAAGCAATCTCCTTGTCTCTAGGTATGAAAACCACTAGCTCTGCTACAAACAACTATCAGATATCAATCTGATCTACAAGAACATGGAAGAACTTTTCCACAACTTCACCAACTTCAGCTTCAGAACCTCAAATCTGATTCACTAAGTCTTCCAGTTATGAACTTCTCTGCTCCTTCATGCCTCTCCTCCCCAAATATCTACCCAAGTACTCCTTAAATACTAATCATCAACCACAAGTCGGCAAGATGAAACCCTTAACTCTCCCAAAAAAAATAATTAAATGCCATACAAGTCAGCTTACAAATGTATACAAATATTTAATTCAGCATGTCGGCCTATAACAATAGCTACCAACAATAAATTCACCAAGTCGGCTCAATAAATCACACAGAACTCCAGTCGGTAAGCCAAAACTACCGAGCCATAGTAAATTAACCGAGCAAGCTAGGCATCATCGAGCACCAGTGTTGATCGAGTACTGTAGACATGACTGAGTAACACTTTCACCGAGCACCAGAGACTACCGAGTTCCTTCAGTGACCAAGCTTCCTTCAATGATCAAGACCGTCGATCAAGGCTGCAACTGAGTAACACCAACCAAAATACCAACACCCTATGCAGTTTCACCGAGGACAAGAATGCCCCTGTCTTAACCTTGGATGCCCCTGCATTAGAGGTGGTATAGGACATTGTGATGACAATTCCACATGTACTTTCTATTTTCCAATAATCCAACAAGATGGGGGTGAAGCTCTTAATAAGTACCACATTTAGCCCTTCCTAAATTTTATGGGTTAGTGACTAAGGACCCTAACACCTTCCTCTTTGAGTTTTATGTCATGTGCCAAATTTATAATTACACCACATATGCTCATAGGATTCAGCCATGATTTGGTTTATGGGATTGGAAAGAGATGTATATGGCAGACTGGGCCTCCATGTGAGATAAATTCCTCATGAAATGCTCTATCTAAGTTGTAAATTAGGGAGGACACTTAAGTGAAGATGAAATTTTCAAAATGAATCAAAAGGAGGATGAACCATTAGAAGCCTATTTGGAGTACTTCTATTTGACCTAAATAATTTTAGACATAACAAACTGGGAGATGAGTCTATCAATTTCATCTTCTTGATACAATTCCATGAAGATAGCCTAGATACATTTTACTTAATGGGAGGAGGAGATATTCCACAAGATCCTTGGGACCACATCTATATTATTGCCACAAGTTATTCAAGGGCGGCCATGAAAAAGAACCAAAGCATAAGTTCCGCAGCTTCTAAATTAGCTTCATGGGTTTTCAAGATGGAAATAAAAAGTATTCTTACTTATATCAAGAAGGATATCATAAAATATATGGCTACTCAATTGGAAACACTCCAATAAATAATGAAAAAAGAAGAAATGAAAAATTATCTAACTGAATATTGCCCTACTTGTTGCTACAAGAAGAAAGATTGCAAGTGTAAGAGGATTACTAGCTTGGAGGATCATCTTGATTTTAAATCATTGGAGGATGATGATTTCCAAAAAAATTAATTTTCCTAAATAAAATTATAGAATAAATTACAAGGTATTCTTCAAGACCCTTTTTTATTTTAACATGCCTTACTCAAATTATCCTCTATGGAAAAACCAACTCTCTTAAGGATGGATGCACTATGACACTCCATCATGGAGTACCCAACCTAGGGCATGGCCTCCAAAAACATCATAACACCCTCTTAATAGGTAGTAACCACAAAATAATTGGCAACAATATCAAACAAATTGGAAACAAAAAGCACAATGGAGGGGTAATCAACCTTATGGAAATCATCACCTAGAATACATGTAAGAAGAACTATTGCAAGGACCTCCCATTCAACTAGTCATTATGCCTGATCCTCCCTCTACACCTAAAAAACCTACTCATATATATACTCATCCTACACCTAATCCAAATAATCATCCTACTTGTTGGTTCCCAAATCAACAGATTGGAAATCTTATGAGCTTTCCTAACTCAATTCTTGGACTTTCCAACTGACTTGGCCAACAAATGGAAATGTTCGATTATGATCCTCTTTCCCTACACTTTAGGCTTTGTAGGACCAAGACGGGTGTACCTATTCCTTAACCAAAACTCTGGGCTTAAGTATTTTTATAGCATATTTGTAAATGTACTTTGAATTAGGGTGATCTCTCAAGATGGCAATTGGGTCTTGAGGGAGATCAAATTGTATCCTTTACAATTTATAAATCACTAAACTTATCTTTTGATTGTTATATTGAGAATATGTTGAATGCTTTTATGTAGTGATATCTTTTTTATTTTGAATATGTATTACTGCTTCCTTATTATAATATTTTAGACAAAGACTTCAATTACATATGATAGACTAGTGCCTTTCTTCTATTAGGAAATAGAGCCAATTCCTTCTTCAATACTATGTATGACTAAGTGAGACATAAAACACCACCTGAATGTTCCTATCAATTACTCCTCTTCAATGTCTTCAATTATTCTATTACACCACAATCATTCTTATTGAATTTAATGCTAGCTTAATGATACCAATAAGATGAAATTACTAGTGCCTAATAATCCAAACGATCAAATTATGGAATTTTTTAGGAATAATTTCCAAACACAAATTTTTATACAAGCTTTATCTTTTGGAGATAAAATCACAAAGGACTGATCAATCTAGAATGATCAAATCCACAACTCTAAATTAGAGAAAATACTAATTTATATTAATGCTTCAAAAATTCTTTTGTACAATAAATCACTTGCAGAAAGTGCAGTAGAAAATAAAATATTTACATTGTTGATTGATATTTAATTATAATATGAATGCTTCCATCTCTTTATATTTTACACCACACATATATATGTGTTTGAATAGTTTTCACACCCCTTTAGGGTGAAAAGATGATGCAAGGAGGGTAAGATAAGTGAGGCCAAAGAATCAACCAATTACCAAACCACCTTTTAGAATCACAACACGGAAGTAGTAACATCGAAAAGGAGAGAAGGGAAGAAGATCATATTCATATATTCATTCAAAATTAATACATGCTAGGTTGTGAGGCCTTCCCAATTATGAACAATACAATAAAAATCAATTATAGAAATAAAACAATCCTCATTCATGCAATATCCATGATCTCCAACTTGCTCGTTCCTCTGCCCCCAAAACCTAGAACATATCATTACATTTATACACGAGGATACTGAATAGGTCGACCCAATAGAATCTTCAAGATCTAGCATTGGAGAAATAATTGACCCAAATTTAGGTCCACACATTTCCCAATGAGAGATCCCAACATCAATATCATGACCAAATTTAATGCATAATTTGGCCTAGAAAAAATATCCAAAATCAAACTTGTCGGTGAAATAGGTCGTCGAGCAACACAAAACACACTGAGCCCACTCGGTGAATGGAACCACCAAGCAGAGAAAATACACCACTGATCGATAACCAAGCTCATCAGTGAACAAATAGGAAAACTCCACCAAGAACTCCAAAATAGTTACTGACCACATCTAACAAGCTACCAAGATACAAGATTTCTATGAACCCAAGATGCTCCAACATCAGACACCCGGGGTTGAAAATAAAATGATTCTCTGAATCATGAGTGAGGTACAACCTGAGTTGAATCCAAATTAGATTGAGAAATCCATGTAGAGTCTTCAATTGGTCTGTTCTTCCACTTTACCAAGTATTCCATGTAATCATTTCCTCTTGTGCTTCTGCCAAATCTTCATTCCAAAATCTTCTCAACTTCTTTTTTCTTCTTCTTAGGATAATCACTCGGTACTATCAACTATTCATCAGGATCATGATACTCATACAAATATGCAATGTTGAACATTGGTGATATGTCCATCTCATCAGGTAACTCTACTTCATAATAATTTCCAATGTCAAACTTCTTCAGTACCTTGCAGGAACCAAATTTCTTCATCTTCAACTTACTATAGGTTCTAATAGGAAATCTTCCTTTCTTCAAATGAACCATTACCTCATCACCAACCTCAAAAATCTTATGTCTTCTCAACCTATCTACACTATCCTTTTATTTATGATTACTTTGATCCAACTTATGTTTCACTTCCTCATGCAATGACTTCATAAATTTAGCAAATTCTTCACCTTCAGCACTACTCTTCTCTTCTCTGACAATATCTTTCAATTCTGATATACCCCTCAATTGTATGCTAGTAATAATCTAAAAAGGTGTCTTGCTAGTACTCCTATTCATTGAATTATTGTATGCAAACTCTACATAGGCTAACATTAAATCCCAATTACTTGGTTTGTCTCCAATTAAGCATCTCAACAGGTTACTCAAACTTCTATTTACAACCTTTGTGTGTCCATCAGTCTATGGATGAAATGTCAAACTATACTTCAACTCGGTGTCTATCTTCTTCCATAGAATCTTACAAAAATAGCCAACAAACTTATTGTCTGGGTCGGAGATGATACTCCTCAGTAATCCATGCAATCTGACAATATCCTTGAAGAAAAGATCTTCTATATGCACTACATCTGATGTTTTCCTACATGGTATGAAATGTCCATCTTGGAAAATCTCTCCACAACAACAAATATGGAATCATTACCCCTTGTTGTCCTTAGTAATCCAAGAAAAAATCCATGTTGATATCGCTCCAAGGTTTCTCAAGAATAGAAATCGGTGTGTACAATCCAGTATTCTGACTTACTCATTTTTCAACTTGACAAACTCCACATTTTTTCACAAATGTTTGAACATCCTTATACAGTTGCGGCCAAAAATACCTTTCCTTAAGAAAACTCAATGTCTTATCAATGTCAAACTGTCCAGCCAAACCACTACTATGCTTCTCCTTTATCAAATTAGTTCTCGTTAATCCTCTTGGTATACATAATTGAATTCCTTTGAACAACATATCTTCTTGAATGAAATTGTCTTCCCACTTACTTGGTTGATTTGGAATAGGTGCTCTGCACATTCTCCACAACTCAAAAAAATCAGGGTCAGTTTCATACAAATTCTTCATATCATCAAAACCAAGAACCTCAATTCTCATTTCAGTCAGCAAAGATCTTCTTTTACTCAATGCATCATAAACTCAGTTAGATACTCCACTCTTATGTTTTATCACAAATGTAAAATTCTACAAGTACTCAACCCATTTGATATGTTTTTGATTCAGCTTATTCTAACTACCCAAATAATGTAAAGCCTTATGATCAATATACAACACAAATTCCTTCAGCATCAAATTATGTCTCCATTTCTTAAGAACCTCATTCATTAACCTCATAAAAGTACTCAGTGCATTAGTTAAACCAAAAGGCATAACAAACCAATCATACAAACCTTTTTTTGTCTTGAAAAAAGTCTTATGTTCATCATCTACTCTGATTCTGATCTGACAATAGCCACTCTTCAAATCAATCTTGGTAAAATATTTTTCTCCACTCAAACAATCCATTATATCATTCATTCTCAGTATAGGAAATTGATACTTAACTGTTAGCTTGTTGATAGCTCTAGAATCTGTACATATTTTTCATTCTCCATTCTTCTTAGGTGCCAACACAACTGGTACTACACATGGATTCTAACTTTCTCTGATCAAACCTTTCTGCAACAACTCTTGAACTTGTCAGTTGAGTTCCTTATTTTCGGTTGGTGTCAGTCGATGTGGTGCCTTATTTGGAAAACTAGCTCTAGGAATCAAATCCATACAATGACTAATACTTCTCATCAGTGGAAAAAAATTAGATACATTATCTGAAATGATCTCCTTGACTCAATGAGTAGCTTCTCAACCTCTTTAGTAACTTTATCTTATATTTTCTCACTTGGTTTGTTACGAATCACAGCATAATAGACATTAATTATCTTCAAATTGTATAAGATTAAATGGTTTGTGTGCCAAAATGAATAGAGTGATATGAAAGGGGGAATATAAGATCTACTTCTAAATCCAAATTCCCAAGGGAGAGATCCAAATTAATCAACCAAAAGGTCAATACACAAAAGAATCAATCTATGGAGAATATGAATGAAGGAGAAAACCTTATATTCTATTATGAAGAATATGTGATTGAAATCCAAAATGAATAGAAGGCAAATACTAACCTCAAAATAGGGAAAATCTGAAAAATGCTGATTTCTGATGTTTGTGCATAGTTTCATGGAATTCTGCAACTTGTTTCAGACTGGAAATGTCAAGACAGAGAAAACCTAGAAAACTTATGTCTTACGAGAAGCAGGTCATCCTTGACCCAGATAGCAGGGCAAGGTCTTACCCCGAGGTAGGATCCTATCTAGGGGCAAGATCCTTCCCCCCACTGAAGGTCATCCTTGACCCAAAATAGCACTGATAGAAAATCTGTTCGTGGATCTCGAAAGTTCGCTAAAAAGGGTATTCGGATCTGCACTTGAATTCGATTTCTTGTACCTATACCTGCAAGAAAAATGGTTTTTTGTTTGGATGAGGCATTTTCCTTGGTCAAACCTTGGTTTGGAATCAACCTTAATAATGGAATTGAAATAGAGAATGCTAGCAAGTAGTAGAAGTAGATCTAACAATGAAGCTATGATATTCAATAGATATGCAATTGTATTTGAAATGTAAACACGTATATTGATATGAAAGCATGGACTCAACAATGTAAATCAAAACCATAAATGTAAATCAAAACCTCCACGATTGTATCCTTGGAATCCACCTTGAAAGGAGAATGAATGGATCTTGAAGGAAGATCACTCCACCATGATGGATAGATCTAGGGTTTGAGTGATGAATCTTGAATGCTTGAACTAAATCTCTTCAAAGGCTTGAATGCTTGAATCCTTGATTTTCAATGGAGAACCTGAATGGAGAAGAGGAATTGAATGCTTCCTTGAAATGCTTGCTTGATCTTTCCTTGAGAAAACCTTGAGCACTTGATTGCATAACTTGTGGATGTTCTCACAAAACTTGATGGCAAAAAGAGATAGAGAAAGTGAGAGAGGAAGGTTTCCTTTTATAGTGATTGTTAGGAATGAATGAAAAGTGTTTTGGAAATCATTCTGTAGCAGTTGTTGTTGCATTCATGACTTGGATTGTCATTGATCTCAACACAATGATATTCTGGATATTAGCAGGAAAGCAGGTATAGTTTTGTTTTGCGCACATGTTGTATTGTAGATTGGCTTTTGCACAATTGATGGTATGTTCTTTGGTGTGTTATTAACCTATGGTTAACAGCACAAAAAGAAATTCATTCATTTGTAAGAGTTATGAGCATTTTGGTGAAAGCAATGTTTAGACAGTGTTTCTGTGTAGCGATGTTCAGAAATCGGAGGATATCTCTTAGCTGGGATGGAATCTGATTTTGTGTAGTTAAAGGGATGTTGGAGACTCATTAATGATGATGTGGTTCATAGTGCAAACTTTGAGGATATGTTTGGAGAAAGTTACAGTAACTGGAAGCCGACAGTTTTATATGAATTCTGTGTGTAGCGTGTAGAATTTATTATTTTGTAATTAAGGACCGACTCATTTGTAATTATTTGAGTTTGGTATATAAGAAGGAATTTTTTCCTTATTTTAATGTTTACTATGAAGAATGAAATGCGAATATATGCATGAAGTGAAGAAAAGAGCTAATTTAGTGATGAAGGAAGACTTGTGAGTACAGAGATCTAGAATTGTGATCTTGTGTAGCAAAGAGTGTAGTTTTGGCACAGTGTGAAGGAGGTAATATATTTCATATTATTCTGTTGAATAATTCTAAAATCTTTTGGACAGTGGGTTCAGAGATCTTGCCTTGAAGTTGTTTGGGCAGTGGGTCCTTCTGTCTTCCATAAACTCTTAACTGGGTTAGAATCTTTTAACAAGGATTCAAAATCTCCTAACAGGGATTATATGTACTGAATGTATTTCATAAGACTCCTAACAGGGTCCATCCTCTAACAAGGAACTTTCATATTAGTGCATCATTTTGTGGGCATCATTCCCACCGGGGTTTACTCTTTTCAAGAGGTTCCCTAGTTAACATATCTTGTGTTATTGTGCAATTGTGTATGGTTATCTTTCTATGGTTGATTAGTACATTGATTATATTTTTTAAAGCTATTGAATGGATAAATTATCTGATAACTGACTCACCCCCCCCCCCTCTCAGTTATCTTGGGGATCTTTACTTTCTAACAATAGTGATCTAGGGCACAAACTTCTAGAGAGGCCAACATTGGAGAATTAAATCCCAATTAACCTTAACCCCTAGAAATATACCTAGATTAAATGCAATTTAAGGCTTTACCATTCTGAAACCCAAAATGGTCGACCCGGAGGTAGGAAAAAGAAACTTTTTGAAGCTCGACATCCCGTAACTCCTAGAATCTAAAAATTGGACCTAGGGTCAAGGACAAGGTAGACACTTCCCTAGGTTAGGGTCTAGGTCATCCCTGACCTAGCTCAGGGTCTAGGTCATCCTTGACCCTACCAGGTCATCTTTGACCCTGACAGTTAGAAACTCTATATTCTTAGAGAAAACTATTTGGAAAAGGTTGGAAATAAGGAGGAGAGAAGCATAACAAGGGGGAAATAGCCAGATACATGAAAAGACCCGATCAAGGCACTTAACATGACCCCAAACCACTTACTCAAAGGGCTAAACTCTCTTAACATAGAAGTGCTTCTAGTTTAAGATAATACATTAAGCCCCCACTTTAGCAAGAGTATGGATTTGATGCAAACTCTTGGTAAAGGAAATGAAAGAAGAGATCCAAGTGGATTCACAAAAAGATAAAATAACACTTAGCTAAGGACACAAGCCCCCAGGCTAAGGATTCTAACTCAACATACACGTAAGAGGGTGTGAAAATGAAAAAGGAAAAAGACACAAAAGAGGGGTTAGTACTAAAACAAACCCAAATTAATTAGCATTAGAAACCTTGCTAAGAAACATTTCTCATACTAATATCATATTTGGAAAGCTATCATAAAAGCATAAATGATTACATAAGAAATACAAGAGCAACACTATAAATAACATAGCTTCATGATCCTGTCCTCCTAGCATGAATGTGAAAAGAGAGAAAAGAGAAAAGTGATTACCTCACCCAGTAAGATGCCCACCTTACTGTGAATCACCCTGGGAGGAGAGCCAAACAGGTGGACAAACCTGATAGTTCACCCATAAACTATGCTTGCAATTGTAATGCATCTTCTGACAACTTCTAGATACCCATAGATCCACATTCTTGTATCACTATGAATATGAAATGCATGTCTCCTTAGGATTTAGCAACTTATGTGCGTTACCTTCGGAAGATTTAGCATATTTTGAAATTGAAAATGTGTGTCCATTCAGCATTTGGCAACTTATGTGCGTTACCTTTGAAAGATTTAGCATATTTTGAAATTGAAAATGCATGTCCATTCAGGATTTGGCAACTTATGTGTGTTACCTTCCAAGATTTAGCATATTGGAAATGCATGTCTCCTCAGGATTTAGCAACTTATGTGCGTTACCATCAGAAGATTTAACATATTTGAAATTGAAAATGCGTGTCTCTTTAGGATTTAGCAACTTATGTGCGTTACCTTCCAATATTTAGCATATAAAAATAAAAAACTATAGTACAAGAGAGACCCTATATATGCCCCCCTCCTTATCATGGCAGTCTACTATACATGATAAGGAAGAGGAAGAGGATACCTACTTCTCAATACAAGGAGATATCCTATTTAACAACAATGTACACCACATTCTTAGCGAGGGATATTGTCCCCTACATCCAAGAGTATAGATAATCATGAAAAGGATATGTCACTTATGGAAAAAAGATCCTCAATGAAAGAGATCTTATTAACAAGACCCCCTTCATAGAGGAGTGCTTTTAGATAAAATATCATCTTTCAATGGTGAGAACAAAGATTCAATCATCAAGCCTCTCTACAAAGAAGAGGAAAAGGAATCTTTGGAATGAGGGAAACAACTCTAACACTAAAGCAAGGGTAAGAGTTTATAATGAACATAATTTGAAACATAGAGAAGAGGTGATGACCTAGGACAACAACCTCTCATAAAAAGGTTATCGATAGTCAAAAAATCTATCAATATGATGAAATAATATTGCAATATAAACAAATACCACTAAGCTAAGGAAAGAAATTCCCTAGACAAAGAGAAAGAAGGAAGAACCTTTCCCCCCAAAGATGAAGGCAAGGGATACCTCTGCAAAACAAATGTCTTAGAAAAGATATCTTGAGTATAAAATAGAATCTATGGATGATTATAAACATAATACAAAACCATCGAGAGATAGGATAGAAAGAATATTGATTAAGCTCAACAAAAAGCCTAACGGATCCTAGGAGACTGGAAGAAATACCTATTGCCCCCCAATTAAGAGACAAGAGGGGGAAGTAGCTATATTATAGAAGAATGAGGGGTAAAATTATGAAAAAATTGTAATACTACACGAGAGTGAGATAAAATTCCTAAAGAAGCTCTTTCTCTAACATATGTCTTGAAATGCACACAATCAGAAAGTGAATGTGTATTACTATAGTGGAGAGGATATTTGTACTTGGAGAAAGCATATTTCAGCATAGATTTAAAGATTTCTATGCAAGTCAAAGAATTCAGATAAAAAGGGGAAGATAAAAAGAATTCTTGCACATTTGCATCATGAACCATAGTTTGAGTCCCATCATTAGTGTGGGATAAACTAGGAATAGCAGATGGAGAATTAGGAATATTAGGAATGTTAGGAATTAGATTAGAAAGGATAGGATTAAAATTAGGAAGATAAGGAAATGAATTAGGAAGGATAGGATTAGGATTAGGAAGATTAGGAAATGGATTAGGAAGGATAGGATTAGGATTAGGAGATTATAAAATGGATTAGGAAAGGTAGGATTAGGATTAGGAAGATTAGGAAATGGATTTGGAAAGATAGGATTAGGATTAGGAAGATTAAGAAATGAATTACAAAAGAGAGGATTAGGATTAGGAAGATTAGGAAATGGTGTATCATCTATCAAATTCTTCACATAATCCAAAAGAGTAATAGGTTCGCCACACCACTTCTTAATGAAAGTTTTGAAAGTAGGAAGGAAAGTATAGTCAATCTCATAATAGCATAGTCACTACAAAGGATTTGAATTGTTTTAACATGAGTGACGGGGTCTTCCTTACCATTGTAATTCTTAAGGTGAGGCATATCAGCCTATTGAAGAACAAGAGCACAAATAATGTCTAACAATAAAGGACTACCCATGTCACATGTAGGAATACTAAACTTGGATTGAGTTAAGGATGCAAGTTATTGTTGTAAAGAAGAGACAGTTTGAGCTAGACAAATGATTGTGGAATCACTAGGAGGTATAGAAATATTAGGAACACTAGGAATAGTGTAAGAAGTGGTGGAAATGGAAGACACAATTAGAGGAACACTTGGAACCATAGTTGGCAGAGGGTTGGAATAGATATAAGGAACACTGTGATAAGAATGTTGTGAGGTAGGTAAAGACACTAGTGGAACACTCATAGGAAGAGATGAAAGAGATGTAGTCACCAAAGGAGGAGTGTAAGTAGGAATATTGTGTAAAGGAATGGAAGAAGGTTCCACACTGATAACAGGAGAAGTGAGTCCTAGATCTTGAGCTAAAGGTTTATCATTTAAATGCACAAGATGAGTCATATCACGTAGGAGATTAACACCTTAATCACTATCATAGATGACTTTCTTCAAGACCTCTATAGCTTGAATAGGATATAACATTCTAGGTATATCAATAGTGGAACATGAAGGTAACCATGCACACACCCTATGGTAAAGATCAATTGAAGAGGTTGTAGAGGAAGATGAAATAGGAATAGGATCAATGGAGACCTCATTCAAATAATTTTCATCCTCACTTCCATGTACCTCATTAAGGGATCTATCCTCTTGTACAATAAAAGCCTCATCAAAGTATTCAAAACAAGAATCATACATGTTGAACACAAAGTAACACTAAAAGCATGAAAAATGTAAATATTTTTGTATTTTTAAAAGAATTTTGCAATTTTTTTGTATTTTTGAAATATAAATGCAAGAGCATAAAAGAAATATACTTTTATTTGTATGTAATATCTAACACAAAATGAAAATCTAACACAATAGGGCATCTAATTCCACAAAAGATAGGGGGTAAGCTTGTCGGGTTCACCAAAATGTATAAGATGAAGGTGAACACACAAGATAATACAAAGGGAGATCTAACACAATAGGGAATCTAATTCCACAAAAGAAAGGGGTAAGTGTGTTGGGTTCACAAAAATGTACAATGAAGGTGAACACACAAGGGAATACAAAGGAAGATCTAACACAATAGAGCATCTAAATCCACAAAAGAAAGGAGGGTAAGCGTGTCGGGTTCACCAAAATGTATAAGATGAAATGGTATGTGTGCCAAAATAAATAGAGTGATATGAAAGGGGGAATATAAGATCTACTTCTTAATCCAAATTCCCAAGGGAGAGATCCAAATTGATCAACCAAAAGGTCAATACACAAAAGAATCAATCTATGGAGAATATGACTGAAGGAGAAAACCTTATATTCTATCATGAAGAATATCTGCTTGAAATCCAAAATGAATAGAAGGCAAATACTAACCTCAAAATAGGGAAGCAGGTCATCCTTGACCCAGATAGCGGGGCAAGGTCTTACCCTAGGGTAGGATCCTACCCCTCACTAAAGATCATCCTTGACCCAAAATAGCTCCAATGGAAAATTTGTTCACAGATCTCGGAAGTTCATCGAAAAGGGTATTCGGATCTACACTTCAATTCATTGTCTTGCACTTTAATTCGCTGATCTGCATTGTAATTCATGTCAGGTTCACCAAAATGTATAAGATGAAATGGTATGTGTGCCAAAATGAATAGAGTGATATGAAAGGGGGAATATAAGATCTACTTCTAAATCCAAATTCCCAAGGGAGAGATCCAAATTGATCAACCAAAAGGTCAATACACAAAAGAATCAATCTATGGAGAATATGAATGAAGGAGAAAACCTTATATTCTATTATGAAGAATATGTGCTTGAAATATGAAGTGAATAGAAGGAAAATACTAACCTCAAAATAGGGAAAATCTGAAAAATGCCGATTTATGATGTCTGTGCATAGTTTTGGGGAATTCTGCAACCTGTTTCAGACTGGAAATGTCAAGATGAAGAAAACCCAGAAAACTTTTATCTTTCGGGAAGCGGGTCATCCTTGACCTAGATAGTAGGGAAAGGTCTTATCCCAAGCTAGGATCCTACCCCCCACTGAAGGTCATCCTTAACCCAAAACAACTCTGACAAAAAATCTATTCACGGATCTCAAAAGTTCACCGAAAAGGGTTTTCGGATCTGCACTTCAATTCGTTGTCCTGTACCTATACCTGCAAGAAAAATGGTTTTGTTGTTTGGATGAGGGGTTTGCCTTTGTCAAACCCCTATTTGGAATCAACCTTAATAATGGAATTGAAATAGAGAATGCTTATAGCAAGTAGTAGAAGTAGATCTCACAATGAAGCTATGATATTCAATAGATATGCAATTGTATTTGAAATGTAAACAAGTATATTGATATGAAAGCTTGGACTCAACAATGTAAATCAAAACTTTAAATGTAAATCAAAACCTCCATGATTGTATGCTTGGAATCCACCTTGAAAGGAGAATGAATGGATCTTGAAGATGAACAAAGGATCTTGAAGGAAGATCACTCCACCATGATGGATAGATCTAGGGTTTGAGTGATGAATCTTGAATGCTTGAATCCTTGATCTTCAATGGAGAACTTTAATGGAGAAGAGGACTTGAATGCTTCCTTGAAAAATGCTTGATGAAATGCTTTCTTGATCTTGCCTTGAGAAAACATTGAGCACTTGATTGCATAACTTGTGGATGTTCTCACAAAACTTGATGGGAAAAAGAGATGGAGAAAATGAGAGAGGAAGGCTTCCTTTTATAGTGATCTAGGGCACAAACTTCTAGAGAGGCCAACATTGGAGAATTAAATCCCAATTAACCTTAAACCCTAGAAATATACCTAGATTAAATGGAATTTAAGGATTTACCATTCTGAAACCCAAAATGGCCGACCCAAAAGTGGGAAAAAGAAACTTTCTGAAGCCCGACATCCCGTAACTCCTGGAATCTAAAAATTGGACCTAGGGTCAAGGACAAGTTAGACACCACCCTAGGTCAGGGTCTAGGTCATCCCTAACCTAGGCTGGGGTCTGGGTCATCCTTGACCCTACCAGGTCATCTTTGATCCTTATAGTCAGAAACTCCAGATTCTCAGAGAAAACTATCCGAAAAAGGCTGGAAATAAGGAGGAGAGAAGAAAAATAGGGGGGAAACAACTAGATACTTGAAAAGACCTAATCAAGGTGCTTAACATGACCCCAGACCACTTACTTGGAGGGCTAATCACTCTTAACATGGAAGTGCTTCCATTTTAAGATGATACACAAATCCTTAAAAAACTATCTACCTTCCATCAAAAAAACTTTCACAGATGTACATATCTCACCAAAAGATTCTTCAATCGAAGGTAACAACATTTGTCTCTTTCCATTGGCCCAAATAGTATATTTGTGCAATCATCATATATAGCATATCTATCATATTTCCAAGGTCTACCCAACAAAATATGGCAACAATCCATAGGCATAATATTGCACAATAACATATCATAATACTTTCCAATTTTCAGATTTACAAAACATTGTTCACTCATAATAAGTGTATGTTAATCCTTGATCCATGAAATCTGATAGGGTTTTGGGTGCTTCAATCTTTTCAATTATAACTTTTATAACCATTTCCTCTGATGTCAGCTTCTTTGTGTATGCGATGTGAACCTAATTTATTTGTAAAATGCGTAGATAGTCAAACATTATTTAAAAGAAGCATATACCATGCATATAGAAAAATATTCATAGGCCACCTCAAATTGAGCTAAAATGGGAGCACCATGTCGCCGTTTGATTTTATCTTATAGGAGGGATGTGGGTGTGCTCTCAAAACACAACAAGAATGTCCCCAATGTTGTTTAGGAAGGATTGGGATCATTTAGGAACCATGGATACCCCATAATGGTACAAAACCAGGTATGGTGAACCTGTTTTGCTCCTAGAGTCCCAAGGGTCCAAATGAAGCAAGCTACAGATTCTATGCTATTGATGAGTATGAAAAGTTGATATTAATGAAAAGATGGATATGATATGAATGAGATTTATTATTATTGCTTGAAAATGAACTATATTAATCCATTAATCTATGCTAAGATGAGTTATAAAGCATAAAATAGAAGTAAATCTAACAATGCTAGAAATTATGCTAAGTTTAGATGAAAATGAACATAATAACAATACTATGAAAATGATATGTGAATTGGTAGATTTCTCTTGGAAGGGAGGTATTTATATGATCTGAGGAAGGGCTTGGGTTAGGAAGGGTAGTTAGGGTTTAGGACCAAGGGTTGGGGTTTAGGACCAAGGGTTAAGCCTTAGGGTCAAAGGGATAAGGATGAAGGGTTGCTCACACATGTGTGAGCAACACTAGGGAAGTGTGCTAGGGGACCAAGGTGGAAGAAGAGTCATAGACTATCATTAAGAGGTTGTAAGAGCCATTAATGAGGGTGTAAGGGGTCATTAATGAGTATATAAGGCTCATTAATGAGGGGGTTGACACAAAGTCAAAGGATGAGGATTTAGGCTAAGAGGGTTAGGAAACACCTCTTAAGCAAGTTTAGGGAGTGATTAGGAAAGTGAGGATATGTTTAGGGTTTTATAGAAGATATTTGGGGTTTTTGGGAATTAAATAAATATTTAATGTATTTAAAGAGTTTTGAGACATAATTTATTAAATAATTAATAAATTGGAGGGATAAACATGTAAATTAGATTTAAATGTTTTTGGGAGTGGTTTCTTAATTAAATATCTTTAATTAAAATAGAAGGGATAGTGACAATAAAAATCAATTAATTAATTAATTAATTAATTAATAATGATGTCATCAGGACTTTTATCAACTAAAATATTTTTAGTTAACAAGATGGATTTTTAGGTGTCTACATTTTTCCCCTCTTTGATGTGATGCCGCAAGTGGCATGGCATCCAAGACAAGAAAATAAGATGCCCCAGGCTAGAATAGATGGTAAGGGGTTGTGTCTCCTCAAGAAAATAATGCAAAGAGGAAATTTTGTGGAATTTTCTCAAAAAAGGACGCAAGTGTGAAGGAAGAGGATTGAGAGATATGGGAAGGGGGAATAAACAGATGGTCATTTATGAGCAAAGATGCACAAATGCAAGATGATGTGAAATGTTGGATGCAAGATGGAGCTATATGAAGGATGCAAGATGCAAGATTAATCTATATGATGCAGGATGAGGGGGATTTGGGGAGCTCATTGTGTAAATGTGGAGATCACAACCTAGTTTGATATAGAAACAATAGAGACCTGCCAAGGTTACTGGGAACACAAGGCCTTGTCACCAGCATTGCACAAGATTGACACAAAAAACAAGCACGCAAAGGGTTTACCCAACATCACACATGAATCTAGGAGGAGGTGTGATAGAAATGATGTTGGAGAACCCACAAAAAAATGAAATTTCCCAAGTGCACCATGTAACCCAAAAGATCACATGTGAAATGTGCAAGGGTCATATCTGACTGACTCACATGCAGAAGAAAGAAGGTCAAAAGACCTTGCCCAAGATTTCCCTCATTCACAACACACCATGATATAAAGGATCTTGGTGACTTTACGGAGAGGAACAACGAGAAGCCTCAAAAGATAAACAAGATCCAAAGGACAAAATCCAAAACCAAAGTAATAAATCCATAAAGCATCCTTTTCCAAGGAGAAGGATTGATGTGATTGATGGGGGGAGATTAGGTCTTAATGTGAGAAAGGATACATCCTGCATGGACTTGTTTTGATTGATAATGGAATATTAGGTCAAACATGAGGAAGGATACATCCTACAAGGACATGTTTGATGAGGAGAATTATTGTGTTGTTGTTGGCAAATGATGAATCAAGTATAATCATGAGATCAAGGATAGTTGAAAAAAGATGTTGTTGAAGAACAAGGCTGGGTGGGACAAGTTATCTGATCATAGTTGTTGTAGGACTGATGAGGATATGTACAACAAGATGCAAAGATATAGTAAAAAGGGTAGGGAGATATGTACAAAGGAGATCAAAAGATAAGCAAAGATCCAAAAGAACAAATGAAATAACAAGTATCTCAGAAAACCTTTTTCCATAGGTAGGATAATGGAGGATGATTAATTTGATTTGATTGGATGGATTTATTAGTGGAGGGTGGTGGAGGATTACTAAGTGTCAGCAATGAGTTTCTACTTCTTGATGTAGGATCAAAGAGGATAGGATTGTCAACCTAAGATAGACTATTAATCTTCAAGAGACGGGATCCTTTCCAGTGTAATCCAATCTCTTTCTCAAGATGATGAGGCCTAAAAAGATAAGTACAAGATGCCCTAGATAATGCTTAGTCAAATGGTAGTGCTAGGATGTTTTTGATTTAGGATAAGGATTGAGAAACTCAAAATATATGACACTAAGCGGATGGTGGATAACTGGATAAGGATTCCTATGACAAGAGAGAGGTAAGATACTTGAACCTCAAAAGTACCAAGAGATGATTGTTGAAGCACGTAGTTGGATAGGTCAAAGTTCATGATGATGCAAGGGCAGACTAATGTAGAGGATGGGACCTAAAGACACACATGTACAAATGATCTTAGGTGGAGACACAACTAACACTAGGTACAAGACACCAGAATGGGGTGTACAAGGGATCTGGGGATGAAGCTGGTGCTATAGAGATATGCAAGATGATGCCCGAGCTGGGTTGGAAAGCTAAGATGGATTGACGATACATAGGATCATGATAGATGATGTGTCTTGAAATGACATAAGTATTGGGAAGGATGTATCCTAACAATGATGATTGGATTGAGATCAAGGCTTGCAATCAAGACTAAGGATGTGATTGGTTGTGTTTGGCTTGATGTTATATTTTGGATAGCTAGAGGATATGGATAAGATATGGCATATGATGGAATATTTATAGGAGCATTAAGATATAGATGAATGGAATTGGTTTACATGGGGGTAGCCTATAGCTAGATATAAATGACAAGGGAAGATACTAGGTGATGGAAAGATGGAGGAAATGCTGAGGGATGTTAGGAAGGAATGTTGAATATGTCCTATGGGGGAATATTAATAGTCATCATGTAGAAGTTGTATGTTGCATTCATGAATGTGGTTTTCATTGATGTCAATACAGTGATCTACTGGAGATTAGCAGAGAAGCAGACAATGTTTTAATTAGCACACATGGAGTATTGAAGATAAAGCTATGTGGAGTTGAGGATTTACTCTATATTGTGTCCTGAGATCATGGTCAAGAGCGTGTACAAAAATTCAATTATTCATGATAGTTATGTGTAATTCAATGGAAGCAGTATTTAGGCAGTGTTCCTAAGAAGCGGCTTGTGGTAATTGGATGATATCTCCTAATCGGGATAGAATCTAGGCATGCGAAGTTGTACAGTTGATGAAGACATTATGATAGTGATGTGGATATGACAACATGGTTAGAGGTCACACAAGTGAATATTTATTTTTTTTGGAAGCCAATAGTTTTTATGTAATTTTGAAATATTATGTAAGGTGTGAAGGTTTATATTTTTTAATTGGTTAAGCCATGTTGGCCAACTCATTTGTAATTATTTGAGTATGGTATAGAGGAAGGATTGTTTTCCTTAATTGTGAGATGATATATGATATATGATATATGATATATATGATATATGATGGGATATAGATGAATTACGAAATTGAGCAATATATGTTGTAAGAGGATATGTGAATTGCAGAGATCTGATATTGAGATCTAGTGAAGCAATTGGTGCGGTTTCAAACCGACAGAGGAGAAAAGATAAGTTGTTGAGATCAAAAATTATTGGTATTATTTTATTTGAGTAATACAAAGATCAGTTGGACAGTGCGTTTAGTGATCTTTCCCTTGAAGTTGTTTGGACAGTGGGTCCTTCTATCTTCCATAACTCCTAATCAAGTTAGAATCTTTTAACAAGGATTCAAAGTCTCCTAATAGGGAATCATATGTACTGAATGTATTTCATAAGCTCCTAACAGAGTCCATCCTCTCACAAGGAATTTTTATATTGGTACATCTTTTGTGGGCATCATTCCCACCGAGGTTTACTCTCTGATCAAGAGGTTCCCTAATCAACATATCTTGTGTTATTGTGTTGCTATTTATGTTTATCTTTATATGGTTGTTGCTTATATTGATTACATGCTTGAATTTTGTTAATGGTGATAAAAGTTGTATTTATCTTATAACTAATTCACCCCCCCCCCCCTCTCAGTTATCTTGGTGGACTTTACTTTCTAACAATTGGTATAAGAGCAATAGGTCCTTGAAAGAAAAGTTTAACAACTTAAGGAGATCCATGGCGAATCATTTTAGGAAAGAAATCCCTAAGTTTGATGGAGTAAACTATGATAGCTAGAAAGAAAAGATGAAGACACATTTTCTATGTTTAGGACCAGGGTACTGGTTAATCACAAAGAATGAGAAGACTATCATTGAAGAAGAAAAAATTGAAGAATATACTAATGAGGAAAGAGATATGTTCATGTGTAACATACTTTCCAAAGAAGCACTCTTTTCAGCCCTTCCGGAGAATGAATACAGCTAGGTAAAATATCTAAGGACATCTCATGAAATTTGGTTAGCTTTACAATCTACTTTTGAAGGTGATGTACATGCAAAGAGAGTCAAATTACAAAATTGGATATGTGCATTTGAAGATATAAGAATGATGGAAGATGAATCTATTAGAAGTTATATTGGTAGAATGTTAGAGATTGTTACAGGTATCAAATCTTGTGAAGGAAATAAGACTAAGAATGAAGTGATATGGAAGATTCTAAAGAAATTAACTCTTGTATTAAAGCATACAATGTAGATGATTGAACAAGTTATACCTTGTACTAAGAACTTTACCAAAGAAACTCTTCTTGGAAGACTGGAAGTAGCAGAGATAAGCTTGAGACAGTCAGGAGATCTACCTAGAATTGAGACAACATTCAACACACTTAGTGTTCACCCTACCTTGTCAAGAAGCATTAGTGTAAGTGGAGACTTCTAGTAGCAGCAGATCTAAGACTGAAGAAGATAGAAAGATTGAAAAAGGAATTTCCTTGCTTGTGAAAAGAGAACCTGAAAGTAAGAAAATCTTTAAATGTTGGACTTGTCAAGAATATGGTCATTTTTCATCTAAATTTCCTAAGAGAGTAAAGAAATATAAGAACTTTAAACCTAGAAGATGTAAAGAATGTTACTATGATGATGAAGAATTTGAGGCTAGTATTGATAAATCCCTAAGTGAAAGTGATAATGAGAATGACGATATAGGATTTGTAGCAATAAAAGAAGAAAACTCTAAAACTGAAGTTAGAGAAGAAAAGGCTTTAGTTTCCCAAGTAGAAAAGAGATTTGATTGGATTATATATAGTGGTTGTTCACATCATATGACTAGAGACATGAAGAAGTTTATAAAGTTTAACAATTATGATGGAGGAATTTTTAGAGTTGGAAACAATGCACCTTGTTTGATAAAAGGAATAGGATCTATTACTCTTGATGGAAAGACTAACACTGATGATGTTTATTTTGTGGATGGATTGAAACATAATATTTTGAGTGTTTGACAGTTAGTTGATAAGGGATATCAAGCTTGGTTTACTGACAAAACTTGTGTGAACAAGGATAAGGATGGTAATTTGATTAGAACTGGATCAAGAACCAGAGGCAATGTATTTCAATTGAACCCTAAAGAGATGATATGTTTGATTACTATAATTGATGATAGTTGGTTATGGAATAGAAGGTTTTTTCATATAAACTTTGATAACATTGTGAAAGTAAGTACTACACTTGCAGTAAGAGATTTTCCTAAGATTATGAAACCTACTAACATGATTTGTAAAGAATGTGTGATGGCTAAGTAGAAGAGAAGTTCATTTCCGAGTAAGAAGTTCACATCAGCAGAGAAGTTTGAAATTGTTCATACAAATTGAGCGGTCCCACATGGACTAGAGGATTCTATGGTGAAAGGTATTTTATGATTCTTGTTGATGATTTTACAAGAATGATGTGGATTGCATTTCTTAAAGAAAAGTTTGAAGCATTTGATAAGTTTAAAGTAGTTAAGAACAAAGTTAAGAATGAATCTGGAATGATGATTAAATGGTTAAGATCATATAGAGGTGGAGAATTTACTTCAATGGAATTTAACACTTTTTGTTAAGTGAATGGTATTAAGAGACATTTTTCAGCCCCTAGAACACCTGAACAAAAAGGTATTACAAAAAGAAGGAACAAATCAATAACTGAAGCAACAAGAGCTATGTTATTTGAGAATTATTTGGTGAAGACATTCTGGAGAGAAGCGGTAAATACAGTAGTATATACAATGAATAAAGTACAAATCAAAGCAGGCACAAACAAGACACCTTATGAATTATGGTTTGGACATGCACCATCAGTTAAGTATTTCAGAATCCTTGAAAGTGTTATATTAAAACAGATGTTGACATTGGAAAGTTTGATCCTAAAAGTGATGAAGGTATATTTCTTGGTTATTCATTGAAAAGAAAAGCTTGTAGATGTTTCAATGAAAAGAACTAAAACTATTATTGAGAGTGCAAATGTTAAAGTTGATGAAAAGTTCAAAATTCAGGAAAGAATGCTTGATTATGAATCAGATGAAGGAATTCATCCCAGAATTGATCAAGAAAATATTGAATTATTTTATGAAACTGACAGTGATATGTAGAATGAGAGTCACATTGAGGAAATAAGAGAAGAACCTAGAGTAGAACATGGAGTTGAAGCAAGAACTGAGACAGTGACACCTGATAGGAATCTAGCAAGAAATCATCTTGTTGACCAGATTATTGGGAGAATAGAAAAATGAGTTCTGACATGGAATAAGGTACAAGAAGAACTATGTTTGATTTCTCAAATTGAACCTAAATCTATTGATGAATCTTGTAAAGATGAAAATTGGATTAAAGCAATGAAGGAAGAACTAGATCAAATTAAAAAGAACAAGACTTGGGAGTTGGTCCCTAGACCTAAAGATAAGAATGTTATATGAACTAAATGGGTATTTAGGAACAAGATGAATGAAATAGGAGAAGTTGTAAGGAACAAAGCAAGATTGGTATGTAAAGGATACTCATAGAAAGAAGGAATTCATTATGAAGAGACTTTTTCACCTATTGCAAGAATTGAAGTGGTAAGAATGTTTTTAGCTTATGCATCTTACAAGAAATTCAAAGTATATCAGATGATTGTGAAGTCAACATTTCTAAATGAAGAATTAGAAGAAGAAGTCTGCATTGAGAAGCCTAAAGGTTTTCCCTTAACTCATGAAGGAGACATGGTATGTAAACTGAACAAAGCTTTATATGGACTAAAACAAGAACCTAGAACTTGGTATGCAAGACTAGTTAAGTATTTGATAAAATTGGGATTTGCTAAAGGCACAACAGATAGTAATTTATATCTGAATGAAATTGAGAATGGTTTATTGATTGTAGTTATCTTTGTTGATGATATTATCTTTGGTAGAGAAGATGTAGAGAGTGATAAATTTGCAGATGAAATGAAGACTGAATTTGAAATGATCATAATTGGTGAGATGAAATATTTTTTAGGATTATAGATAACACAAAATAGTGATGGTATTTTCTTATGTCAAAAAAAGTATCTGAATGACTTATTGAAGATATCTGGAATGGAAAATTGTAAGTTGTTTGGCACACCTATGGTAACTGGTCATAAGTTATCTAACACAGATGAAACTCCTCCAGTTGAACAAAAGAGGTACAGATCTATGATTGGAGGATTGCAATATTTAACTCATACAAGACCAGAAATATCACATGTAGTTGGAATTGTTGCAAGATTTCAAGCTGATCCTAAAGAGTCACATTATGCAGCAGTTCAAAGAATACTGAGATATTTGAAAGGCACAATTGACTATGGGTTATGGTATGAGAAATCTGATGACTTTACCCTATGTGCATATACAGATGTAGATTAGGGAGGTAGTGTTGATGACAAAAAGAGTACAAGTGGTGGAGCATTATTTCTTGGAGGAAGATTGGTTTCTTGGCTAAGCAAGAAACAAAATTGTATTTCATAGAGCACAACAAAAGTAGAATATGTAGCAGCAACAAACAATTGTAATAAGATAATATGGATGAAACAAATGTTGATGGATATTGGAATCAAATTTGATGAGCTTGTTGTTATACACTGTGATAACACCAGTATAGTAAGTATGTCTAAGAATCATGTATTGCATTCTAAAAAAAACCATATAGAGATAGAGTATCATGTTGTAAGAGAGAAAGTTGTAGAGAAAGAAGTCAAACTTGAGTATATAAGTACAAAAGAATAGATTATAGATATATTTACAAAGCCCTTACCTAAATATACATTTGAGTAATTGAGAGGTATGCTTGGGGTTATGCCCCAACATATTTTTTAGAAGTGATGCAAATTGTTGCATCGGTCCAATGGTATATGAGCTCTATCTTTTCTAGACTAGATGTTGGTACTTCCTCTATGGGGGAGTATGTGTGTTTTCAGCTAAGTCATGAAGGATTCCAGTGAATGAATTGTCTGAATAGTGTGTTAGAATAACTGAGAGGGGGTGAATTAGTTATCTAGTGTCCCACATTCAAAATGTATAATCCAAAACAATTCTACTACTTCTGCTACTTGGTAAACATAAAATACTTTCATTGTCTGTGTTTTTACTGATTGTCAGTCTAAACTATATAATAGTTACCGATTAAATTTAACATGTAATATGCAAAGTATGATAAAAAACAAATATCACAATCAACACATAACACAAGAGATTTAACGTGGAAACCCTGTGAAGGGAAAAACCACCTAGGACTGACAACCCAAAATTGTTCACTCTTCTAAAGTGAGGTCAGTGAAGACCCAACCCTGTTAAAGGTTACAAACACACTGTTAGGTGTGACCTTGTTAGAGGATTTTAGACCAGAATTTATTGTCCAACCAGTAGTCACTCTGGGGTTGACAGGATAACAATATTCACTCTATGAATGAAACATCAAAAGACTTTCATAGTCCACTCGATTAAGAGATTTGACTATGTACAATGGTTAAATATGTAACAGTAGATGATCTGCCTTGAAACAACCTCATTTTTTAGTTTACAAATCAATGTTCAGCTCATTCAAATATTTATGATCAATATAACACTTCAGATTCAATACTAAATCAACTTACTATCTATCAGTAATTACTCTCTGTAACTCGGTAATTGTTCTGCAGCTCAGTTCTTATTAACCAGTATGATCAGAATGCATGAAAACTTCTTCTCACGATAATTTTGTGGTATCTTCTTCTTCCAGCTCTCTCTCAATAATGAAACCAATGTCTCTTATATAGACGAGTAAATCATTTTCTTTTCTTCCATCAGATTTTGCCGCTTAATCATATTCATAGATTTTTCCACTTTAAGCTTCCTCGACTGATGTGTCAGTAACATGTTTCAATATGCTCTATTAGATCCTTTTTTATTTATGTTAGTCATCAATCTCCATAACAAACCTTATCTATTACCTCGATTTCATACACTTTATAGCTCATCACTTTATCGGCTAAACTGATCATTTAATTCCTTTCTTTTTTGCTTAGTTAATAAAGAAATGCATCAGTGAACACAAGCTCGGTTAACATTGCACTTGGTATACACTACATTTCGTTGGTGTATACTAGAATAATTTATTTACCAACACTGCTTTGTGTCTTTCAGCTCTATTCTTCATCATAGATGAATGCAACATAATAAAGTCAATTTCATCAAGTCATAGACTCATCAAGTTACCCAGTGTATTCCTTATCCTCATCTATCATATACATCTTCCTCATGTAGATATTTCTATTCTTCATCTCTTTCACCTTTCTTCAGATGTGTCGGTATAGTAACTTACAAGATAAGTATTGTCAAGCTAGTTGACATCAATGGCAACATAATACTG